>OX578135.1:154998786-155598786 GCA_951213105.1 Amaurobius ferox | reverse complement strand
ATAGAAGAGATGCAACAAATAATAAAAACTCAAACAAGCATAATACAACAACTTATTGAAAGACAAAATATACATCCAGAAACAAAGGAAAATGAAACAATAAGTAAGAGCCAAGGAAAAGAAGAAAGCAGTGAACAGCAAAATATCAGAAATGAACAAACAATAGGGACCGAAACTAAAATAAGTAATGAAAAACAAAAAGGAAAAAGTCAACAAAACAATAAAAGAACTAATAATGAATCTCCCATTAAATATAATAATAACAAAAAGAAACACGAAGAAAATTACCAAGAGAACAGAAACAAAAGTCAAGGTGAAAAAATGGAAATGTAATGGTGTTTTTATGTTTTTGCCTGGTGTTTTTTTCTTTTCCCTTTTCTGTTTGTGTTCTCTGCTCTATCCATAATACAATGGAATATATGTGGCGCCAAAAAGCGCCGGCCGGACCTCAATTTTTCCATGACTTTTCGCCAGGCTGACATCCTTATCATTCAAGAAACTTTCCTAAAATCTCACCACCCGTTTTCTCTTAAAGATAAAGAAATATTTAGATTTGATCGGCCGGATCACAGTAGAGGAGGTGGTCTTCTTATAGCAGTCAAAAAAAACATGAGTGCGAAGATTACCAAGCAGAAGATGCTACCTGACATCGAACTTCAAGAAATGGAAATTCATAAGCAGAACCATAAATTTAACATTTTAAACGTTTACTGTAGAAGAGGTATTAGGAATAACAACATGCTAAATGAGATCATGATAAAGAACAACACAAACTACTTAATCGCAGGCGATTTCAATGCGTCGCACAGGAACTGGGGATTTTCGACTAATAACAGTGGAGAAAAACTTTTTAACTGGATGCAAAATCATCAATTATTTCTCTTAAACCACAGAACGGGAACTCGGATTGATGGGAATGGCTCCTTGTCGGCCCTCGACCTGACGCTTTGCTCTCCCGACCTTGCTTCGGACATCGTATGGAACGTACTCCCTGACAATTTAGGCAGTGATCACTTCCCGATCAAAATAACTTTTAATCAAGCCCTTGGAACAGAAACATACTGCAGAGTTAACTTTAATTGGCAAATCTTTCATGAAAAAACCACGAAAAGTGAGGAGGAACTTAAAGAACCAGAAAATTTCTGCAAGATCGTAAAAAATGCAATAAGCTCCAGCAAATCGGTTCAGGAAATTCCGGTTCCGAGAGTCCCGTGGTGGAACATAAAATGCAACTTCCTTCGCGCCAAAATGAGAAAACACCTCAATAAGGCAAAAAAACATACAAATTGTGAAGACTGGGAAGAATATAAAAAACATAAAAACAAACTGAAAAATCTCTTAAAAATACTTAAAAGAAATCACTGGTCAAGCACATGTAAAAAGACAGCTGAGAATAACAACATTTACAAGATAATCAGGCAGCTGAAAACGTGCGTCGGCTCTTCATACCAAAGTATTAATCATATCAGCAAAAACAATACAACGATAACCTCTGCAAAAGATCAAGCAAATTTTTTCAGCCAACAATATAATAAAAATCAAAATCACCCGAATTTACCTATAAGTTTTGTAGACACTGAGCACTCTCCCCTCGATAATAAATTTTCATGGGAAGAATTCAAATCAGCAATAAAATGCATCAGAGACTCGACACCGGGGCATGATGGAATAACGATCAAAATAATAAAAAACCTTCCGGAAGCAATTTTAAATTCACTTTGGAATATTGCTAACATCAGTTTCAGCACAGGCAGAATTCCAGCGGACTGGACCCATACGATCATAATTCCAATTCTGAAGCCGCACAAAGACCCCAAGGACACCAAAGCATACAGACCGATTGCCCTTACGCCTACCATAGCTAAAATTATAGAAAGAATGATTCTGCAAAGACTAATCAATGAAACTTATTATAAAAAAAAGCTTTTCCACAAAAATAACTACGGATTTTTACCTCATAAAAGTTGCATTACACTTTTAGCAAGAACACAACATGATATTCTCATAGCAAGGAAAAATAAAAACCACATATTCTGTGTATCAATCGACCTGAAGGCAGCATATGACTCTATTTGGATAGATGGGCTATTGAAAAAGGCGGCAGGCAAGGGAATCCTAGGACGAACTGGCCTGTGGATCCATAACTTTCTCAACCAGAGAACTAACCAAATAAAATGGAGGAATACTCTTTCAAACCCGGTACCCAGTAACCAAGGACTCCCACAAGGCTGTATTACTAGTCCTTTCCTTTTTATGTTATACATGAACGACCTATTCCAGCATATACCTGAGGAAGTAACGTGCCTAATTTATGCCGACGATATCATAATATACAGTGAACACAAAGATAGAAAAGAAGCAAAAAGAAACCTTCAATATGCAGTCAACATTTGCAATAACTGGTGTAAAAAATGGAGACTTTCAATAAATCCGGAGAAATGCCAAATCATTAACTTTACAAATAAAAAAAAGAAGATACCTTGTGAAATCAAAATAAACAACACATTAATACCAGAAGTTAACAAAATAAAAATGTTGGGAATCATCTTCGACAAAAACCTTACTTGGAAGGATCATTTTAATCATCTAAAACAAAAGAGTGCAAAAGCTTTAAACGGTTTTAAATATATCTCTTCAAAAAAGTGGGGCGCAAACACCATTCATCTGCTTAAAATTGGAAATGCAACCATCAGAAGCCAGCTTGAATATGGATGCCAGATCTTTAGTGCAGCAAGCAAATCTCAGTACAAAAAAATTAATCCCATTTATAATAACATGTTAAGAATAGCTACGGGTCTTCCCAAATGCACGCCGATTAATATACTCCTTGCAGAAACGAATTCTATTCCGCTTCAAGAGAGACACGCAACTCTTACCAAAAAATTCTTCATAAAAAATGTTTACTTGGGAAGCTGGTCCCCTCTACATGATATCATTTGGAATCCCCCTCCAATAATCTATAGAAATTGGAAATTTGAGAAAGCACCTATCACTAGGAAAATGAAAAATATCTTTGATGAGTTGGGGATGTATAAAACTAATCTCCTGACTTGGACCCCTCCAACCGAAAATAGCAACTACAAAATTTTAACAAATGAACTGTCATTTCAAAGTAAGAACATCCCGGATCTTATAATTCAAGCCTTTTTCAAAAATTTTGTTGAAAACCATCAATCATACATCTTCATAGGAACAGATGGATCGAAAACTGAACGTGGAAGTTCCATTGGAATTGTTGTTCCTAGTCTTCAAATTAATAGAAGCTATACAACGTCAAATCACAACTCCATATTCACAATTGAAGCTCTTGCCATCTTAAAAGCGGCGGAAGAGTGGATTGGCAATGAAGAAAATTACATAATTTGTACTGATAGCCTTAGCACTCTTAAAAGCCTCAAAAACATAAAAAAAGATTCCCCTTGCATTATTTTACAAATTCACAAAGTTCTAGTTGGAAAAGCTATAGGGAAAAATATCATTCTCGTCTGGACACCCGGACATAAAGGCATACAAATCAATGAACAGGCGGATACTGTTGCAAAACAGGCACAACTCCACAACACTATTCATGGCATAGCGGGAGAAGATATAAAAAAAAGCATGGATAACGAGGCAAAAGAATTTGGAAGCAAAGAATGGTACAAGTACAGGAATCAGAATAACTTCCCTCATATTGACCCTAGGAAAATGTGGTTTTGCAAAAGTTTTCTTAATAGAAAGAATGAAGTTATTATTCAGAATGTTCGAGCTAAAACTCTGTTTTTGAACCCCGTCCTTCATAAAATGAAAATTGTGGATACCCCGAACTGCCTGATTTGCAAGAGTGTAGAGTCTATAGATCATTTTCTATTTGTTTGTCCGACGTATCGTGAGGCACGCAAGAATCTGTTATCGTTTTTATCCCAGCATAATATTCGTTGCTCCTACATTGAACTTATGAAACATTTTTCTAAAGAGTTGTGCTTTGAACTTTCGTTTTTCTTTTCCAAGATTAATAGGTTTTAATCCTTTTATCCTTTTGTCGTCTTTTTTTGATCTCCTTTCCCCTTGGGACAGAAGGCGGAGTGCCAAGTCCCATTTTTTGCACTCTAGAAAGAGTGCACATTCAATTCAATTCAATTTTGATCAGTGTGAAATCCTATACGTAACCGTAACTGATTCCAATTTATATAACGGACTTCCTGATTGGTCGAACGATAGTACGGGGCTAGTGCTTCTGATTGGTTAAAGGGGGTGTTGCAGCAGTGATTGCCAAAAATAACACAACAGCAAAGTATAAAACCGTATCACACCCGACACAAAATCAGAAAGCAGGGGGGGGGGGAACCGTTGCCAATGGAAAACCAAAAGAAAAAATTAAGGCCCCTATCACCGCAAGCAACGAAGGAGGAACGAGGCAAGACAGGACGCCCGGAAGAAACCGTTGGACGAAAAGTCACACAGGGAAGAGAACGAAAAGGGGGTAGAGGGGCCGATCCCCACGGCATGGAACAAACTTTCCCGTTGGAGTTTGAACTTTCTGCACTCCAACAGAAGGTGGTCTACAGTATCAGCAACTTGACAGGTGGTGCAAAGGGGGGAGGAGACCAGGTTCACCCGATACAGCACCGCGTTGGTCAGAAGGGTCCTTGTTCGCGGCCGGGCCAGCAGGGTTTCTCCGCAACGAGATATAGGGTAGTTCTTGAAGTACCAACAGCGGGCCTCGATGTGGCTAAAGTTAGGAAAATACTTGCTAGTGGTCCAGGCGCGTTCTTCCGCAATGGCTCCCTTCCGCTTGAGTGAGGCAGCCAAATCCTCCGGGGAAATCCACAAGATGGAGTTGAAGTTGTCCGAGGGAGCTTTGGCGAGCCGATCAGCTTCTTCGTTTGGGCCAATGCCTTTATGTCCAGGCACCCATACCAATTTGATGGTTCTAACCTTCTGGAGGGTTTCTTCCAGTCTCTTTCTGAGAAAAAGAATCACGTTCGCAGACTTTTTGTCCACCTCTCTGAGAGCCTTAAGAACAGACAGGCTATCTGATAAAATCACAAGTTGCTGCTCTTCTGTCATAGGTTCAGAGATGGCGAGACTAATAGCCAGGGCTTCCGCAGTAAAGATTGAGTTCAGATGAGAGACAGACTTTGAGCACCCGCGGTTAGCAGAGGCGTTCCAGACTGCAATGCTAGTAGATGTTAGAGATTTAGACGCGTCCGACGCTAGGCAGGTATGGTTGCTCCATGTCTCCCAATGCTCCCTGAATTGCGCGCAGATTGCAGAATCCGGTAGCTTAGTGTCTTGAAACCCAAGACCATTGGTGTGGATGGTAAGACCCGGGCAGGGCCACCTATCAGGAGGGGGTGTCCACTGGATCAGGTCTGCTTCACGAAAGTCAAAGTCCAGACGAATTTCCTCCCACATCTGAGCAGGTAGATTCAGGGTGCTCAGTGAGGAACCATCCAGGGTTCGATTGAGAGGAGAGAAGCGTCCTAGTGCTTTGTGCCTAATGATGAACCTGTGCTTGAGGCACTCGTGCCAGCGAGACAACTCCCATGTCCCAGATTCTCTGCGGAGTACAGGAAGCGGTGTCCACTTGGGGAGCCCGGAGGCTACTCTTAAGGCCGCGTTGTAGAGCACCTCTATCCTCTTTTTGTCCGTGACGCAGGCGTTGGAATGGATGATACTCCGTAGTCCAACATGGACCTAACGACCCCATTCACTATTCGAAGAAGGTGCCCCGTGGTTGTCCCCCTTTGCGAGTAGGCGATGTACTTTATAACGTTAAGCTTTCGAAAGCCACGCATGCGAAGTTCTTCGAAATGTTTCTTCCAGGTCAAATTCTGGGAAAAGTGGAGGCCCAAGATCCGGACCGTGGTGACCCAAGGTATCGTTCGGCCTCACATATCGACGTTAAACTGGGGCAAGCTTCTTTTCTTTGAGAAATTAATCGCTGAACACTTCGCAGGGTCGATGGTTAACTTCCAGTAGCTGCACCATTGTCCTATATTGGTCAACGTCGATTGGATATTTCTTTTGACCTCTGCCCATTCGTTCCCTTGGGCCAGAACAAAGATGTCATCCGCATAAACGACAATTTCGTATTGGATACCGCAGTCTCGAATATGTCCCGCATGTAGATTGTATAGAGAAACGGAGAAAGAACAAAGCCCTGAGGAATTCCGCAATGGCTAGGTGTCTTCCGAGAGAGGCATCCTCTCCACCGGACCTGAAAGTGGCGGTGGGAAACAAATTCGAAGATCCATTTTGCTATCCTCCCCGTGAACCCAGCGTCTAGTAGCTTGGCCAAGAGCCAGTCCCTCCAAACAGAGTCATAGGCGGCTTTAATGTCAAGAGAGGCAAGGATTATATATTTTTTCGCTGTTCTTGCAGCCATTATGTCTTCATGGATCTTTGTCAAGGAAGTTGAGCAATAGCGAAAGGGGAGAAACCCGTGGTGATTTTCGTGGAAGATGTCCTTCGTGAAAATCCTGTGGGTCATACGGGAAAGGATCATTCTCTCCATGATTTTCGCCACCACTGAGATTAAAGCAATCGGACGATACGATTCAACAGCTTGCCTGTCTTTCCCTCTCTTTAAGATGGGGACGAGGACAGAGTTTTTCCAGGATTCTGGAATGTCACCTGTGGTCCAGCTGTTGTTTAGGAGGTTAAGCAAAATCAGCTGGTTTTCCGTGGTTAGTCCCCGAAGGGTCTTGATGTGAATCCCATCAAGCCCGACAGACCCCTGGGACGTGTTAGAAAGAGATCTTCTAAGTTCTTTGAGCTCAAAAGGCGCATTGAAGACCTGATTCTCGTCGTCGCTGAAGTCTAAGGGGATCCCTTCCAGCGGTTCGGTGCGACCATACCATTCAGCAAAAGCATTGGCCTGGTACTGAGGTGACGAGGTGTCTCGTCCGTCGATCTTGAGGATCCAGTGAGAGGTAGGAGGGGGATCACTCCTTTTATTGAGCGCTTTCAAAATCTTGTAGATGAAACCGGACTGGGAAGCCTCTTGGCACACCTTCTGCCAATAGATCCGCGAGGCTGTTCGAATGGCTTTTCGCAGCTTGCCAGAAAGGTGACGGAAAGATATCCAGAAATCTCGCCGGAGGGAGGTTCTAGCCAACCGCAAGAACCGTCTCTTTTGCCCCAAAAGAAAGCTGCATTCGCTATTCCACCAGGGGGCCCCAGAGCGTACGTTAAGGGCCTGCCAACGGGCGCTGTCCGCCATAGCTGAACCACAAACACTCAGGAAATGTTCGTACGAGATACTCTCTTCTCCGGACTTCCTGAGCGACTTATTCAGCAGCAGATGGACTTTCCCCCAGTTATACCTTTTTCGAATTTCTTGCCGGATGTTAAAGGGGAACCGCAGATTAATCTGTACTTTGATAGGAAAGTGGTCCGAGGAGAAGCAGTCGGCGTGTACATTAGCGCTAGACTGCAAGGCAATATCGGACGAGCAGATGGAGAGATCGATTAGAGACGTATTCCCATTCCAGGAGATATGAGTAGGGACATTGTCGTTGAGGAGGTTGACGCTTTGTCCCATGATCCAATTGGCCACAATCTCGGCGCCGGGAGATGTCCTGTCGGAGCCCCAGCATCTGTGCTGGGAGTTAATGTCACCCAGGACAAGGAACGACTTGCAGGTAGAAGCCAGGAGGTTTTCCAACCAGGCTCCCTCGAAACAGCCCCTAGGGGAGTAAATGTTAATGATCGACAGTGTTGAAGTCTGCCCCAACTGAAGTTTGATCCCAATCACCTCAGTATCGTGAGAGGAGTCTTCTGGAATAGCAATGAGCGAAGACGGGATCTGATCATTCACACAGATCGCAACCCCGCCGCCCCTCCCAGACGGGCGGTCAGCACGGTAGACGATCCGGTGGGGAAGGGAGAAAGGAATCGCCCTCGAAAGAAAAGTTTCCTGAAAGACCAACACATCAGCCGAACTGAAAAACCGATCAACGAGCCAGGGGCGCTTATCACGAAGACCGCGACAATTCCACTGAACCACCGATAAACCCATAACAGAAAACAAAAACGACAGCAGCAAGCGAAAAAACGAAAAACACACCCCAACACCACACAACCCCCCCCCCCCCCGCAGCGAGGCTCAAGCCCCGCTACGAAGCATCCGCTTTCCTCTCTCTACCCCTGGACTTCACCGCGTCCGCAGGGCTTAAGGCAAAATGTACATTGTCAACAGTAGGCTCACTTTCTAATTCCATCATCGCATTCTCGTCATCGTCCTTTGATTTATCCCGATTTAATTTTTTCTTTCCCGTTTTGTCTTTCCGCTTTGGAGACGGAGATTGCACCCGTTTCGAACTCATTTGGTTCATGTTACTATAGAGAGTGTTTATAACATTGGATATCCTCTTGTCCATTTTGGCCTCAGTTTCTTTAACGACTTTTTCTAATATATTTTTGGTTTCTTGCCTAATGATATTCATTTGGGCCCGTATTTCTGTCTCGATTTTGGCGCTGACCTCTTCCTTTAAAATGTTGTGCATTTCTACTTTAAGTGCTTGAAGAAAAGGTTTGAGGTCTTGTTGAGAAATAAGGTTGGTCGGGCCAACATGCCCAGCCGAGGTCTCTGCATACGTTCCTGATCCGGATCTGGTTTCCTTGTCTTTATAGCGGTTTCGAGCTTCTTGTAGAGAAAGCCGATTTCTACATTTGAACCGCAGAAACGCGTCCTCTGCTAAATAGGATGGACAGTTCTTATCATTGCCTTTATGGGCCCCTTTGCAGTTTGGGCATTGAGTAGCTTCAGCATTGCATATCCCCGGTTCATGTTCGCCTTCGCAATTGAGGCATAATTGTGGGCCGCGACACATTTTAGTGTTGTGATTAAACTTAAAGCACTTAGTGCATTGGCGAGGCCGGTCTATGAAGAGCGAGACTCTATGAATTTCGAACCATAGGGTGACCGCGTCTGGTAACTGGGTTCCTAGGATGGTTACCAAAACTGTCGAAGTGGGCTGGCGGACTCCCCCTGAAAATTTTGAGAACCGACGGACTTCTTTCACTTCGAATCCGCCTTCCGCGAGTTCTTCTGCTATGTCCGAACACGTGACCTCCATGCTTATGTTAAATAATAAAAAACGAGATGTGATGCAGCCAAATTGTAACGATGTTTTTGTTGGGACAGATAGCAGGGATTTCATTTCCAACAGTTTGTTAGCTGCTTCCAACTGAGTAGTTTGCACAAGAAGTTTGTTGTTTCGAGTGAGTTGCATGTGGGACAATACATCAGTGGCACCGAGTACGGCCATTAGATTAGTTTTTAGTTGTTTAGGATGAGATCTGGGTATCCCTCCGTCGATAGCTTCTATGACTAGAGATATGGCCTGAACACCGTGCTTGACAGCTGACGAGAGCTGTTCAATTTGAGAGGCTTGGTTTGTGTGTAGGAGAGGATCATACATATTTATTTTCTCGTTCAAATTCATTAAATTCATACTAAAAGGAGAGCTTACCCCAGGATGAGAAACGCTACCCGTCTGGGTAGCCTCCACTGCCTTCGCCACTCTAGCAAACAGTCTGAAGTAGACGAAGCAGTCCTCCGAGCCACGTAGGCACCCGAGACGCCAACCTTACGTACGCTCGACGCAAGGAAAACCGAAAAAGCAAAAAGAAAGAAACCAGGCACACAAACCAACAACTCCTTCACCTACACGATACCAACACGCACTACAAAAACCAAGAAGAGCAGACGCCGCAGCGAGCAACCACCTTCCATCACCACGAAAAAATTTTATCATCATTCTGGCATTTGGAAATCCTCTGATCGAAGTGACGGCCATCTTGTTTACTACGAGAAGCCTTTTCATTGGTGTATTTTCAGGAGGTAACGCATCACGTGACCAACGCATCCGTTAAACATAAACTTGAACCATGTTCAACGGATGAACGCACGGTCCTGCGTTCGAGCCTGTGATTGGTTGACGTACAGCTCCCAACGGATGGGCAACACACGAACGCGTCAGTGGAGAGATGCATATGACAGCAGTTTCTCCCCGGTAGATTGCACATGCCTGAGCACTCTCCTAGAGAAAAGATCGTTTATTTTATTTATTTATTTTTTCCAGGTTTGTGAATCGCATGCCTATAAATTTGGTTTGAAACTGACATTGAGTTATACAGCATTTTTCAACGTGTGTTAGTTTCGTGTAAATTTACTGAAAATTAAAGAATTTTGATGTACAGTTTGAACCACATTGGACTTTTTCTCATTTTGGGGTTCCGGTATTAAATTAAATTTCCAAAAGGGGGTTCCGAGACCAAAAAACTTCGAAAACCAGTGAGCTATTGAATGCAACTGGAGTGAGTGCATATTACACTTTAACATTGTTGGACCGCGGTTCCTTTCGAAGTTGGCTAAAATTATCCGCGTTTGAAAATACAATTCTTTATGTAGTATAACGGGCTTTTATCTAAGACCTAAATATGTGGGTTACAAGAAGTTGGTGGTAGGAGGATGGTACGGTAACTGTAGTTGTGTCCCCCACTGGATTCTAGTCTAAAGCTAATTTTGGGATTCTAGGAAAAGCTAATTTTGGGGGGTTTGAGGATTTTGAAGGTCGGAAATTAAATTTACAATTTGAAAGAGTTTATTTAGGGGATCATCATTTGTTTTGAGAATTACCGTTAGCTTTTGGAATAAGTTTTGAATGTTGGAAAGGTTGAAAGTTTGTTCAATTTCTTGGTAGAATTTAATGAATTGGAAAAATAAATTAGAGGAGGAATTAGTGGGATGGACAGTTTTTTCAGGGATCACCTGGGCAATGCTCTCTCCGGCTGATCCTGCGGCCGTCTCGGGGCATGCCTGTGAAACCTGGGGGGACTGAGATTTGGTGGGTAGAAAAGGAAAATTTACTGGGTCAAGGCCGGGGGGGGGATGTTTGAGGTTTGAGGATTTTGTCTAATTACCTGGAACTTGTTACGGTTCCAGGGGTTTTGGGGACATTTACGAAAGTTAGCCGAGTGATCACCACCGCAGTTTGCGCATTTAGCTGGGATATCTCTACTTTTTATGCATTCACGGGTGGGGGTGGCCATTTCCACATTTAAGACAGCGGGGTGGGAGCGAACACTGGTCGCTAGGATGATTAAACATCTGGAAATTGTAACAAATTTTAAATCCTTTTGACACGAAATTTTGAATTTTAACTTGAAGAAAGAGGAGGTTGTTAATTTCAAGAATCCTCGCCCAGTTCTCAGAGGGCTCAAGGCCTACCAAGAAGATGGGGAGGGGGGCCTTATCACGACGACTTTTGAGCTAGGAAATACGGAGAACTTGAAAGCCTTTTGCCAGAAGAGCAGATTTGATTTCGTCTATGTCGGTATTAGTGGGAAGTCCTTTGATTTCTGTGTCTCCCTGTAGACACCTACCTCCCCATTTTGAAATTCCACGAGCAGCAAACTCATAATTTTTTTTAATGAAATTCCGATGAGGTAGGCAAAGAAAAAGAAGTTGGCCAAAATATTAAAAATATAAACAAATGGAGTGGGATGTCAAGTGAAATGACTGATTGAAACTTTAAATAAAGAAAACCAATCATTTTTTTCACTTTTGGGAGGTAAGACATTGCTTTCACTTTTTTTAAATTTTACTGGGAAAATAACAAGGATGTTTCAGGTTGATTAGAAAAAGAGTCAAGAGGGATTTATACAATGGTGGGATATGAAAATTAAAAGAAATAAAAATATTCATGTAGGGCTATAAAAACTTTGGACTAACAGCCTATTATTATAATATATGTATTAGCCCTCTCTAAGGTTACATCCCCCTCCTCAATCAAAACGTCTTGAAATAAAGATTGGGAGAGGAAGAGGAGTGAAAAATATAATATATGTATTTAGCCCTCTCTAAGGTTACGTACCCCTCCCCAGACAAAATTTCTTGAAATAAAGATTGGGAGTGGAAGAGAAGAGAAAAATTCATATTTTTTTAAAATGGTCTATTTGAGGCCCTCTAAAATTTGAGAAAGATATCTATACCGACATCAGAAGCAAAATCCCCTTCGATAGGACCATTAAATTTGTTCGTGCTCTTTCAAAAAGAAAGTTTTATTAAAAAGGAGGACATATTTATGTCTGGCTCAATACTTTTCATGTCCTCTAAGGTCTAAGCCCTATACGTGAAAGATGACATAATCACAATACACATAATTAAAAAATATATATAACGAAAATTTATTGGGAGAAAAATAATTAATACACCGCTGATTTGTGAAACTGTAGGCTGCACAAGATGTAACAAAGTACGGAACTAAGCATTACAAGGTTATAAATATTATAAAACCTAAACTCGAACGCGTGTAAATTGCATTCCAACTTCCAATGCTTGATTCGAAACAACGCGCTGTGTTCTTTGCGCATGAATAACACACATGTATAGCATGAGATAGGCTGAAAAAATAAAGGCTATCCCAGTTGAATAGAAATGGATAAAATATTAAATGTTTTGTTTGTTTTACTTGTTCAAAACTCACAACACTTTCGTTTTCATCCTTTATAATTCGAAACTATTGACGTCATCAATGATATCAGCGTTAAAAATATAACACAAATTAATATTATTTACACACAGCAGTAAAAGCTATATATTATTATTTCAATTGGGGTATTTAATTACATATTTTAACATTCATAATTATAATCTTTTTTGGGCTTTTAGGGATTAATTTGCAGTTGTTTTTGATTTCCGTTTCTACGTAAGCTGTATGACAAAATTTTAGAAGATGTGGTGATGGTGTATTGACTATTGACGTGGAGTAACTGCTTAGTGTAGGATTTAAAGCAACATTACTCATAGCAAATATGTATTCGCTAAAAATACGGGGGAAAAGAGAAGAAGAAGATGGTATAATTAAGTTTTTTAATAATTATTAGAACGCAATTCAATTTTTGAGTCTGTTTACAAATTTATTATACTTGATGTTTATATTTCTTAGGCTTAGACTTTTAATCGGCGTTTTGTTATGAAACTTATCGAATCATGTTTTTTACCTATTGATATATATAGTTTTCTAAAAGTTTCCGTTTATTATAGAATTTTAATATTATATGCCCTTAATTTTTCATTAGTGTAAAATTTTAAGCCGATTATACATCGTAGCGTTTCTAATGTTATGAGAAGTGTATCATTAATATGCTTATGTATTTAAAATTTTTATAATTAATTTTACAACTATAGATATGCCTACTTTGAAACTAAAGTATATGTTTGTTTGTATTACTTGTTAAATTAGTAAACAACGTGATATATCTGGGCGTCAACGAAGTAGTTATTCATGCAATTTCTTGCAAATATAATCTAATTTTATGCATTTGTGCTTTTAACAGACATGAAAATTAATTACATTTTTTTCGCAGCGTTTAAATCATATCCATATGAAAATCTGGAGAAAACAACTGTTCTGCAAGAGGTATGGTTAAAGCACTTTATTTTTAAGTCTTATTTCATCATATAAAATGCATTCTTCTAATTTGTTTAGATAATTTACGTGCTGTTTCCATGCTTATTCAGATAAATCCAATTTAATTATATGTGAACAAAATTTATATTTTGTATGTTCCATTCCACAACTTTTATTCAGTTGTGTAATATAAAGCATTTATTTATTTTTTAATTATTAAATTTGTCTTACTGAATTCACTGACTCTTTGTGTCTAGATTGGTTGATATATTTGTGAAAACTCTAGTGAATAGTATACATCCCAGAAAGATGGTGCCTTTAGTAACAAATAAAATTTTTTTTTACGTATAATTTCTCTTTAATTGCTATCGAGTACTTTGGATCAATCCTTATTGAATTTAATGCCCTCTGTCAAAAAATCATAGAATTTGTCAGTACTCTACCCCAGCAGTTAGTTCTCAATGGAGGGTCACAACATATTTCTTGGAAGTGACAAATAAACAGAATGTAAGAAAACCATGGAGACTTTTGAGTGGAATAAGTTACCTCCCAATTTTAGTGTCATCTATTGGAAAATATATTAGATTTTCGATCAGCTACTGCACAAACTTCATCTGAAAATATTGATGTCTTCAATAAGCTGAAGTCGTATTTATATCGTTTGCTGAGACATTAATACTTTCCCAGTAGTTTTTTTTTTCTTTGTTTGTTTTTTTGCAAGTGCCACACTATCTGTTGTTCAAATTTTCTTATACTATTTAATTGATTGAAACCCAAACTAAGGCAAAGATAGATTCTTAAATATATAAAAAGATGTACATATACAATTTTCTGGGAAATGTTGCTATGCCGGCCAAAGTGTTATGCAACACATTTTGAAAAATATAATTTTATCTTCTTGATTTCTTTTCTAATTTCTTATAAAACCTTGCATTGAAATAACATAATGTAACTACAGCAACAGATGAAAAAAGTAAATGTTCAATTGAAATAAAAATCTTTTTTGTACATTGTCAAAACACACTACACTTCTTTAGTGTTCTGAAAAATGTTTTGTAAAAGTTCGTTTTGAAATTCTCGCTCTAAACTAGCACATCATTTTGAGCGCTCACTTTCAATAAATCTTGATGCTCGGTTAACAGGAAAGCAACTTCTTTATAGCCTTCCCTGTAATCTGACTGGATATGTTCCTTCTCTTAATATCTTAAAATATATTATTAAACACACAGTTCCATAGTGTTCGGCTGATTCTTTTCTTTCCATATTTGATATGATTGTTCTTTGCTTTATTCTGTTCAACCTTGTTCATATTTCAAATTTCTTGACTCAGAGGTTACAGAGAAATTACTAAAATCAGTTCTACTTAATAGAATTAATGTAAGGCAGACTGTTTTTCTTCGAAAGTTAATTTGGGATAAATTTCATTGTTACTAAATAAAATATTTTATTTTTTAAAAATAATTTAAATTTAAACAGTCAATTGCTTTACAATGATGCAGTAGATAATTTTTATTGATTTCTCCCAATTTGAATATTAAAAATAGATTAAATGTATGATAATGAATTATTATTCAAATTTATTTTTTTTATTGAATTCAATGGGACTAAATCAGTAATGAGCTGCCAAAGTTTTAACCAATTCACTATGACATTTTAACAACATATCTTTTTTAATGGCATTCATTCTGTCCATGTCATGTTATAATGTACTAGATATGCATATCTCATAATTATTATGCAAGTTTATTTAGAGTTTGTTAACATTTTATATTACATATGTTTCATAATACAGTAAAACTTCGATTCACCTTCACTCTTTTAACTGTCAGTTTCTGTTCAAAAATGTGCGAGTATTAACAAACAAACAGAGAATGGGTGGAATAAACTCTTGCCTGAACCTATTGATGAAACTGAAGGAACCAAGACTGTTAATGTTGATGAAATTGTGCAACTGTGTAACACTGTAAATAGTGAAAACATTGCGCCAGAAGAAGTAACAGATTGGTTGGACAATGTTATCAAAGTGCAGCGACTGGTTTGAAATGCAGGAGGAGGAGAGGAAGCAAATGCAACACAGATCGTACTTCTGCGTAAGATACGGAACATTTTCCGCGCAGAAAGCTCGAGCCTCAAAGACACTGAAGGAGATGACAGATTAATTTAAATTAATGTAGAGTATTACAATACATTACTACTCCTATATTGAAGTTTATATTGATCGTTTTGTAAAATTAAATACAACATGTATGTATTGTTCACTTTTAAGAGATTTTTCATTTTCATCCCAAGCCCGCAGTGAAATCACGTTACTGTACATATGTAAATTAAGAGATTTCTGTTATCCATCTATTCAGTTATCCGCACAGTCCTAGTCCGGACGGTGGCGGTTAATCGAAGTTTTACTGTACTTGAAATCTTTAAATTTAAGAACTAGTATCTTCAATTATGTCATCTGTTTGTTTGTCCTTGAAAAATAAAACTAAAAGTTTTTAAACAAAATTGTAGTAATCAACCAGAATGCTTTATTTCGAATACATGGATTCAGGGCCGGCTTAAGGCACCAGCAAAGCAAGCACTTGCTTGGGGCGGCACAGTCAACTTAAATAAAAAATCTTAAATTAAAAAAAAATCTCTTAAATAAAAAAAAGTTCTAGGTCTTAAATAAAAAACGTTCTGAGACTCAAGCAATCGAATTTACAAGGGCAGTTGTATGCGTTAAAAAGTAAAACAAAAACACTGAATAAATGTTAAACATTTGTTCCCAGATAAGAGAGTGAAAACGGCTATCACAAGGTTACTATATCTATATATAGGGCTATCATTCATTCTCCCCTTGGAAAAAGAGGACCATAGGGCTAAATGTGATAGCTTCCAGTATGTCACCCCAATTTGTATCTTGCAACATAAGTAACAATTAGTTACTTTAGCGCACCGGGCGTCAGTACAGCCATCTACGGTACGCCTAGGGGCGGCATATTGATCATTATCTGTAAACTACAAAAGCTTTCAAGTGAAACCGGTTTTTGTTAACTAATTCCAAGAAAAAATCCGATGAGAGAAGGCACTTTGCTTGAAACGATGGGGTTCCATCCAGAATTGCCGTGCCAGGACGTGCCAGGATACCCATCCTTTGTTAATTATTCTCCTACGCTCTAAATCCGGAAACCATCTCCCCCCAATCACCGAGACACATAAATGAAGGACTTGTTTCACATCTATGCCGAAACAGGTGTCCGCATTCAATGTAATTAGGAAACTTGACGACGACAGGTCTCAAAAGACATCTTGAGACATCGCTGGACCATTGTAGAATTTATGGTCATACAAACCCCGTCGGCTGTAAAACATGTGTTTACCAATCATTTTGTTCAGCGCGAAATTTGTTTTGGGGGGAGTTTGTGATGGGATCCAGTCGTACGTTTCAGTGAGAAAAGTAAAACATTATTTTTCTTGCCGCAAAGAATAGTTTATCGTTTTTCTTTCTAAATGTTATATAGTTGAACTTGATGAATATTATTTAAAATATTCATCTAGCATTTTGCATAAAATTTAAGGTAAGCAAGGTATAATTATTTTATGATTGTTAGAAATTGTTTCTATTAACATATAACATATTATACCCCCCCCCCCCATCAAGGGATTTAGAATATTATAAATTTCAGGTGTAAAATCGGTATATTCTTTAAAGATAATGATAGTTTTCGTTATAACGACTTATATACGGCATCTGTCGAGTCACTTTTTAGCTAAAAACATTTTAAATTTTACTCACGGATCAGTGTTTGTTTGCTCCTAGGACGTTATATTAAATTTAGCTCCTTGAAAGTTCTTAGAAACTGTTTCTCGTTTTGCTCAATTTTTAGATTCCTTTTCTGTGTGTGTTTTTCCTACCTAATACTGTATTTATTTTTTCTTAAATTAAAAGTATGTAATATTACTTACGCTATTTACGGACAATGTTTCGAATTATTCAAATTTTTGGTTATCAGGATTTCAGCTAAAGCTTCGTTTAATTTGAAAAGTAACTACTGTAATTTGAATGAGGTAATTTTTAAAACGAAGACAATATTCAACATATTCACATCTCGCCGCTTTAAAACCTCTGTTATTTCATTAACTTGAATCCTTTAAACGAATTATATCGGATCATAAAAATGTCTACATTCTGCGTTTAAGTTATGGAGTAAGAATTCAATAGAATATGACATTCTTTGGCATTTGAGTATTTACAACGAAAGTTAATAGGAAATAATTTAGTTTTTAAAATTATTGGAAATCAATCAAAATTTATTTTCTAAATCAACTAACTGTCTCACATGTAGAGCTCCAAACTTTCCTATTTTTATTTTTTTATTTCAAGTCATCAGAAAAAATATGATGAACCTCAAATAATTTTTGTTCTTTCTGGTAAATAAAAAGTAAAAAAAAAAAATATTGTAAATTTCTTAAACTTTCTAAATTATTTCAACTTTTGAGTATAATTGAAATTATGTTACAATTTAGTTGGAATTTTAAAATGTTGCATTTTAAGCATAAGGAAAGTACATGTACTTTCCTTATATTTTTTTTATATTATGCTTGCATTGTGGTGCACAGAAATGACCTCTAAGAATATTTTTTCAAGCATATAACTAAAGCCATATTCGAACAAAATTTTATTTCAGTCGGTTGAGTAGTAGTTTTGTAATGTTACGAAAACGACATTTGCTCAAATTGCGAATGACTAGTGAAAAATAAATAATAATAATAATAAAGCGTGCCGTTAACAGCAGGGTACCTCGTTTTAACGATATGGCCGACAGACCGAGCGACAAAAAAAAACTAAAGAATATTTATTTTGTGTTAATCAGTCCCTTCAAAAACGTATAGATCTTTAAAAAAGGTATATGCGAATACTTACTTCTATTTTGCTAGGGAAGTATAATAAATATCACAGTTACAAAAATATCCTTTTTATAATCTCTTTTCCTGCAACACATAGGAAAGGAAAAGTATTGTGATGGGGGGGGGGGTCAAAAACAGGACGCTTGGATTTTGATAAATGTACCAGTGAATAATATAATCATCCTTAAATACTAATCAACCATATTTTCAATGATGTCTGTCTATTTGTGCAGTGTTTCTTTAAGGACTTTTTGTCGGGGGGGGGGGGGGGGGGGGGGGGGAGAAAATGGAACCTCAAAGGGGGCAATTTATCTAATATAATCTTAACTACTATATAGAAGTAATTAATACATATATATACATATAAAGAAGTAATGACTATATATATATAGCAAATACTTATTCAAACATTGCGATAAAAACTTGCTCCGGCTAAATAAGAGGATGAAAAAATTTTAATATAATGTAAATTGAATTATACTTACAAAATTTCATTCTGAAAATAGTCAATAGCGAAATAAAATTATAATAATAATCTAAATGCTGCCACATAAGAAGTGGAAACTAGGTTAAAATTCACAAAAGTATTTTGTGAGTTTCTGAATTTATTAGCATTTGGTCCGGTAACATAAAATGTATCCGGGGCGTGTGGGTGGAGTATGTTTTCGGTAGGAGCTTCACCCCCCACCCCCAGATGTATTTCTGGAAGAAACATCGAGTCTTTGGCAATGATATGTGTATAGCAAATCAATAAAATATATATAGAATGCAGTTCGGTAATACTTCTTCAATCCATAAATATCAGAGACTCATTAATTTTCGGGTGAATGGGGCAGAAGAAAGCCATTAATTTTTCGAACATTTAAAATCAAAAATAAAATGAACATGAAAAGTAAAATGTTTAAAAATGTCACAAAAATAAATATTTTAATTGCATTTTTCACTTAAAAGCGAATATCATGATTTATATAGAACGCTAATACGCACCGTTTTCGAGATATTTTGCAAGTTTTATTTGAAACAGGAAAAATAAAAAATAAATAAAAATGCACTTAATATTATTAAGTTATTACGCATTTTGCAATTACTTTTAACAGGAAATAAATGAATGCCATTGTTTAGAAGTTCTCATTGAAAATTTTACTTTTCCCCATGCAGCGGTATATATATCAAACAAATTAAGCAAATCAAAATATATTTGGTATACAATTAATAACCGCCAGCTTCTTAATTTTCTCGAAGGCCAGGATCTTTAAATTTTCTTATTTCGATAATTAAAAAAAAAATTTAAATGATAATAAAATTTGTTACAAAAATATTAATTTTATATATAATATTTCATTTTTTAAATTACACCATTTACAGAACTATAAAATATGTGTTTTTAGGTATTGCACGTTTCTGATTTAAAATAGATTCTTTTATGCATTACATATGTTAATTTATGCTCACTATTGTTAAAGGAGTAAATGATTTGTAGGTACTTCTAAGTCTAACCAGAAAGAAATGGACAACATCGCTTAGAAGTTATCACTAGTCGTTCTAGAGATATTAGAAAATTTTACTTTCCTACAGGAAGAAATACATATCTCGAAATAATAAAGCGAATTACATAATAGAAGCATACCAAATAGGTATTAATAAAATCCTATTGACTTTCAGCCATATCTAGTTATAAGAAAGCTTTAATTTACGCAATTGTTTTCTAAAAACGAATAAATATAGAAGCTTTGATTTTTGGCTAAAATATTTTATTCATAACAGCTTCAATGGAGGCAAATCATAAGAAATATCTGAAAAATGAGAATTCTAAATAAAAAAAAAATCATTTTAGTTCTACGGCAATGTACAAAAATCTTTGAGCTTAATATATACAGTTAAACTTGGCAGTGTTATATATATATATATATATATATATATATATAGCGATGCTGAATATTGCACTCTTTTGATGCAGAATAACGTCTTTGTCGCCACCTGGTATGAGGACTATGTCGGCAAATCGGGTGTGACGAAAAAGAGTGAGATTTTGAAAGATTATAGCTTGGCGTGTAATAGTCGGAGGGGGACGACAGTGGTACCAAGTGTTAACCCAAGGATGTACGCGTGTTGTGAGGGCTATAATAGTCTCGATAGATATAATAGCTATAATGGCTGATAGATATAATAGATATAGATATAATAGCCTTGTTGTGAGGGTGGACGTGCTCAAGAGGGGAATGCGAGATAAGATAAAATTTATCACGCAATAATCAAATTGCTACGTTTTATTTCTTTAAATCTGGTACTTAATTAACATTTCGTAATAATTAACGTTGTAACTTATTATTTTTTTTAATTTATGGGATTTTTTTTATAAATTTATTTGAAAAATGTGCAATATCTCGAGAACGGTTCATGCTAGCGTTCTAAAGTTTATGTCAATCGTTTTCTAAAGGAAAAGTACATAAGAAATGTCTATTTGCGGAACTTTAATAAAGGTTTTGATTTTTTGATGATTTTTTCAGAATTTCACTCGAACATTAGGGGGGGGGGGGGGGTTCTAAACATTCGATTGTATTTTAAAGCAATAGGCTTCCAGTATTCATGGATTATGATTTTTGTACCAGATTTCATTTGAATCGCTCCATTCGTTCGTGAGATATCGTCTCCAAAGACACACTGACATCACTTCAAAAATGCTCGATATGTGATCAGGGATGCTTGAAACGTACTCTCCCGTCAAAAACTCGAATTTGAATTTTTGACTCCGCCACAATACTTTCCTTATACATTATGTATATAAGGAAAGTAAAAATGCCGGTTCTATTTTTTGAGGATGTAACAAACTTTAAAAGATTAAAATGTTCTACTAGATGTGTCTATGTGTACAAAATTTCAGCTCTCTAGAACGTAGGAAAGTATGTTGAAATGTCAAAGAAGTTGGAACAGACACAGATATACCATTCACGATCAGTTAAATAAAAGCTTTTAATAATAAAATTTATTAATATATATGGCATGTATTAGACAACAGATTTTTTTAAATCTAAAATTGAATAGCATCATTTATGTGATGCTAACATTTTTCATTATTGAGATATTGCACATTTTTTTTTATTTAAATTGGAAAAAATCAAAATATTTAATCCCACGACAGATCCATACACTTGAGAAACATTTCGAACAAAATTGACTCAAAAGTGGCAATTTAGCAGTGTTTCTCTATTCTATTGCATTTATAAAGGTTAAGAGAAAAATGAATTTCAGGGAGGGGGCGGCCACATTGATTTCTGCTTGGGGCGGCAAAAAACCTAGAGCCGGGCCTGCATGGATTTGTGCATGACAAAAAAATTTTCAGAATAAAGGTCCTGAATTTAATAGCATGGAAGTCTAAATTTTTTTTCAACGCAAATGTGATTTTAAATGCTTTAGATGCTGTATTTTAACTAAGCTGCAATGGATCCTACTTCTGCTAATGTAAGTACAGCTTAGTGAATTACAGGAAGCTTCCATGAATGTCTTCAATATAGTTTCTTACAGTTTAATCATCTACAGCATATCTAACAGTATTTTAAATTTTATAGTTCTAATTATTTTAACATGAATTGCTCAGTATCATTTTAGTGCATACAATCAGTAAATAGTTTTATTTTGATATCAGTATTTTGTAATTGTAGCTTAACTTTGTGGTAATGCAGCTTTAGTGAAAATAAAAGATAATTTTTCCTTTTTAAAAAAAAAATTTAGTTACCATGTATTTCTGAAAAACTTACCATTAATTTTATCATCTTTGACCATGTCATGTATAAAAGTAAATGTATGGAAGTAACATACTAGGGTCATTTTCACAAAAAGTACAATTTGATGTCCTGTGCTCCTAAAGTTAATACCGTTTAAGATATCTAATTTCTGAGAAAACATAAATTTTCTTCATTTTTTTTTTTTTTTTGTCTTATAAGGCACACATATCAAATGAATAGTTAATGCTTAAAGCAAATTATATGAAATAAATAATAAAAATAAGTTGACTATTTCAATGGAAGCTATATTTGTCCTATATCTAGAATTTGATTTTCAGCATGTTATATTTTAGCTGTACAGTCACCATTTTTATGGCTGTAAGCAATTTCATAGCTTTTTCAAATTTAAATTTTAAGTATTTTTTATTAGTATCCCTCTAAAATCAATTTTAAATACAAAAATTTAAGAAATAAAATTGTCCTACATGTTTTGGGTCATCTGTCTAACAACTGCTATATTTGACTTTCAATTCTACAATAATAAACAGATTATGGAAAATTGTACATTTTAGATTCGCAGCATTGTTTGTAAAAATTTTAGTTGTTGAAATAAGTTGCAACATGTGGTCCATTCTGTGAAAAAAGAAAAAGTTTTTGTATTTCAGGTGAGTTCTCTTATTATATGTCACTGGTCTAACAGGTATTTTATTTAACAAGTACTAATAATTTCATTTCAGTTAGATGATTTGTAATATAATAGTAAATATATGGAATATAACATCATGAATCATAACCTAACTTTTTAAACTAAGGAATAAAACTTTGAAACTTGAGAAATGTCACTGGTCTAACAGTCACTGGCATAACAGTAACCTTGCTAGACCAGTGACATTATGTGTTAGGCCAGTGATAAGACTTACTTTTATAATACTGTAAGTTATAATTATATTTACTGTAGCTTTAAATAATTTTTACTGTAGCTTTAAATAAACAAATATTTTTGGCCAAAAAAAGAGGACGTATTGCCTTATGCCTTAAATGAAATTTTAACACACACACTCACTCTCTCTCTGTCATAACAATTCCTAATATGCTAGAAAGCAGACATCTTGAAATACCTGCTGCTGTTTATTAGAATGAATTATGTCAAATGTTTAAGTTGTAAGGGATTTTTAATTCTTTTTGATACTGTTATTTATACAATAATTAGGAATAGGATTATTGTTATTATTATTATTATTATTATTTATACAATATTATTATATATACTGTTATTATACAATATAATTATATATACTGTTATTTATACAATAATTAGGAATAGGATTATTGTTATTATTATTATTATTATTTATTTTATTTATTTATTTTTTTGTAGCAGCAAGGAAAGGTTTCTTTTTGTTATGTCTGTGTACCGTAATTCTTTTTAGTAATCAAATCCCTATTACTACTACTACTATTTTTACTATATTATATGTGTGTGGACAAAAATTTGGTTTCCATTCCATTTGTATTATGGCAGAACAAAAAAAAAATTTTTGATCACAATAAAATTGTTTACAGTAGACCACTAAATTAGTTTGTAAATGAATGGAATATATATCTTTACATCAAATTCTTATGTTAAAAAGGTAAATTGGCTACGAATACTATGTTTATCAATAATCTAACACAAAGTGTCACTGGTCTAACAAATAATTATTTCAAATATTTATTTTTAAATATTAATGACCCAATTACGCTCTCCCACTATGTTTTATGAGTTGTGCATATTTTTTACTAATTTTAGAAATAAGTAGTTGTGTGAAAAATTATAATTTAAATTTGGGGAAAAAGATGTTGAAATTGTGCTTATTCTGAAAATGACCCACCAGTTGATGTATCTTACTATTTGGATATTCTCCTTTAAACTTTAGAACATCTCATAAGTCAATCAATAAGATCTCTTAAGACTTGTTTTCAAATAATATAAACATGCTTAAAGGGAACTAAAAATGTACAACTGCATTAGGGTAACCAAATAATTGAAATGGTTTTAACCAGTTTTAGATAGAAAAAGTAGCCCCTTTTTCAGGACACAGAGATAAAGTCGCCACTTCAGCCAAAGTAAAAGAGGATTATCAATCCTTTATTCAGTTTTTTGTTGTACTATAACCAGGACTGTAGAGTCAGAGTTGATAGCAGTTTTGGGGTGAAGTGAGAGTCGATAAAAATATACAGACTTCAACTTCCAAATACAATTATTTAAAAACAATTTTATTTTAGGATATTTAATTTTTTAATAGTTTTTTAAATAGTTTTTAGGTAATAAATTAGTTTTTAGGTAATAAATTAAAAAACATGAAATGCTTACCAGATAAAAACTATTAATATGAAGAATTAGAAATTAATTGTTATTTATGTCGGTATCAGAAAACAAGAGTAGTTGTAGTCAGATAGTAAATAAGAGTCAAAGTCAGTGGTTTTAGACTCTACAGCCCTGAACGATAAGAAAGTTTTTATGGTTCATTTTATTTAATTCAGCAGTTTAGGTGAATATTTTTTAATTGCTTAAATGGAACTGATATCATTTATTTTATTTTTTTGTAAAATTTTTCTAATTGTACAAAAAGTTTAATGTTTAATTTATTAACTTATATTAGAATTTTTTCAATCAAACATTTTTGCAGTAATTCATTCAATATGCTATTGGCTTGGTAAAACTTCCATGAGGTTCTTTACAATCCATAATGCCCTTAAAGTAGCATACATTCTTTCATGTCAAAAACTGTCTGTGGGTTGTTAGTGACCAGCATAAAAAGATGCAGTTGTCAATCATTGACCCCAACTAAGTAGGTTTAAGTATGCAGAAAAAATATATTTAAACCTCCTTGGTCCAAGTGGTTAACCAGAAATTTTGTTGAAATACTGTCAAGAAATACTGTCAAAAGATATGTAATAAAGTATTAACAAAAAATTATTACAGCTTAAATCTGCTGATCTCTCTCAGAAAGCAAGATAACAAAGAATATAGCTTTTTGCAGTCAAATGCACCAAGGAAAAGTGCTCGAGACATATGGACAGAAACTTAATCATTAAAATAAATAGCAAAACTAATAAGCTCTTTAAAACATTATAATATTTTTGCACTTTTTCCTTTTTGTAAGAATTTTTTTTTTCTTTTATATTTTGTATATATAATTGATACTAAAAATAAATGTCTAATGTTGGTGTTCGTAAATATAAAGTATTCTAATTTTGAAATCTAATTAGAAATATGAACCCTGTCGTCCCTTATATATATATTATAGATATTATAATCTATCTATTTCTTCAGAAATATACATTTTTGTGTTTGTTTCTACATGACACTTGGACTTGAGAAAGAGTTTTGAAGAAGTGAACAAATCCATGATTTAGGTCTAGACCATGTCCACATGTATAGCGTTTGTGCTTGGATTTTGTCTGTTTTTCTTTTATCGATTCCATACCATTGATTTTTGATGATTTTCTTTGGCTTGATGATTCGAAATTTGTATTTTTTTCCATTTGCTTGAAGATTTGCTCATTTTTTCTTTTGTAAGTTTTTGTAACTGTTGTTAAAGAGATAGAGGGAGTATTGCAAAAAATTTGAACTCATAAAGCACGATTGTGCTGCAGATGTGTACATAGAAATTTTTAGGTTGCAGCGCAAAATATTTTACTTTCTAAAATAAACTGCTTTAACGATGGTTATTATACATAGATTAACTAAATAACTTAATTTGTATTTCTTGTAATGTATATTATCAATTGATTGCATACAGATAATACAATTGATGAAAATAAGCTCTCAAAGTATAGATTTCAATGTTCATTTTTGAAGAAATCTAATGGCAGGTTTTAAAGAATCAGTTCAGGGTTTCAGTTTAGGATGTATTTTCATTTTATTTAACATTTTTTTTTTACTTGCATTACATTGCATAGTAAAAAAAAAAAAATTTAAAGCTAAATAAATTAATAAATTTCATTTGAAGCAACATACGACTGAAAAGGAATAGCGTCTGTAAGTAAGGTTGCTTCAGTTTTATTACATTAGCAGCAGTTTGAACTGTACATAAGAAGTATTCAATTGGAGTTAGTAAACCGACTCTCAGATTTTGATTGATTTCTACGTTTCGAGCTTCACTGAACAGGAATCGACCGTATTTTGAATGTTGGAGTATGGGGCCACACTATTTCAAACGAATTGAGCAAATCGAATGAAACATTTCAATCGATGAACATCAGAGGCCTATCTCCATTTTTCGAATATTATGTCTTTTCGAAAATAGGATAAATGTTAAACAATTATGTTTAAAAATGTTACAAATGCAGGTATTTTATATGATAATTAATAATTAAAAATGAATTCCAATATTTGTAGAACACTCAAGAAACACCATTCTCGAGACGGTTTACGTTTTTGGTCGAAAATGAAGATAGAATTATTTGTCTGTATTTTCGAAACTGTAGTATGCGTATCCCTGTCCTGAGGACACAAAAGGGTTTTTTTTTTTTCCCCCGGGGGGGGGTGTACCTTAAAGGAAAAGTCTATTTTCTCCTCTAAAGGGGGGGGGGGGGTACGTCGTTTACTTTCCAATTTTATCACTGTTTTAACAGGTATGCAACAATTCTTTAGATCAAAAGTGGTACGAGTACGAAATAAACAGAATAAATGAGCTATTATTCTATTTTGTAAGCTTGTTAGAAAGTTAGGTTTTTTGAGTTACAGCTTCTCGCTTTTCTTTCATTGGATTTTCAAATTTTTTTAAATGTATATATATATATATATATATATATATATATATATATATATATATATATATATATATATATATATATATATATATAAATAAATGTAAGCAGATAAGGACGGGAGTGACTATATAAATTACATAAAAATGGCAGGGGGGGATTGCGACACCCCTTTCCCGCTTAAAGCAGCTTTTACAACACGGGTAATGCTCACGGTACCAACATAATTCCATAGTCAGTCTCCCAAATGTGCGAAAACAAAAGCACCAGAACAGACTCAGAACCAAAGAAGTAAACGAAATTTGAAAGAGAAACATCCGTTAGTCTAACCCAATGGAATATCTCCTTATAAGAGTAAAGTTGCTCATGCGCAGAGATATATCAAGATAACAGATTCGTAGTTATGAATATTAAACCTCACTTATCAATATTTAGTTCGAATCTGTTTTCCTGATATATCTCTGTGCATGAGCAACTTTACTCTTATAAGGAGATATTCCATTGGGTTAAACTGACGGATGTTTCTCTTTCAAAATTCGTTTACTTCTTTGGTTCTAAGTCTGTTCTAGTGTTTTTGTTTTCGCACATTTGGGAGACTGACTATGGAATTATGTTGGTACCGTGAGCGTTACCCGGGTTGTAAAAGCTACTTTAAGCGGGAAAGGGGTGTCGCAATCCACCCCTGCCATTTTTATGTAATTCATATGGTCACTCCCGTCCTTATCTGCTTACATTCATGTATTCTACTAGGGAATTTGAGAAGCATTTACGCCTCCTCCTTTGTAGTGAATCGTTCTTTAAATTTCGGGCTTCTATAGGAAATATCCTATCTTTGTTTCACTTTATTGTAATAGTATATATATATATATATATATATATATATATATATATAATAAAATTATAATATGAAATTACAATGATAGAAAAGAGAGAAGTTGTAACTCACCATAATGACTTCTAGTATTCGCGGATTGTGATTTTTGTACCAAATTTCATTCGAATCGCTCCATTCGTTTATGAAATATCGTCTCCACAGACTCACTGACACACACACAGACATCACCTCAAAAATGTTTGATTCATGATCGGGGATGCTTGAAACGTGCTCTCCTGTCGAAAACTCGAATTCGAATTTTCGACCCCATCACAATACTTTCCTTATACATTATGTATATAAGGAAAGTAAAATATCCTGTATCTGCAACCATAATGGCCCCAAAAGCCAAACAATTAAACAAAGAGGTGGAAATACCGAGCATTATACATTCTTGCACAAGCTAGAATTTTTATATTTATCGACAGTCGACTCGATGAAAATGTTTTAAAAAGAATTAAAATTGGGCAGCTTGTAAAATTAAGATTTTAAATGCTATCTTCAAAAGTTTACATCTGATGCAACTGAATTTTTTACAGAGTGTTTATAATGATGAAGTGATTGTGCATTTTTAAAAAATCAAATCATTTTGTTGTATGGTGGATTTGACTATAATATTAATAATTCATAACATTAATTTTTACATTATCTTTATTTTAAATACAATTTGTTTAAATTGAAGCTTACTAAAATAAGTTTCTGGTGCATATTAAAAGACAGAATTTTAAATATAAAATGGTATATCATAGTTTTAAAGTTTTCTGAATTCACTCTCATTTTACTTTTGGTTACTACATTAAAAACAATTGTGTGTTTTATATTTTAGGCCAGAACTTTTAATGAAACTCCATTAAATCCTAGAAAATGTGCTCATATTCTGACAAAAGTTATATATCTTTTGAATATGGTAAGTGTTTTAAGATCATGTTTTAAATGTAGATTTATATTCTGTGAAATAAATTTAATACTTTTAATCCAGTGTAATTGATTTAGTAAATAAAAATATAAATGCTAATCAATTACAAATAATCAGTTTTGTGAAAGTATGTTTAGATTTAATGGCCTTAAACAAACACAATCAGCAGTATTACTTCATTTAATAATGACAAACTAATCAACAAATAATAAGGTAAATTGTGATGAGAAACCATGTGTTTATAGTAAGGATTAGAACTGATATAGTTCAACTACAAAATTATACTTGAATTAACAGCAAGTAAGGGGATATAATGCTCTAGAAGTTTGAAAACAACAAAACACCTCATATCATTATTTCTTTTATAAGACCAATTGTGGTATAGAAATACTAATTTTAAAAGTCACACTAAGAAAAATAAAGCATAAATGTGTTTTTGAATCAAAAGACTGGGAAACAAATATGTTTCCTATGAAATTAAAAATAAGTTTCTAGATATTCAGAGTTTATGCCTCCACAAATTGCGTAAAAGCTGCATCTTGGGAAAAATAAACTTTTAAATTTTTATATGCTGTATGTAGCATTTCTACAGAAAATTAATAGAGGTTCATATCAAAAGAAATATATTTTATGTAAATTTGCATTATGAATTAAAATGTTTTTAATTATTTGTGCAATAATGAAATAATGATTAAAAACTCTAAATAATAAAAATACACAACAATCTTTGGCAGTGGTTTTCAGTCTTTTGCAGTATCCTTTTTCAACCAGTTGAAAATATTTGATATTTAATATTTTTTTGAACAAAAAGTAATAACCACATCCACCTATGCACTTGACTATCCTTCAAAGCGCACTGGTTAAGAACTACTGGTGTGTGATATACTCAAACTTATGACTGATATACATATCAAACTAGCTTGTTAAAATGCATACCAACAATTAATGCAGTACATCTGTGTCAAATAAGCATTCCATAGAAAATTCATGAGTAACTGGTACTTCATACAGTATTTTTTCCTATAAAAGATGGAGAAGATGTGAAACCTTTTTAATGGAAAATAATTTATTTTTAGAACTAGAGATATAGAATGTAGATGTGCCCACAGTTTGTAGGTATAGTTTCTCTACCTAAATGAATAGATAATTTTGAAGATACTTTGCGACTGGAAGCAGGCAAAATATAAAGTTAGTTTTTTAATAACTGTGAATATGATCATAAAATGTGTATTTTATTGTCTTTGGAACCTGCAGTACTTAAATAATTATTTAACAAATTTCCCTTTTAAATTGTATATTGTTATACACTTCAGGCATCAAATTAAGTTTCTTTGGTTATGTTCCTCTGATTGTTTTTATATTCATGCAACTATATTCTGTACTGACATAATATTTTGTGTATTATGTGTCTTTATGAACTTTTTTATGAATTCTATTTATGTCTGCTTTTTTTCTATTGAATTTTTTATTGAATCTTTTTTTCTATGAATTCTATTCATATCTGCTAAACTTTTGGATTTGGTATTGCACAAGCTTCTCGTATGAATTCATATGCAATTGCATTTATTTACAGGGAGAGCAGTTAGGTACAGTCGAAGCAACTGAAACTTTTTTTGCTATGACTAAGCTATTCCAATCTAATGATCCAATTTTGAGACGATTAGTTTACTTGTGCATTAAAGAGTTAGCAGCTGTTGCAGAAGATGTCATAATTGTTACCAGCAGGTTAGTTACTATTTATTGTCATTATTGACCAATCGGTGATATGATCAGTCAAAAGTCTTATGCTACTAACGAAGTATTTAACTTTCAGAACAAATATTTAAAGGTTTAAATTGGCCTTGGCCATCTAAACATAATCTTTTAAATAGGTCCTAAATGAAAGATATGAAATAGATTTAGGAAGTTGTATTCTCACATACATAGTATAATCACATACTAATTCAATGTTCCACATTGACATACATGCACAAATTTAGATGAAGACTTACTTTGACTTATACTTAATAACAACTGTTTAGAAAAGCTTTTAAATTAGAAAAATAAACGTCCAGGAAAAGTTGTATGATAGCTCATTACTTGCAAAGTTTAAATAAACATGTTACACATAAGAAAGTTTAAATAAACATATTTAAACATTCAATTTAAACTTTTAATTTCAAAATTTCAATAAACATATTAAGTATAGCATTATCTCATGAGAAATCTATATTATTTCTGTGCATTTTAAATCTAGACTAATACTCAAACTACTACTAAGCAAAAGTACTACATATTAAATTGAAGTAAGTGAGTGACTACAGATTTGCATGGTATGTTTAATTTTCATATTGGACCAGAAGCTATTTATCTTTAATTTTATAATTTGCGGTTAAATGGCATGCTTTTGACAGAAACTAGTGATGATTTCTGCAAGTGTTGCCATATGGAAAACTAACTTTTATGTAGTTTATGTCATTAAATAAAAAGATACTAATTGAAATCATAGAAACAATATATATTTGTACTCATCATAAAATTAGTTTGAGTACACTGTACAAACTATGAGTACCTTCTACTGATTTTTATTTATTCATACACACAAAATGCATACGAGGACTAAAGTGTTGCTATAATAATACATTTACCTTTGGATTTCAATTAAGAATATGTTTCTATTTAGTTAAAATATGAGCAACACTGCATATTTGAATTTTGAGAATCATTCGATTTGAACTGAAACCATTGGTTTAGCACCATATGATGTCTAAAAGAAAATGTTTATTTCCCACAACAATACTGTCAGTTAAATGTTAAAGAAAGCATCCAATTTTAATCCAGTTATTGTGTAAAAATCTGTACATTATGTATCGAATTTGACATTTTTCACTATTATTAAAGATTTCTATCACTAAGATTAGACCTGTACAATTTAGCTTTAACTATAAATCCAAATAAAATTAACAAAGAAACTGACAGTATAAAAGAATTTGTTCTTCTAAAATTGCATTCAGTAATACTTTGTAGAATTAGTAGCAATTTTTAAAAAGTAAATGATCATTTTATTGCAAATTAACAGAGATACCCTGTTGTTACTTATGGTTTTAAAAATAAAAATTAAGTATTCAAAATAATTTTGTGCAATATAATTTTGGATAATTTCTTGACTTAATAAATGATTAAAATATGTTTTCTGTAAAGAAAACTGGACTCATGCACAAGTCTATAAACATAATAAATAGTTCACTGCAAAAATGAAACATCTGTCATAAAAATCTCCATAATTATAGTTTTTTCATTAAAACATATATCAAAACTGAAATAATTAGAGTGCAATATAATTAAAGAATAATGAAAAGAAATACAGTAAAAAATAATTAGAATATAATAGTTAATGAAAATAATTAAGAGTGAAATATAATTTTATTTATTTTATTTTTTCCAGAAAATTATTTTGAACATTCTTTACTTAATCTCAAAATAGTTCCATTTTGACTGACCAAATCGTATGCAGATTATTTTACTGCACATTCTGGTTTTAGGGACCATGAACTGTTTTTGTGTTCAATAGAAATCATCCATTTTATGCAGATTTTAATTTATTGTACTTCCATTTCTTTAATTTATTTTTGATAATGCATTGAATATTGGTGATTGAGAAAAATTAAAAAGATTGTCTCCTATGCTATTCAAGCACAGTTGATTGTTTCATTTAAACAATTTTTAAGGAGCTTCCTTTCTTTTGTTTGCATTGCTTGACAACAAGATATGTTTCCTCAAATATAATTTTAAGGAAAAAGAATATGTCCAATGTTAATTTCATCAGAATTGTTTTTAATAGTTTTCAACAACTCCTAGAACTAAAAATATGAAACACGACCAATGTTACCTGCAAAATTGCAAAATTTTCCTGTTCTATTTGGTGGAATTTGATAAAAATGTGGATTCCTGTAAAGAACAATTTTTAAATGTTATAGATTAAGCTGGCAATATTTATTTTTAAGCTCTTTTAGTTTTGATATACTATCTGTTGTTAGATATATAGTCATTGCTATAAAAATTACTTTTTATACAGTTTTTTTGTATCATTTTTTTCACAGGTTTTAATAAAATATTCATTTTTAAATCCTTAAATTCCATTATATATTCATTGACTTCATTTATTGTGTTTGAATATATTTTTTCTTCCTTTTGTTTTCAGCTTAACTAAAGACATGACTGGAAAGGTATGTTGCATTAGAGACATTATAAATGAAATTTTTGTACTTTAATGTACAATGTTATAAAATTTGTTTACTTATTTTAAATTATGATTGAAATTTGCAGGAAGACCAGTATCGACCAGCTGCTATCAGAGCTCTGTGTACCATTACTGATGTAAGACTATTTTATTTCCTACATGATATATATTATGAAAATTAGTTTTTCCAACTGCAATACATTATGAAAATTATTTTTTCTCAATACTTAATGTTAAAATTTTTTATAGGGTGGTATGCTTCAAGCTATTGAGAGGTACATGAAACAGGCTATAGTAGACAAAAACAGTTCTGTCTCAAGTGCTGCGTTAGTGTCCTCATTGGTAAGTTGTAGCAGTCTAAAAATATATAAATTGGATTAAAAATTCTCTACATATATTCAGTGAAACTTTGTTTAAAGTGACCACCCATGAGGCAGAGAAAATTGGTCACTCTGAAGGAGCTTGCTATATTGGACCAAACATAATTCATTTTAGTGGAATATAATAAGTGATCAGATGTTTCTATAATTTGGTGCATGATCAATAATAGTCACAATAAGTGTTAACATTGTTCAAATTGATTGAACTTGTGGAAAGATTTTATAACTCTAATTTGTAGGAAGTCAATCATTAATTTTTACTAGCTGTGATGCCTGCAGCTAGCAGTTACTAAAGATAGCAATCAGTTTTTTAGCAAGTTGTGCGAATGCAGAAGTTGCAAACCAACAGAGTGAGTTGAAGTTCTGTGATGCTCTAGTGGTCATACTTTTATTCAAAGAAGCACCAAACTTCAAGCAGTGATAAAGTGAACTGTAGTGTAAATAATTTGAAAGAGGCTTGTAAACTTATATTTTTTACATAAAATATCATTCTTCAAAGCTTGTAACTAGTGTTGCAATTACACTTATAGCGATAAAAAGAAAAAAAATTACATCTTGCAATTGTCTCCCTACTAAATTTTCACAGAGATTTAAAATTATATGAAAAAAATTGCTTTAATCAGTTGTTGAATACAATTGCCACAAAGAAAACAATAGACATAATATTTTCAATTTTTTTGTTGTGAACATTGATATTGCACCTTATTTGCAAAACCAATTTCTATAAATGGACTAATGCTTACATATTTCATAAGTAATATTAGAATTTGATGATACTGATATAGATTATTTTTTTGTTGATACATACCTTAAAAAATTTCATTGTTACTGATAAATGTGTTTTATCCAAACATGGTGACCAACATGCTTTTATGTCCTGTATAATCTAAATTGGTAAAACATTTTAATCTCGTGCAATTACACAAAATATTTTCAAATTGCAAATTAAAGTTTCAAAATGAAAACACACACAAATTAAAATTGTAAATAAACTAAATAATACTTTTTCATACTATATACCACCATAATAAAAGAATGTAAGCTTTATTTTTAACACACAGAAATCATAGACTATGTGGTTGAGTATGAATCTCTATGCTGAAGACAGTTGTATTTATTTGTTTATACTACAGTTGAGCAAATTGTAATACTAACAGCATTTTGTACTTGCAATTATAAAAATATGCATTAAAATATTGATATATCAGGGTCCGCGCTAGCCATTCGCCTACGCGCCAAATGCGAAAAGATCGCAAAACTGGCGATAAAAAAAATACTTTGGCGAAAAAAATGGCGAATGATTTTTTGGAAACTGTGAAAATTTCGTAAATATTTTTTTGTAAAGTAATATGGAATAAAAGTCCGATTTAATTTGGAATAAAAGTCCGATTCCAGACAAGTAGGCCTATGATATACGAGCGTTGTCTCCTGTCTGTTTTGGGGACGCTCGTTCTCGTGTGACAAGCTCCAAGTATTCTTTAATTCCCAGCACGCTGCTCCTCAAAACGGACGGCAGACAGTGCGCATTCCTGTCTCTCAAGCGTCCTTGACTCACCGCGGCAATCAAAACATTATCTGGATTCCGTCCGTTATGGGAGCCGATTTTTTTCGTTAACCCCGAGTCGCACAACCGTTAACCCCCAACACAGTTATTAGATACTCTCCAATAAACAAAACAAAAAAACACTTTCAACTTAAAATTCTGCATTATAGTTTTAAGCAATCCGTTATAGAATTATTTCTGAAAAGAGCCATTTTTTGTCGAAAACGATCAGCCGTAATCAGAGAAACAAGTGATAAACATCAAACGAAAATGTATGTATATTTTTTGATGACGCGTATACAATGGTAGTCCGAGCATCTGGAGGGCAGAGAAATTAGGAGTGTGCGATTGCGTAATTACTACCGCATCGTTTTAGGATCGATTGTCTTACGGGAAAAAATAACTTTTAGACTTACGATGTTCTTTTTTTTTTTAGACTCCGCATATAAATCGCCCCCCTCCTCCACTTTGAAGCGGTTTTTTTTTTTTTTTTTTTTTTTTGGTCACAAATTTCTCGACTTACGCGAGTATATTACGGTAAATAAAAAAGCATTTAATTTTAGTTAAAAATAAAATAGAAAAAAGGCAACTACTGATTATTATCACAGATGCCAATTTGCGGTTTGCTGTTTTTGTCATAAGTTGAATCGTAGTTTATCTTTTTGTTACGAATTTTTAAGCCTGCCTGGCTTGTTTTCGTTTCATCTTCATCATCATCTTTGTGGTTTTTATACGATCCTTACGCCTGCCTGAATTTTAAAACCGACATTAAAATTTATCCCTTAGATAGTTTTGGTGCCTAATTTTAAAGAAATATAATGATGATACTGCATATAAAAATATTATGGATGTAACAGGAATTGGTTTCACATGTCCTATGACAATAACCATCGTTAAAAGAGGCTTTAGTAAACAGAACATAAATTTCACTAAGTAGTAACATCAGAGTAAAAAATCTCAGTGACTTGATTCTTATAAATAGTGAAGGGCCAGATATGAAAGATTTTAACTTTAAGGCAGCTTTTGAAAATTGGTGTATAGTACAAAAATCGATGCTTGCCTGGTTTATATGATAATGAAACTATGTGAATTATAGAATAAATTTGTCATTTTTGTAACTCATTGTGATCTTTCATTGGTAAATACAAGTTTAATTTACTAATAGCCTGTTTAATGATTAAAAATATGAAATCTACCTATCTTTATATCTTGTTTAGAATGAAATTAATATTATTAGCTGCATTATGGCTTAAAAGTAAAAAAAATTTTACCGATGGCGACGATAACTTTGACTAATAATCATGTAATTTGGCTAATGATTTTTCAATTTGGCTAATTTGTTGGCTAACAGTTTGAAATTCCTAGCGCGGACCCTGTATATATATATATATATATATATATATATATATATATATATATATATATATTTATATTCCACTATATATATATAAGCACTAACGCTCAGCCATGTTCTTGAGTAGGATTTTTTGAAGATTTTAGTAACCCTTTGTGGACCTAAAATGCAGAAATGTAGAGCCTAACTTTGTTTTTGTAGGCAATACCTTTTTCGACTCTTTGTTTTTACCCTCTAAAATGAAGTTTTTTTTACAAATATTTAAAAATCAATTGAATTTTCAAAAGTTTTGTGCACAATCTTATAATGTTAGCTACATTAAAAAAAGGGACTTTTGGCCAAGTAAGGATCTCAGAATAAGAGGAGGTAGACATACTTACTATTTCAGCTTCCTTTATTGAATGATAAGTCCAACTCAGGCTATATGTAATACATTTTATGACTGAGTAGTGTTTTCAGTTTGTTTAAGTTCCTTTATACAAGAATGACACTGTTTAATGTATTACCATTTTTTAACACTTTACAACATAGTTGAAAAGTGTTTATGACTTTGTTCATTCTGTCTGTCTGTTAGCACAATAAATGACTTTATCAAAATGAAATTTTAGTATGTTGTTCAGATGGTCTGTGGAACCTATGGAAATATAAATATATCACCCAATTAGTTTTGGATTGAACCCGGGTTGAAAAAATGAAATACATTGAACCCTATGGGACCTAATTTTTCAAACATTTTTTAAGTGAATTTAAAATTCACAGATTGCTTCAAAAATTTTAGGAAATATTCAAATTATCTTATAAAATATATAAAAAAAATTTCAGCAAAATATATATAAATTTTCAAAATAAAATATGGCATCCATCGTGCGTCAGAATCGTAATTTTTAAAATTCTTTTTAATTTATGTTAAGTGTTATATTCATCCTAAAACCGCTTTATTTTTGCTTAATTTCTGTGCACCTGTATTCTGAAACAACACAATTACAATATATTTGAGTTTAAAGGATCAATGCCATCCATCTTGTGTCAAAATTGTGATTTTAAAAGTTCTTTTTAATTTATACTTAGTGTTGTATCCATCCTAAAGCCGCTTTATTTTTTCTTAATTTCTGTGCATCTGTATTCTGAAACAACACAATTACAATATATTTGAGTTTAAATGATCATCAAACTTTGATTATTTCTACAACAAAACCTAATTTTTACTTATAGAGAATGTAAACAGATTAGGCTGTAACATGAGTTGTATAAGAATTGCTGAATTTCTTTAAAGCAAAATTATTTTGTTCTGGAGTCTGCAATATAGATGATATGAATGAAACATTCATTGATTTTACATAGAGAAGCAGACGATTTAATGGCAGACTTTTTCGATGAGTTAAATTACTTTTACCTCCATGGTTTTAAGTTTTTAAGTAGAATAAATTATTGTAGTATTGTGATGAATGAAATATTTACTGCTTAGGCTTCCCGGCCGTCCAAACAGTTACCTTACACCTTTCTGGTAGGTCAGACGGTCTGGGTCTCAACAACAACAAGAGAGCCAGGCCAGAACATGGTAGCCCAGTGGTTAGCGTGCGGGAATTGCACTCTTTAGGCCTGGGTTCGATTCCCGCCACTGCCAAAACTACTGCCGTGTTCGTGCGGAGTATGATCACGTTAAACATGTGGGTTTGTAAGACCTTCCGAGAGGATGGTGGTAGGGGAAGGAGGGTACGGTCCCTGTGGATGTCTCCTCCACTGGGTTACGGTCTAAATTGGGTGGCACTTCTCAGCCGTCCAAACTGTTACCTTACACCTTTCTGGACAGGTCGGACGGTCTGGGTCTCAACAACAGAGATCCAGGCCATTTATATTTTGATGACATCATTTGAATTTAGTTTTTTTTTTTCGATGAAGTTTTAAATTTTCAAATATAATTAATTATTGCAGTATTGTGATAGTTTTAAAATATTACCACTGAATGTATTGCATTTTAGATATGTTTAAATAAAATTAGAGTTGAAAAGTGTTTCATAATCAATGCTTTATGCATGATTGATCTTTCTTGTTTTTTAATATTTTAGACAAAGTATTTGATTGTTTTGTCATAAATATGAATTTTTCCTTGATGCATTCAGCTCTGATCATTTCTTTTTTATAGCATTTGATGCAAACTAGCCCTGATGTTGTCAAGAGGTGGGTAAATGAAGCTCAAGAAGCAATAAATTCAGATAATGTGATGGTTCAGGTGAGCTTTCTTCTCATGCCTTCTGTTTTTATCACTATAAAACTAAACTGAAATTAAAAAAATATATATTCTGAAATGTTTGATTGTAAGATCCTTTCATTTATTGTTTATGCAGTGGAGTATAGTGCAGTAAAAGGAGAAAGGGATGTGCAAATTACCTATAATGTGTTATCTATGATCATATATGAATTAATTTCTGCATTTGTATCTATATAACCTATTTTTTCTCAAACTAATAATTTCATTCAAATTGAGTATGAGTTTCTGATTTCTAGTATGCTGGTTATACTGGTGATGTTCTAAGTGCAAATTTTGAAATCTATAATTATTTTATAACCTTCATAATCAAAAGTTTAAAAAAAATTGTTACCTATTTCAAAGTGCATTTTAAAATATTTATTTTATACTCTCTTTTTTATTTTCAGTATCATGCTCTAGGTTTATTGTATCAAATTCGAAAAACGGACAAACTTGCTATTTCAAAACTCCTTACAAAATATACACGAACTACATTAAAGTCATCTTATGCTGTATGTTTATTGGTATGTACCCCCCTCCCCCCAATTTTTGTTATCATTTTATTTTGTTTAGTTAGTTTTTTTAATTACATATATATATTTTTTCTTTTCTAGATTAGAATAGCCAGTAAATTAATAGATGATAATGAAGCTGGGTATGTATTGACTTGTTTGGCTATGCACTCTTACTTTTATTATATCTGTTATGATAATTAAAACCACAAATTAATTTAAACTTTTTCAAAACAGAATATTCATGATTTTAAATAATCAGTAAACAATGCATATAAGCTGTACTAATGCTATAATTAATTGAATACCATCTCTAATAGTAATGAAAATATCAACCCTTCCTATGATCAGCCTTTGTAATTCATTCTTGAAATTGCAAAGAATTGTGCTGTATTAAAAACATTTATAATACAGTGCTGTATTAATAACATATTTATAATACAGACTTCTTAAATAATTATGCATTTAAAATGTAATTCTAGAATAAAAATTTGAATAAGTTAATATCCTGTAACATGCAGAGTAGTGATAGATACATAAAAAAATTTGATCTTATATGAGTTTTAGTTTTGAACATTTATTTATTAACATCTACTTATTTCACTTTTGTGTTTTACTAGACAATACAGTATTGATTACATAAAATTTATTACAATAACATTCTAATACTATGTCATGTAAATCTATAAACCTCATTACTTTATTCCATGGTCATTATTAATTTCTTTAGTTTATTTTCACATTTGTATCAAATGTAAATATAGTAGCCTTCCATTTGTGGAAATTCTAATGCAGTTAGTTGATCCCATTTGGCAAGTAAATTCTTATACTATCTGATAAAAACTATAAGCCTCATTGTTTTATTCCATGTTCATTATTAATTTCTTTAACTGATTTCAACATCTACATCAAATGTAAATACAGTAGTCCCTTCATTTGCAGTATCCAATTAGTGAATTCTACCACAGTTAATTGCATTTAGCATTTCTTTGTTGTTGAGCAATGATAGATCTCTATTCTCGGATATACAGGCCCTGGGCTGCAGCTCTGGTAAATCCCAGCTACAAGCTGCCCTGAGCTCTATCAAAAGTATCTAACTCCGTTTTAAACAGGTATTACCAGCTTAACAATATTTAGCGCAATGCAAACATTTGAAAACTACAAAACTTGCTTTATTTAAAATTATTTAAATGTTTTAAATTATTCAAACCATTATAAATATAGCTGAAACACTTTAAATGGTTAAGTATTTAAATTTATTTATAAACTTGTTTACCATGGCAAACATTTCACTCAAACTTTCAATCTCTTTCCTTAACTTCAAAAGAGAGCTTTTAAATGTTTTTCTATCAACTTTATCTTACTAGTATACTCTGTACCTAGATCACTGAAAAATGCAAATGCATTGACTGTTGAAATGCATTTGAGGTTGGTCAACTAACTGATTGTCCTACTGTATAAAATCCTCTGTCAAGCAAAACATCTGCTTGCTATCTTTATTCTGAGACACTCTCACTATCAAATTAAAAGTACATTCATTGGACAACTGTGAATCAGTCAACTAATAGTTTTAAAACCTCATCCATAATGTGAATGCATATTTAAATTCAACATATATAGAATAAATTCACCACTTATAAAATATTATAGTTTATAATAGGACTAGACCAGTGTTGGATACAATCAACTAATAGAAATGCTATAGCATTAGATTACAGAAAAAATGATCTTAATTGACATTTGGAAAAATTTGACACAAACATTCAACTCAAAGGTGTTTGACTTATAACTCTAATTTGTAGTCCTTGTATCTGATCTAACTTTGTCTCCCCCCCCCCCCCCGCCTCCCGTTAATATGGTTTAGAGATACATTAAGGTTAATTCTGGAGAAAAAGGAATACCAGGTATTGAGAAAATGTGATGGCAAAAATCTATCAAATTTAAGAAGTGTTGTTAGTAACAAAACTTGTTTTAACACCATTATAACCCATTTTCACACAGTAAATGCCCTCCTTACATTAAAAATCTTTGGGGATAAATAATATATCCCCTATCAGGACCTCAAACTCATACGTACCAAAGTAAGATGCCAATAACTATCCAAAAAATGAATGATCTGAGGAAAACTTATGTTTACAACTCTGAAACATTTGATGCATTTTGACAAGTTGTTTTCACGCTATCAACAACAAACCGAGAAATCCCAAATGACTAAATTTGCTTATTTTTGGAAGAATTTTGCTGCCCAGTTTGATTAAAATTCAAAATTTGTAACATAAAAACCTTTAACCAAGCTTAAATGTAAAATAAGGTCATGTCACAAAATTTACGGGGAAATTATTAATTTGAAATTTAATAAATAAATGTCATAAATGAAATTTTTGCATGAAAATTCTATTAAATATTAACAAGTTTCTTTTTTCCTGAAATATTATAAATGCATAATATTACAGGAAAAAGCATAAAATCAGAACATTTTTTATGCTTCTAGTAAAATGTAACGTGACTTCTTTTTTTGTACCTAATTTAATCTCACTTTATCTTAGACTTGACAGCCCACATTTTGACTTCATCCAAAGCTGTTTGCGACACAAGTCTGAAATGGTCATTTATGAAGCGGCTTACGCTATTGTGAATATGAAAAATATCACTCCCAGAGAATTAGCTCCAGCTGTATCCGTCTTACAGTTATTCTGTTCGTCATCTAAACCTACTCTTAGGTTTGCTGGTGTGAAAACATTAAACAAGGTCTGTATTTGGTTTTTATTCTATGCATTATATACAGTGTATTTTTTTAAAATTGTATTTAGTGTAATTGTATAAAATTATATATATATATATATATATATATATATGCTTTTTATTTTAATTTTCTTCTAAATATTTTATGTATTTACTGATATATTCTATTAAGCATTGGTGGTTTTATATTGTGGAACAATGAATAGCAGTTTTGCATAAAATATTAATTTAAAATAAAAATGTGTTAATTTTTTTATTGATATTCAATAGTTATTAATAAATTTATGTATATTGAAAAGATCTAGTGCCTCTTAAGCAATTTCTAGTTTTCCTGATTTAGGTTAAATTTTAGATGGGGAAATCATTGAATATACCATCAATAAAATTCTAAAAATAAACATGTCACTCTGACTTTTTAAATTCCTCCTCCACCTCAACCCAGTTGCAAAAGAAAATCTTATTCTCCTAAATTTTAATTTTCCTTTCAATTGTAATTTTTTCTGAATTCTTAAATTAAAAAAAAATAAATTTAAATACCTGAAACATGCAAGAAAAAGTGTAGTACATGTTATAAATGTGTATTAAGTTGTACAAATCTAGTTTTTGACTGTTTTTATTTATTTTTTTCTATTTGGCATGAACATATCTTATTTTACTGCAGATAATCATGTCTATACTTGTGTAAGTCAAATAAAAGTGTAATGAATACAAGAGTAAGTCTAGCATAATAAATGCCACTAAGTTTTTGAAGATATAAATCTCTTCTGTCACACTACCCATTAATGTGTCATGAACAATTAAAAAAAAGTGTATTGTATTCTTGAAATGTATCACCCCAATAATTGAAAAATTCCTAAGTATGGGGTATTGTAGTGCTTCATGAATTGAGGGCTTCAGAAATAATTTTTCATGCCCTAAAAGTCAACAAAGATAAGGAATTTAAGTTTTAATGTCCATAAAAAGAGGTAGATGCTGAGGAAGGTAGAGGAAGATATGATCAAAAAATAAAGTTGTAGAGGGGGCATTAAAAAATTGTTTAGTAAACAAGTGGGAGGGTGTAGTTTGATGTAAAAAAATGTAGAAGTTGAAGTATTGAATACTATGAACCTTAAAGCTAATAAAAAAGAGCTTGATTAAAACATTTTGAGCAGCATATTACAATTCTTAAAGATGTAAATTATGCACTTTTAATGTCAGTCGAACTCTGTTAAATAAATAAAGATTGCTTAAACATGTCTTTTATTTTGTTCAACAGGTAGCAATGGCTCATCCTGCTGCTGTAACAGCTTGTAATATTGATCTCGAAAACTTGATAACAGATTCTAATAGAAATATAGCCACTCTTGCTATTACAACTTTATTGAAAACTGGGAGTGAGAGTAGTGTAGATCGCCTGATGAAACAAATTACCTCCTTTATGTCAGAAATATCGGATGAATTCAAAGTCGTAGTTGTTCATTCAATCAGGTATGTGTTTCTTATAATTATGTGTGTTGCTAGAGAAAAGTTATACATTATATTTTCGTACTTACAGTAATATCTGTGGGACTTCATGGGACCTATAGAAAACACTATCTGGTGCAGATTTATATAATACAGGTTTTTTTAAGGAAACATCAGTTAAGTTCATACAATGTGTTTTTGAGAAAATCTTGATTCTATGTATGAATTTGAAATTATACAAATTTATCAGTTAAATATCTAAAATAAATAATTTTATGTAAATTTTTTCTTCTATTCTAGTATATCTTAAATAATAAAAGGCAATGTCTGTGTGTGTGTCTGTCTGTGTGTCTGTCTTATACACTATACGTTTCGCGACCGCGCGTCGGAGAGCTACGAAATTTGGCAATCGGAGACCTGGGGGGGAGGGAAGGGGACACGTGAAAACCGATTTTTAAAATTTGAATTATTTTTTTTGTTATTTAATGTTTTATGCGATTTTGACCGTTTTTTGACATTTTTGCCCTTTTTTCTCCACGATCCAGACGCTGTAGAAAAAAACAAATCACACCATCGGAAAGAGCAGAGAATTTCGAGTAAAAATATATCAATTTCAACTCTCAATTTCGATTTCTAATATTTTTTAAAGATTTTAAAACAAAAGTCACTTTTGGCTCAAAAAAACGATTTTTGGTTTTTAAATTCTCGCATAGTGAAAAGTACTCATAATTTCGACTAATAATTTACATTTTTAGAAAGCTGAAATATCTGGCATTCTTACAAGTCTAATTTGGTAATGAAAATTGCCTTCAGGATCGCAATTTTAAAGACGCCATGATTTTAAATTTGTCGGCTACCGGCTCAGTTCTTCAACGGCATTTTCCCCCCATCCGCAGTAGTTTCTTCCCCGTCTCCATGGAGACCGCGCTTTCGGTTTTAAATGAATTACGAGCATAAGTGTTGTATACATCGGGCGAAATTATTATATTTATATGATATTTTAAATGGATATTTTAAATAATTTAAATAATTGAATTATGGTGGTTTGAATTGTGATGTATTTGAAATTATTATATTTATGGATTGGTGGAACGATATGGATGATTTTTTGATTTTAAATGGATATTTTAATTTATGGATATTTTAATTTATAGATATTTTAAATGGATATTTTAATTTTATGGCTATTTTAAATGATGGAACGAGGATGGTGGAATTAAGAGCCTAGTATATGGTCATTATAAATTTAAATTAGCGCGCGGGAAGTTAGCGCGCGAGAATTGCACTCGGTAGGCCTGGGTTCGATTCCCGCCACTGATGCGGAGTACGATCACCTTAAACATATGGGTCGATAATTCCTTCTGAGAGGTTGGTGGCAGGGAAAGGAGGGTACGGTCTCTGTGGATGCCTCCCCCACTGGGTCCTGGTCCAAATTGGGTGAATAAAAAGAAAGTTATGGAGATTGTCGCGGAGGGCGCGGTAGCCCAGTGGTTAGCGTGCGGGAATTTCACTCGGTAGGCCCGGGTTCGATTCCCTCCACTGACAAAACTGCTGCCGTGTTCACGCGGAGTACGATCACGTTAAACATGTGGGTCCGTAAGTCCTTCCGAGAGGTTGGTGGTAGAGGAAGGAGGGTACGGACCCTGTGGATGACTTTCCCACTGGGTTCCGGTCTAAATTGGGTGAATAAAAAGAAGGTTATGGAGATTGTCGCGGAGGGCGCGGTAGCCCAGTGGTTGGCGCGCGGGAATTGCACTCGGTAGGCTCGGGTTCGATTGCCGCCACTGCCAAAACTGCTGCCATTTTCTCGCGGAGTACGATCACGTTAAACATGTGGATCCGTAAGTCCTTCCGAGAGGTTGTTGGTAGAGGAAGGAGGGTACGGACCCTGTGGATGCCTCCCCTACTGGGTTCCGGTCTAAATTGGGTGAATAAAAAGAAGGTTATGGAGATTGTCGCGGAGGGCGCGGTAGCCCAGTGGTTAGCGCGCGGGATTTGCACTAGGTAGGTCCGGGTTCGATTCCCGCCATTGCCAAAACTGCCACCGTGTTCAGGCGGAGTACGATCACGTTAAACATGCGGGACCGTAAGTCCTTCCGAGAGGTTGGTGGTAGGGGAAGGAGGGTACGGTCCCTGTGGATGCCTCCCCCACTGAGTTCCTGTCTAAATTGGGTGGCACTTCCTGGCCCTTCAAATAGTTACCTTACACTTTACTGGTAGGTCGCACCAGCGAGTATGCCACGGTTAGAATTTGCCACGGTCAGAATTTTCAAGGGTAGCGAACAGGCTGGTCGCCAAAGGCGGCTAGTATATATATATATATATATATAATTAGATCATTATATAGACATTACTTATTCTATTTCACCAGTCTGTTTAGAGAGACACGTCTAACAATTTTTACCCTGAAATAAAACTATTATTATTATTGTTTTTTTAAAGCTGTTTCATTCCATAAATTATTTCATATTGAAAGTTTTTACACTATAAAAAATTCTTGAAGTGAGAATTAAACTCCTTATATTAGTATGCATGTTGGGAACTACACAAGATATTTTAGTCCTATAAAATTAAGAAAAAAATATTTTCCTGTCAATTATGGTACGTGGCTGACCAAAAATCCGTTAGAGATGTCTCTTTCTACTTTTGAAGGACATTGACACTTTCAGCTTTTAAAAGTATGTAAAAGTTTATCTTAAGTGATAATTTGCATTCCTTTGGTCTAAAAGTCATATGTCTATGCAAATATTATAAGTAGATTCAGTTTTAAGCTGAAATAAATATGGGTTTTTCCTTGTTGATTTTTGAGTCTATAAAAATTTCACTTTATTTAGGCATCATTGTATATGTTAGCTGTTCCTCTAAAAGAATGCTGATGTATGTAGTATTTTAGATATGTAACATTTCAAATATTATAAAAACAACAAAGTGTCATTCATTAAAAGAAAAAATTATATTAGCCTTTGTAAAGTTTGTTAAAAAGGGACTAATGTGCCTAATGTTAAAAAGGGATTAATATGTCATTCTAAAAAGTTGCTAATAATGAAAATAAATATGCTTTTTAGGGTAGCATCAGTATAATGTTTTGTTAAAGACTTGTACTTTAACAAAGCATAAAATGCACTATTTACACTCATGTCCAAAAGTTAAGCAACAAACAGAAAAATTAGCATATTCGGCAAAAGAAACAACGTGTACCCACAAAATTTACATGCATGACAGGTGCATGAATGCGGAAACTGGCCCTCCAAAAACATTTTGCAACATTTTTTAATAAGGAAACATATTGGGTATAAAAATGGCCTGTTTTGTGTACAGCCTGTATCTCTCTGTTATGGATTCCAGAAGACAAATTAAAATAGCCAAATTTTGAAAAATGAGTAGATGGCATCATCTAAGTGACGCCAGGCGATGGGAAGTAATAGGGCATCTCGAAGGGGGCCAGCAATAATTGGCAGAAGCCTGAACCTAAATGTCAATCGTTCCACCATTTGCTGCCTGTGAACCAGTATCAAAGCAAAGGAACAGTGTCGCGAAGACCAGTAAGTGGACGTTCAAGGATTACAACCACTCAAGATGACCGATTTCTCTGTTTGCAAGCACCACACCACAAGTCAATCACTGCACACCAGCTTGCTTCTGACCTTGCAGTGTTTGCAAGAAGAGCGGTATCTCTGCAAACTTTTTACAGACAGCTACATGCAGATCTGTTGTAAGCAAGACAACCTGTGGTTTGCATCATACTGATGCTCAGGCACAGAGGGATCCGCTTAAGTTGGGCTTGAGATCACTTCATCTAAACTCCACAACAATGGGGTACTGTGCTCTTAACAAATGCGTCACGGTTTGATGTACAAAGTGATTCCCCGCGATTATTGGTCTCGAGAATGTCTGGAACTTGCTATCACTCCAGTAACATTCACGAAATGCATGCATACAGAGGTGGTGGTTTGATATTTTGAGCAGGTGTTGCTGTCGGTGCCCGCATTGATTTCTATTTCTTCCCTTGTGGTATTGTGACTGCATTGCGGTGTAGAGATGACATCTTTGCTCAATATGTTCACCCATTTCTTGCAACCATGGATCCTGATGCCATTTTTATGGACAATAATGTGCGAGTTCACAGTGCTCGCATTATTAGCCAATAGTTAGAATTAGAAATACTGCTTCATATGGCATGGCTATCGAGATCGCCTGACCTGAGTCCCATTGAGCAAGTATGGGACATGCTTGGAAGACGTTTAAGTTCTCTTTATGACCCTCCCCTGAACCTTTACAAGCTAAAACCATGTCCACCCCATAAATAAACACAGATATTCCAAATCACCATAGATTATCTTATTCTTGACATGAATTGACACTGTTTGGCATGTGTTTCCAGCAGAGGTCATCGCATTTTGTATTAGCAGATCTCTACCAATAAACTTGTTTTTGCTGTCCAAATTCCTATGTTGTTGTTTATCTCTATTATTTAATTATTTCTTGATAATTTTTTTTTGCATTTCCCCACACTAGTGTCTGTAGTTTTCAATGGATTCCAATAAATACTTTTCTTTTTATTTACTTTTTTTCATTTTGTTGCTTAACTAACTTTTGGACGTGAGTGTATTTGGCTAAAATTAGGAACCTGACTTAAGGGTTTTGAACTAAATAAAAATAGCCTTTACAGTGTTCACCCCAGAAAAATTTTGAATCTGGGTAGTTAAAAAAAGTTACCAGATGGAGAAAACTTCGCAAAAAACAAAACAAAAAAACATAGGATACCAAGGTTCGAGGGAGCAACATCTGCATTTATTAAAAATCAAAGTAAAATTAACATTTTATATCTTAATTCTTATCTTTTCTGATGCCAGTTGTTTGTAGCTGTTTTATATTCAAAGTCTGTTGGATCTTGTCCTTCTAGTGAAATCAGCATTAGCTTATTTAAGAGTGTTTGTTCTGCTTCATACGATTCCTTTAGCAGATTTTAATTTGCTTTAAAGCAGATAAAACACTTTTGCACTCAGCAAGGCTTACAGGCATCAGTCATATCATAAGATACAAATTGTAACCTAATGATGCACCCTTTAAAAGGGGTCTAGGGTAAACACTGCCTTAATGATTGGGTAAAAAATTCCAAAACATTGTCAAACATAAATATTCTATAATATGCTGATTGTTATATATAACCAACAAATGTACTGACCAACCTACATTAAGCGTTGATGAATTCATTGCAGAAGATCAGCTATTGGAAAGTCAAGTTAGAAATAGAAAGTGTTTATAGTAAACTTTATAAACTAAGATTTAAAATGTGGAATTACCAAATTAATGTATTCGTGAAAAACAGTTTCATTAAAATTATTCTATGAAAGGTACACTGTTAGTTGAAAGTAAATTTTCTTTTAATAATGTTTCAAATGGTTATTTAAATATTATATCAGGGCTGAACAAATTCTAGGCATCATATGGTGCTAAATGTTTTTGTTAGATCCATAACCAATTTCAAGATTTCGGTTTACAAAACAATTTCCATTTTCAGAGCCATGATACCATACATTCTAGTGCTTTAAAACCTTCCACATTTGGTCATACTCATAATTTGAATAATACTGTATCATCACTGACACAGGCAATCAGTCTCTAAAAGAAATTTGGTGGTAACAGGGCTCGGGAAAAAGTAACTTATGTTTAGTCACTGAGCTATGTGTGTATTCAAAAGAGTTTAATATGAGCTATATCTCAGTAATGCTTGTATATGTGTTTATTAATTTTTGCATTTTAGTTTGCTTATTAAATTATACAGATGAAACCACACAATATTTGGTGTATTTTTGTTTTATTTTTATTTTCTAGGAAATTAAACTAATTAAGGGTATGAAAATTATTAAAATATATGACAGCATATAAACTTAGCACCCAAATATTTTGGTTTTTAGACACAAATGAAATTTGTCTCGTCTTGTGCTAAATGTTTAAAATATAATATTAACATTAGACATTACTAAAATTCAATGTTGCTTTTAAACAATTTTTATATTTCATAAACTATAGTATAAAATATGTATAATGAACATTTAACGTGACATTTTTATATGAAAAAGACAGTGTCTTACTCCAGATATTTTTCTTTTGCAGAGCTCTTTGCCAGAAGTTTCCTCGTAAGCATAATATTATGATGAACTTTTTGTCTGGAATTTTAAGAGATGAAGGTGGTTTTGAATACAAGAAAGCTATAGTTGATACTATTATAAATATCATTGAAGATAGTCCTGATGGCAAAGAAGCTGGTATGTTTTATATTTTTAAATTAATTAATTAAATATATTAAAAAAATTGACTATATTAAAAAAATTGACATCTTTCTTATATTCATTTATTTTATTTATTAATACAATTTGTTAATTTTTTTATTATTCAAAAGTTTCTTCATAAGCTACTTATAAACACAAGATGTGTAACCTTCAAAATACTTAAATGAAAGGGTGGGTAGGGCACTCTTCCCACTCGAAAAACACCTAGAATGAACTCTGCTTCTTGCTTGTAACCTATGCCCTGGAGGGTCTGCTAAAGCAATGTCACCAGCGAACATCTTCCCAAAACTCATAGGGGAGGAGAAAGGTCCCCGTCATTTGTCCAAACCGCTTGGAAATCTGAAAGACCAGACTTTGGTCATTGCTTTGAGAATGATCAGGTGAATATTGTGTACTGTGGAAAAGCTCTGCTCTTTAACAATGTTCTACTTTTTAATTTTTTTGGAAAGAGTGGACAAAGAGAGTAAAGAAACTGGTGCTGGACACGTCACTTGTTTTGCTTCATGATTATTGATTGCTGTGGCTGCACGCAAACTCCGTATTTTAACTTCACAGTAAAAATTTGAGATTTTAAGAAAACTTGAAATAAGTAGAACACAAAGTGATGTTGCCAAGGAACATGAAATTGCGTAGTAAAAATAAGAAAAAGATTTTGTCAGCATCTAAATCTTCTTATGAACCAAGCAGAAAATACATATGAAAATCAGACTTCACCTCAATAGAAGCAGCTAATGAAGATTCTTCCTAAGTGATGTGCATCAAAAATGTTACAAATGATCCTATTTTGGATGGATTTGTCAATATCGGCTCTAATCTTGTTACTTTAGAACATTTAGAATATATCAATATTTTGGAATCAATTAATTAAAGTGCAAGTGCTTTATCTTTTGGGGAAAAAGAACCTGAAAGTTCAGAAGAAGGCACTCGCATACTTGCACCCTCTTGTTACAATGCATTAAAAGCTGTTGCAGTTATATATCGCTTTTTACATACACAGGACAAAACAAAACATTTCATGAATAAATTATTAAGTAATGTTGAAGAATTTTGTTTTTGCTTCAAAAAGAAAAACAATAAAAAATCTTGGATTATTTTTCATGAGATAACTTAAATATTTGATATGTAACATATCTAATTTAATGGAATTATTTAACTGTACATTTTTACTTATTTAAATAACATTGTAAATGATCTTTTAATACTGTATGTGGGAGTATCATAATGTCAAACCTCAGTAAATTTGCATCTGCTCGTCAACATGTTTTCTGTTCCTTTGTGGTGTCGAATTAGCAAGGTTCCACTATATATAGGTTTCCCATGCATGGCTCTGGTCTACTTGGATGGGTGTAGTGTATGGTCTACTTAGATGGGTATAGTGCATGGTCTACTTAGATGGGTGTAGACAAAATAATTCGAACACCACTATTTTTATAAAAAGAATTAAGTAATCATGACACAAGTACGTTAAGAGGTAATGCTTGCTTTTGCTACCAGTTATGTACCAGTATAGTACCAACAAAGCCTGCAGGCTTTGCTGGTATTGGAAAAAGAAATTCTTATAAGTGTTATAGTGAGTAATCCTATTTTGAATAAAAAACATACACTTTTCTGTGTAATGAATAGATAGATATCACTTCCTTTCTCATAAGTTATAGTAAATAGTTTATGCACATACTCACTATATTATCAACGAAATTTATATATATATATATATATATATATATATATATATATTATTGTTGACACTCAATTGAATATGAAAATATGGAAATTCCTTATGTGCTACAGCTTAATTTTTCATGTTTGATTGACATATGATATTTATCCTTTGTAGGACTAGCCCACCTTTGTGAATTTATTGAAGATTGTGAGCATACTTCTTTGGGAGTTAAAGTACTTTATTTGTTAGGAAAAGAAGGGCCTAAAACCTCTCAACCTTGCAAATATATTCGTTATATTTATAACAGACTTATTTTAGAAAATGCACCAGTTAGAGCAGGTAAGTTCAATATTTAAGATAAATACTTTGCTGTTTTATTTGTTTAAAAGTACAAACATATTCTTAAACTGCACATGACAATTCTTTCCAATTTATACTCTGGTTACCATTGCAAGCATATTTTTACCTTTGTTACACATACTATCAAGTATTGTGACGAGGTCAACATATAAATGTTTCAATACACAATTATTTTTATCTGCAAGTTTCCTTTCACATTGTCAAGTATGATAGCAATCGAAAGATTGTATTGTTTCAAACCTAGTAAGTTGAAGGGTAACATGCCATAATTGTATCATCATTTGGACCAACAATACCAATTTTTCAAAGTTTTTCTTTGAAATTTGAAAAAAAAAAAAAACAGAAGCTACTTAACCTGTTCAGGACATCTGGTTCGTATATGCAATGGAGAGATTCTCCCTTCTCCGTCCCACTTATGCTTATTCGCTACGCGGTGCGAATGGCTGCTGGAGCCCAGTGATGCTAATGCGCAACATAGGATTGGGACATTTCATTAATATTTATTATAACACTAAATGGTGATAGAATCCTACAGTTTTTGCAAAGCTAGTTACTTGAATCCTGTACCTTCACATTTTAGCTTCGGTTCTTGTTTTTCATGAGAATGCTGACTAAGTTGTTTGTATACATAAACACATGTGCAAACTGTCGTGGTGGTTCTGATTTAAAAGACATGTCGACTGCAAGATTTAAAGGAATGGTTTGTTTCATGGCAGTTATTCTGTGTTTATTTTAAAGACTAAGGGTGGTATGTTTAGAAAGGGGTTAAGTCTGAGAATTCTTATCACTAGTTTTCAGGGGGGGGGGGGGTTGCATATGAGCTGGTGTCGAAAAGAGTAAAATGTATTTCTGAAGCTAAAATTTAACAATTAATGAATGAATTTTATAGTGATGTAAGTGAAGAAAGTGAAATAGTTGCTATGTGCTTTAATATGAAAGTATATTTAAAAGACATCGATGTGTGTGTTGATGTTTTTGGATACTTTTGGTACAGATAAGTAGAGTTCAAATGTAGAAGATCTGCCATTTTTCCAGTTTTCTGAACTCTGGACTAAATATAAACAGTTCAAAGCTTTTTTTAAAGGAAATTAATTTTTTCAATCTATATCATTGATAATATTATACAAGTAATAGTTAACAAAGCAAACAAGTTTTCAAGGCTTATGTTTGAAAAACAATGGTGCAGTCAGGTCTCAAAATGCAAGACCACCCATGTATTTCTATAATAATGGTAGATGTATTTTAAATCAAAGTTTTTATAATACGAGTTTTTGCAGTGTTAGGTGTAGCATTTAAAAGGGTCTGGAGTAACAGACGATTATCACTACACACAGTTTCATGGAAACACTTCTTCACTCAGCGGTCATGCACGAGTTAAAAATGGATTTCGGTATAATAAAGTTGAGTTAATTGCTCTATGTCCTAGGATGAGTTGGATGGTCTGGGCTTTCGACACTCTAGTTAATGTTTTTTAATAAGAAAGGTGAATTTTAGAATAGTAAGAAGGGTGAATTAATATTGTAGTTATTTTATATTGAATCACAGTTTTGGACAATTTTCACACAAGTATGTTCCTCAGCAATTGGAATTATTTTCACAGATTTTCCATCTTGACGCTATCGAAAAGATAAAAAAAAAATTATTTCCAACAATCTTTAAACTACCAATCTTTAAACTGCTGTAGAACATTTTCTTCATATTTATTTATTAATTTATTTTTAAATATATTGAAATACACATATTTTAAGTTGTTTAATTTCTTTTTCTTCAAATTAAAAATGGAAGATTATCATAATTGTACACTTTTGCAAAATGTGTGTGCATCTTTGTATTCTCATAAAAAAAATTAATTACTCTATTGTTTAATTTTCTGTACATTTTTGAATAAAAGCATAAAAGTTGATTCCACTGCTGAAGTACTTTCTTCCTTTCTACAATCAGTTGTGCACAACTGTGCATGCATTTAAACTAAGGATTTTGTCTGCCTTTACACAGTTCAGTGCAATCGTTGAAATTCTTGTTGTCTTTTATAAACTTGAATGGATAAATTAAATAATTATTTGCTTTAATTCCCAGCCAACGCCGGACACATTTTCTAGTACACGAATAAATCAGGGAAAGAAGCAATTTCCTGATATATAAATGTTTGATTAACTACTGAACATTACTTTGCACAATAACAATAAAAGCAAAAATTGCAGCAATTTGTTACACAAATAAGATAAAAGCAGATAATTGTTTCAGAGATATTTAGGTTTCTTTCTTCAGTACAAATGTGATACAAACTGAATAGGGACAGAAATCTCTTCAATGTAATTAAGAGCTGAATGCCCAAAATTCTTTATTTAAACTACCAATCTTTCTTCATTTTGATATTTGATTGTTTCAAATTTTAAGAAAGAAATTTTATGTTTCAGCTGCAGTAAGTTCCCTTGGAAAGTTTGGGGCTCACTGTGAGGAACTTCTTCCAAATGTCATGGTATTACTTCAGAGAAGCCTTTTAGATACAGATGATGAAGTTCGTGACAGAGCCACTTACTATTTGAATATTTTATATGAAAAGCAGAAAAGTTATTATTCACACTATATATTAAATGGTTAGTATATTTTAGAGTAGCATGACATTGTACCTGTTTGATGTTTTATGTAAACTTTGTAATTTATATAAAAAAAAAATTAGTTTGAATCTTACTGTGGATGTGTGCATATTAACCTGTAAACCAGGAAATATCAACTAATGTGTCATACTAGTTTCATGTGCTGTGAAATTTAAAATATGCTGGTAAATGTCTAATATTCAAATATTATACTATATCTATTTATTTCTTGCCATGTGGCACATAAGATCTTCAACCTAAATTTCTATTTCTGCCGATCAAGTGAAGTCACTTTGGCTTTACCAGGTTGGATTTTAATCTCTTTCTTCTCTTCCTGTCAGGTAAGGGAATTGGGGATTGTTTTCTGGGCATCCATGAGATGTGTCCAATAAATATCTATCTTTTGCACTTAACTTCTTTATGTATAAATTTGTTGCTTGATATTTTAAAATATTCAGCATTTAAAAATATATTGACCCAGAAAATCTTAAAAGTTCTTCTTAAGCATTTCTTTTTTTTAAGCATATCATTTTGTGTATGCTTTAGTTAATTTTTTCCTCAAATATTATATTACTGATAGTTTACTTCACCTTCAAATTTGCTTTAAGGAAGTGTATATTAACAGATTAATTAAGATAAATTTGTACACCATGCTAAATTATGATGTAAAATATATAGAGCTAATTAAAATATTTGCAATTAAGTGTGCTTTTAAAATGTTATCTCCAGCTTAATTTTCATCAGGGTTATAAAGGTTAAAAACCCCTGCTTTAAACTGATTAAGATATATAAGTAATTTTAATTAGAAAATTAACTTAAATTATTACAATAATCTACCATATAATAGAACGATTGCACAATTAAAGTATGTGCTTAAATAGAAAGTAAAATAAATTTAAAACTTCTTTGTTGTTTATAGGGATATACCTTTGATAGCCTGTAAGAAAATTTGCATTTACTAATTTCTTTTTAGGTCTTCAAGTATCTATTGTTGGTCTTGAAAAAGCTCTTCATCAGTATACTCTTGAACCTTCTGAGGCGCCATTTGATATTAAGAGTGTACCTCTTGCTACACAACCAATCACTGCAGAAGAAAAGAAAACTGGTAGGTACCATATAGTGTAGTATGACACATTCTTGATGGGTTTTTTTTTTTATATGATTATCTTCTTTGAATACTATGAAATTTACATTGGGAATATATAAAATATAATAGTACCAAACAATTACATACTATGGAAGACACTCCAATTGCAAATACCAGCAAACATGGACCACGTAGGACTGAAATTGTTAGTTCCCACAGAAGTTCTCAAATATTGTGGCTTATATCACATTTCTTGCTGCCATTGTTTATATCGGCTATTCCAAGCTGATGAGCATAATAAGCGATAAACAGGTCCATGGATGCTGGTATCCACAATAGGAGTATCTTCTGAATTTTGGGAACACCCCATAAAAGCAGGTTTTGTGTTTCTGAACTTTGCCTTTGCAGCTTCGTGTAGCCTCATCTAAATTGTAAATGAATTTTATGCCAGCCATGTGATAGGACTGAAATTGGTAGTTTCCACAGAAGTTTTCAAAAATTGTGGCTTATAGCAGGTTTCTTACTGCCATTGCATATATCAGCTATTCCATGCTGATGAGTGCATAATAAGCATGAAATCTATCCTTGGATGCTTGTATCTGCAATGGGCATGTCTTTCAAATTTTGGGAATGCCCTTTATAGACGGGTTTTGTGTTTATGGATTAAATGCTACTAAATTTTGTAGTCTTATATATTCACAATTAATTTTACCTTATTTTGAGCATTTTTTTTTTACAATCTTTCGCTATTTGTTTCATATCTCCTTTAATTTATCTTTTAATTACGTTTTAGCTGATTGAGCACGCTTTTATTTCTCAATCACATGAGCATTTTTCTGTCAACAAAAATATCCCTGCCTTGCTGGTGTGACTATTCTGTCTCAATAATCCTGAATAAGACTGTTCTTTTTTGTCTTCAATTCTGGTTGATTCCTTTAATCAATGGTCTTATGCTCTAATTAAGTATTTTAATTTTCAGGTTGTTAGTAAGTAATTTTAGTACTGTAAATATTTGGTGTTTTAAAATGCATAAAATATAGTACTATTTCAGATTTATCAGTAGAATAATAGTTTTTAAAGTCCAAAAATTCCAAGTCTCAAAATGCTGTTCTTTTAAACATTTTTATATTTTTAAGGCTCCTGGCTTTTCTTCCCTGACAGTGCTGAAGTTGCAAAACACATTTTTTGCAGAACCAGAACTGACACCTCTCCAGATTTAGGCAGGAAACTCTTGATTTTCTATCCCACCTCCTGTTCTGCTAAATATCCTATTTCTCCAAATTTTTGATGTGAAACATCTTAGGGCACTGTATGTAGAGTACATTCTAAAAGAAATGTGACTTAGATGAAATGAAAGTATGTAATAAAAGTGACATATTGTTATGAACAACACATAGCCGAAAACCATTGTTATATTTTGAAGGTCTGGGTTACGTGACCTTGGCAACAAATTTGGCAAAATATCAGATAACTTGGCTACTTTTTGTGAATTCTAGATACTTTTTAAATTTTATATATTGGCTAAGAACTTCCCGCGTTATGGCCTTTTTCCAAAAGTTTCCTCAGAGGATATGGTACATAAGCTTTAGTTGAGTTGATGGCATGATTTTGGTAAGAGTGTGTGCCAAACTGGTTACAGAACTTAATGTATAATTTTTTTTTCTGATTATATATTCCCCGTGAATGGAGCTGCTGATTAGTGCTCGCCACTGGCCAATTGGTGCTTAACTTTTCAAAAATAGCTAGTAAGAAAATATGCACATTTGGCAAAACTGGCAAGGAATTTTTTGTGCTCGGCAAATTTTGATATTAGCAAAACCAAAAAGCTCCTCATCTTTAAATTGCATTATTCACCAGTCACCACTTTCTACAAAATTAGCATATAGCACCTTTTCACTCTTATTAGAATGAATGAAAATACTAAAAAAAAGCATTGGAATTTGGAAAAATTGAAAATAGAAAACAGCTTGGGGAGGGGGGGACTGCAGTTGAAATAATTTTGCAAAATGGAAATGGCCAATTATAAATTGAAGCATAATGTAAAACTAACAGGAAATTAACAAAGGAGAGAAAATTTAAAAATAGAATTGAAATTGGAGTATTTCAGAGTGCAATTTTAATATGCTTCAACTAAGATTAAACATAATTATGCCAGTTTTGTAAGAAACCCATAATTGTAGTCTAAAGAACGGAATCTATATATGTAAAGATGAAAAATAAAATTTTGTTAATTTCAGATAATTGCAAGCATACAATAATATATTTTAATTAAATAGTTTTCAATGTTTCAGGGGGAGGTATAGCATTATGTACTTTATATACATCTCAATAAGCAACAGAAAGACTAAATTTATGGAAAAAATGTTTAGTTAGTGAAAATATTTTTTGACTAGTAACATTTTGGGGCCACTGGACAGTAACCCAAATTCTTAATTTGCAACTTTACCTTCAAGTTGTATTATAAAGCAATACTGATAGAAAGTGTAAAAAATTTAAATTTTAGATATTTTTTTAAAAAATTGCAAAAAAATCATGAAAATTCTTCAATCTTAATGGATACTAAAGTCAGAAAAGGTCAGATCTAAAAGTGATAAATTATGTATTTGTGTAATTGGTATGCTTGTGCCTGGCATTGCCCTGCATTTAAGGCAGGTATTAATTTATTTCATTCATTAAGTTTCTTTAAAGGCCATGTCGCCCACTGCACAAGTACATGCAAAGATAGGTCCCATCCACTAAGCAGGCATAAAGCACAAATAAAGTCCTTTGATATACCATAAATAAGCTCTTATGATGCACCCTAGATAAGCCGGCCACGCATTTAGCTGCCATAAGCCTTAGGGTTGGTCGTGTGGTCTGGGTCTTCAACACCCTAGATAAACTCTTTTGATATGCCCTAAATAAAATCTCTTGATAAGCCCTAAATAAGCTCCTTTGATGTGCTTTTCTCTGTATGTGCAGGTGTAATGTACCCTAAATAAGCTCTTTTGATACACCATATATATAAACCGAATGTTGATTAAAATGAACATCTGTTGATTAAAATCAACAACACATTTTTTAAATAAAAATATTTGCATAATATTTTTGATCGCTGAAGAACCTACTTGTCCTCAGATTAAATTAAAATTACATCAGAACTTACAGCAAATTCTGAAAAACCAGACCCCCCCCCCCCACACACACACACACACACACACACTACTGACCATTATAACTATACTACCAGTAGGAGCAGAAGAGATGAAAAACCAGTTGTTCTCAGAGGAAAGTTCTTTTGAAATCGAATTCCTAATACGATATCACCTAAAGGGATAGACATTTCAAAAGATGGCTCTTAAAAAAATATGCTTATACTTGCGAATCTGGCATCAGTCAAACCAAAAATATCTGCATCTTCCTTTGCTTATTTTAAAAAAAAACCATTTTATATATTTATCTCAATTAATAAAATGAAAGTTACTGGGTTGTAAATTATTTGAATAGGCACTGTCTACATTATCGGCCCTGAATCCTCACCACTATCTATAATAATGCTTTTTACCAATTTCCAGAAGCCTGGGGTACTATTTTAAACCAATATTTGTACCATCTTTTCAAAATTGTTAGATTAGCCACTGTTATAATTTCTTTAATGAAAGAATATTTTAAACTAAATGTGTGCAATTTTTTTATGTAAATAGCATTTAGTGTCATGCAAAATAACTTGCCATTCATTAATTAGTAACTCTGAATAAAATTACACCAGAACATGGAGGATTCTGGAAAAACAAGACTATGTTTTTGTCTTTAAATAACACTATAGACGGCACCAGCGACGTGTATTTGCTGGACATATATTGGTGGGCTGTGCGTATTGGATTTAATTTCTTTATCAATAACATGTACAATGGGCCAACCCCCTTTTCCTGGGCCAACCTGACTTTGTATCTGGACCTAGATGGTCTCTTGCCTCTGAAACTGTGACCACTATTATTTTATATTGTATGTTGCTCTTAATAAAGAATTTTATTTTTATTACATTGTTAGAGATTTAAGTAATATTCAAAAATAGTTTTAGCAATATGCAGTAGATGGCAAAACTAATCAAAATTGGCTGCTGTATTGTGATATGGAATAAAGCTGAAATTTGGCTATAAAATTCATAACTTTATCATTCGAGTTTTAAAAATGTCTCGACAGGGATTTTTCTTTAAAGCCAAGGTATCCCTGTACCGAATTTCATGACCGTACAATGCTTCTTTCTTTTGCTACAGACAAACAAACATCTTCTTTTATTATTATAGATACAAACAACATCACTCAATTTCTAAATTACCTGTTTTAAATCAAAATCATTCCCATACCCTATTTATTTTTTCTGTAACAGCACTATGATTCATTTAGAATGCAAAAAAAAGTTTCTTTACCCCAGATATAAAATTCAAAATATTAATTGCCATCTCAGCAAGTTTTGATAAGATTTGTGTCTTTCTTTAGTCTATAATGATTAATTAAAAATGAAAAAAAAATTAGAACAAAATATTTTACATTCGCAAAATTAACAATAAATTAAAAAATCTGCTTCGTTTTGAAACAACATGTATTTCATCTCAACAAAATATGCCACTTGCTTTCGCATTTTTGCATTTGGAAATCATCTGTTCCAATAAATGAGATTTTGAAGCCAATATTTTACCCAAGAAATAGAATTCATTATATTAAATGCTATCGCAGTGAATTTTGATCAGATTTAGTGTCAATTTAATGTCAATTTTTAGCACAATGGTCATAATGATAATATATTATCAAATTAAAAAACATTAAAAATGGTCTTTTAAATTTGCAAAAATTAGAAAACTGATTAATTGAATCCATGTCTTTTGGCTACAGCTGTCTGGAATGAAAGATTGTCTGCAGCTGTTATACATGAATATATTTGATAAAATTGTTGAAAATGCTTTATTTTTTACTTTAAAAGCTCGTAACTTTTAAACTAATTGAAATTTTATTTTCAAAATATCTCATTGGAACCATGACCTGGAATACCTCTGGACTGAATTTGCCCAAAGCTTCAATTTTACACTGCAGATGACAGACAGATAAATGACTTATTTTGTTATGTAAGATAGGATATTATTTAGGGTAACAGTAGAATAATTTTTCTCTCACTAACCAAACTGCTTTGCATGAATTCACTCTGCACTTGGTTATGAAAAATGTATTCTGATTTTTTGGTTTCAAAGGTTGTGTTTAGCTCTGCTGTGCAAAATCCCCATATATTAGTATCATTTGGAGAAATTAAAGGGAGCCCTTTTTGCTTTTTTTTTCTCTCATTAATTCCTTATATTTTCATTTATTCATTTTAATATTTTTGACTTATAAATTGTTTACTAATAATTGTTTGTTCTCTTTAGATGTTCCAGTTATTGGAAAAACTAAAGAAAAAGTTGCTGCTTCTCGACAAGATATATTTGCAGGTCTGTTCTATTTTAAAACTTTCCTTTGGAATTTTACTATGGCTCTCTTTTGTACTTTGATTCACTTACATTAAATATTTCTTTTTAACAGAACAATTGGCTTCTATACCCGAGCTTGCTGCTCAGAACTTGGGTCCTCTGTTTAAATCATCACTTCCCATTGAGCTAACTGAATCTGAAACAGAATTTGTAGTTAGATGTATAAAACATACATTTACAAATCATATTGTTCTACAGGTATATTCTTTAATTTACTTTACTGGCATTCCTAATCTAACTTCTATTTAAATTTTAGAATTATTTTAACTGGCAGAAATGTTGAGTTGCTTGAGATTTTGAATATGTGCTTGTGTTGTGTTTAAAATTATAAAGGAAGACATAATAATTAGTTTAAAGAAAATTAGTTTATTAAATTGAAACTTCAAATTAATTCAAAGAACAAATTACAAAAACTCTGCTCACAGGCAAGCAAATCAGGAAGAATTAACAAGTTTACATTAAATTTATCACAGACATTAGAATTTTAGAATTTATCAGATTAGTTAAAATTGAAGAATCTGTATAAAAATTTTACTCTAGAAAAATCTATTTAAATCCCATCCTAAAATATTAACAATAAAATATTAAATTTAAAAAATTAAGAGTTTTCCCAGGCTCTAATAAATTTAGGACGGTTTAGAAAATTGCTCTCAGAAATAAAGCTTTAGAATTTTAAATTCAAAGAATAAAATTTAAATCATGCATTTCAAATATTGAGAAATCATATATTCAGAATTTAAGAAATTAAGAGTTTAAAACAATATTTATATTCACCCAACCGGGTCATCATAGAATTGCAGGATGGAGATAGCCGGCAAAGTATGAGGAAAAAGTTCCAAATTCGGAGTTTCACTGGAAAGACACAGAATTACCCAAACTGTTTTTCTTGGGATCACCATACTTTATTCCGGAGAAGATTCAACAAAATAGCCTAACATCTACAGCAGAAACTCTCGGATCTTCTTAAAACAACCCAAAGAAAACTCCAGGGCCGCTTCATTCACGTAGCACACATAATAAATCTCAAAACTTATTTTTCCATGAGTCACGCTGTAAAGTAGGTCATAAAAACAAATAAAATCTTCATTTTAAAAAAAAAAGTGTTAAAAAAATATCACAAGGAACTTAATGTTCCATAGGAAACATCTTGTGGAACAAAAGTTCCATTCGAAAAGTGAGAGACACGCTTCTCGCGCAAACTAAAACGAAGGATTTCAACAAAAAACTGAAACTGAAGAATTCCGCGAGCATATTTATATATGCGGATATCGAGAGAGTTTAGAAAAACGGCAGCAATTAAAATCAGTTTACCGAAATTAGAATTGCCAAAATTAAAGCTCAAAACTCCGATAGCAGATGATCCGGAAAACACGAAACAATTAAAATAATTCACGAATTCCAAAGAGGTGCGAAAATCACTTAGGCATCGCATCAATCGCGGTAAAAAGCGTGCAAAACCAAGATTCCAAAATGGCCGCAACTGATATTTTTGAAACGCACTGAATATGGAAATAACTGGAAACTATAGAGCAAACGGAATTTCTAACCAAAATGGGAAAATGATGCATCAAATTAAAGGGAATTTTAAGGGGAATCAAATAAAAAATCATTTTTATAAATTTACAAATCAAATGTAATATTAATTTAGGGAATATAACATTTTTAATTAAGAATATTATAAAGAAAATTAATTTAGAAGATTAAAAATATTCTAATTAACGAATAAATGAAAAAACCAATAAATATTATTTAAATATTACCAAATTGAAAATATTGAGCCAGGGAAAAATAAATAAAAGTAAATTTCAACCCCCCCCCCCCCCCCCCCAAATTACATAAATTCTAAAGCAACCCAATAATAAGTACTGTAATTTTTGTTTATAGCATAAAAATTTTAAATGTTTAAAAATTCTGAGCATGATAACAATAAGATGAAACAATTGTATTGTTTTATAGACCAATATTATTTGCAGCTTAATGTTAACTATATTTAAGGCTTCTATTCAATTGCAAAGTTGTTTATTTCAACTATTTCTTGAAACTGTTAAAACTGTTTGTTATAATTTATTAGATGGCCACATAATACAAGATATCTTTTGAAAATTTACATAGTTATGAAAATTTGAATTAATTATTTGTAGGTAAAAAAAAAAAGCTTTACTTGTGTACGTTAACCTACTACTCCTTAGAAAGGCTCTGCACTAAGGAGTGTGTGGACCATATTTGTTGTGTGAAAATGTTTTGTTTTAAACAGACTAAACACGAAACCCACTAAAAGTTTTGGGGATTAAAACTTTTTGATTAAACAAGTGCTTGGTGCTGTTTTTTAAACATTTAGATTCATATTCACAGAACCTCCGTATAACCTGCATTCTCAAAGTTGGGGTCACACTCCAACTGCAGATGACAGCATCCATTGATTAGTTTCACACTCCGTATGTGCTTGGAATAAAAAATACTTGCTATGCAGTCAAAATACTTATTTATTTAAAAAAGATGTCAGTATTGCTATTGCTTTGGAATTTGAGCATGATGTTATTTTCAATTTAAAAGTGTATGGGTAAGAAATAAGTTTTGTAAAAAAAAAAATAATAATAATCTGCAACTTATTTTATTTTATTTTTTTTATTTTTTTACTGACCTGACTTAGATATTCATATGAAAAATAATAAATAAATCCATAAATATTTTGATAACTTACATAATTGATCTTTGAACAAATTTGCATTTGGTATGCAAGCATTAAACAAATTTTAAACTATCTTACCTGGAATACATTGAAATCAGAACAAGAACACCTTTTCAAAACTTGCATAGAACACATTTGAGTAACTGATTCTAAAAATATGGGACAATTTTATGTTATAAAATTTCTTAAAATACATTGAAGCTATGAGAAAACAGATAATAACATTAATAGGGTTACATAATTCAAACAGATTGGAATGCTTATTGTGTTCCTCAGGAAGTGCTCTATAGTAAATGAAACTGTTATATGCTATAGTAAACTGTTGTGATAACTTAAATCTCATATTGGAACATCTTACTGATCTGGTTTTAGAGGTGTAGGAATAAAGAAATTAATTTATTTGTTGGATTACAAGCAAATGAATGCTTAATTGCTTGAAAATAAAGCAATCAATGCAGCATTGATTCAGGGTTTTGTTTTTTGTTTTTGAATATGTAAGTGTTAAATATCATCTTAATAATACAAATTTATTGGCATTTGAAAGAGCATTATGCTGTAGAACAAGCATTATGCAGTAATGTTAGACCTGTCCCTAACATCGGTTTTCTCGCCTATCCCACTATTATTACAATTTAATTTTGGAATATATATATTTAGGCTTTCATATTTATTTATAATTTTTGTGAATCAATTTTGACATAAACGATTTTGAGATATGTTTATTTTTATATTTCCACAAAACAAATGCTTTAGTGTTCCAAACTTTAAAAAATCTATACCAAAACAATTTTCATCAAAGCTGCTCCAAAATTGACTTTAGGCATTTTCTTTGCTGATTATGATGTAAAATCTAGTTTTTACATTGGGACTTAACATTAATTGTGATCCAATGTATTGTTTATAGTTTGATTGTACCAATACTTTGTCGGATCAAGTATTAGAAAATGTTTTTGTACAAGTTGAACCCAGTGAAGGATTTCAAGTTGTATGCTATGCTCCATGTTCAAAACTTCAGTATAGTGTCCCTGGTACTACATATGCGTGTATTAGCTTACCCAAAGATCCTCTTGTAGGTAAGTTGAACATTTATTATTTTTATTACTGTAGACTCTGTAATTTTTCCTTTTAGAAAATTTCATATATATATATATGTATATATATATATATATATATATATATATATTAGGAGTTATAGCTTTATTTATCCTAAATAGGTGTAATAGAATGTGATAACTAGAGAGAGGATTTATGGATACTAAAAATAGTAAAGGCAAGAAACCAAGGCAAAAAAACAAATACTCACTTAAATAGGCACAAAAAAAAAATGTGAAAAGATAATAAGAAATATCAATCATGCATAAAGCATTGATTATAAAACACTTTTCAACTGAAATACAATTTTATTTAAACATCTCTAAAATGTGATACATTCAGAACTGATATTTTTTTAATTATCGCAGTACAACAGTAATTTATTATGTTTAAAAACTTGAAACTTCATAAAAGAAAAAAAAAATGCTAGTTACACAACATGAACTTTATTAAAATTATGTCATTGAAATATAAATCGTCTGTGTCTCTATGTAAAATCAGTGAATATTTCATTCATATCACTTATATTCCAGACTCCAGAGCTAAATAATTTTATGTGAAAAAAAATTCAGCAAACTTGTACAACTCATTTTACGATTGCTTGATTTGTTTATATTCTGCGTGTGTTAAAATTGGCTTCTTTGTAGAAATAATCAAAGTTTAGTGATCATTTAAAATAAAGAATATTGTAATTGTGTTGCACAGAATTTAAATACACAGATGATACACAAAAATTAAGTGATTTTATGGTGGATGCAACACTAAATATAAATTTAAACTATCTTTAAACATCACGATCTTTACACATCAGGGAAAAAATGGATGCTATATTTCATTTTGCTACTAATATATTTTGCTAAAAATTTTTTTTACACAATTTATATGAGAATTTGAATATTTCCTAAAAATTTTTAAGCAATTTGTGAATTTTAACTTTGCTTTAAAAATGTCTGAAAAATTAAGTCCTATAGGGTCCAATGTATTTCATTTTTTCAACCCAGGTTAAATCCAAAACTAATTAGGTGATATTATTCATATACATTCCCATATGTCTCACAGACCATCTCAACAACATACTAAAATTTCATTTTGATAATCATTTTTACAGCAGTTATCATGCTAATGGACAAGGCAGATAGAATAACCAAAGCCATAAACATTTTTCAACTATGTTGGAAAGTGTTAAAAACACAAGTTCATAGTGGAAAATTCTCAAAAATGAATTATTAAGTACACAATTTTTTTAATGTTCTTATATTGAAACCATTAACTGTTATACATAATTTTAAAGGATTTAAATGTATGCAAGTCAAGTACTATTAATAAATTTATAAATCTACTTTTGCATTAAAAAATATTTCTTTACAAACTAAACTGACAACCAAATTAACCATCAGTTACACGGAAATCATTTCCTCTTAATTCTTCGCCAAAGTTTTCAGTTTTTTCAATAAAATTACTCTACTGGTAGGAGTGTTCTTCAGTCTGGCGTTAGGAAACCATTGTAAAAATGTTTCCTCAACATTAGCTACTTTTCTTTCTCTTTTCCATTTTCTTTGAAGACACAATCGGCTGTCAAAATATTATTTCTGCTATTCAAAATTTTACATAATGTTTGCTATTTGATTTCTAATGCCTAGGCAGCTTCTCTTTGACTCAACAGAGGAAGATATTCATTTTTAAAGCAAATTTTTCTTTTCAAGAAAATTAAGGATTTTTCTCTTTAGTGACCTTATACTTTCACGAGCAAAACATGAAATGACTAACTAAAGCTGTGTGAATCTTATCTAAACATATAACCAAAAACACACACTTTTGCTTATTGGTAAGTTTTCTTAACAAAAGTCTACAACTTGTTTTGCTGATTTTACATCTACCAACCTTTTCTACCAAGAATTTCTCTGTCATTCATCTAGGCCCACTTTGTCACATAGCACCATCTCTGTAGTCCAGCGAAAAGTGGCAATAACCAGTCCTTCAGATAAGCTTGAACAAAGCGAATATTCTTAAAAGCAGTAATCGTAATTCCTTGAAATGGAAATTTTAGTATATTAAAACAAGAATTATGTTTGTTACAGTTGTTTTGATTCTTATACTCTGCTAATTTCTGTAACCACGGATTCTTAAAATGGCAGATGCTGTATTAAATTTATTCTAAGAAAATTAATAATAATGTGGTATTAGAATAAAGTAGAAAATATTTTTAGCCATAGTGAAAGATGCATGAAAATATTCCTGTCAAATTAACAATTTATTCACTAAGGAAGCAATATGAAACTAAATATATTTCTAAGTTTGAAAAAGAGCAAAAGCACACCTCCTATCTGTAAAAATGTTTTTATAGTTCAAAAAAGTCTTTTCCACATTCTAAAAGGCAATGAGTGCACGTTTGAATGAGGCTAACTCATTTGGTGCCATATCAATCTGCTTATCATATCCGCTTAGAACCTTTGAGACTTCTAGCAGATTCTAGCAGAAAACCCAAATCAGGATTCTACTAGAGCACACAAACAAACTTGCTTTTTACAAATGGTTCTAACTGTCCCAGATACTTTTTCTAACATCTTGTTTTCTTTAAGAGAGATAAATATTTGTATATAAAAAACTTTTTTCTTATGAACAAGTATTGCAATAAAGAACTATCCTATATAACTAAGAACTATCCTGTCCCGTGTCTATCCATAGTAAGGTTCGGATTGCCTTTTATCCTCCATTGTTTAAACAGTGCACTAGATACATTCTTAAACCTTTTCCACTGCATATGGAAGAAAGAATACAGGCGGCCCTTGACTTTCGCACATAATTGGTTCCTGAAAATGTGTGTGAATGTTGAATGTTCGAAAGTTGAGGGATGTAAAAAAAAACCATCAAAAATTGTATTTTAAAACATTTATTTATCAATAATAATAGTATTTATTCATCAATATACATAATTAAGTTGACAAGGCGTGTTGAAGTGCTTTCAGATGTTTTCTTTATAAACTTGTCAAGAGTTAGTTGAATACCACCTTTTTTCTTCTTTTCTTGATAAAGAGTTCTATAACATGCTGTGTCTTTCTCAATCACCCTACGTACTTGAGATATACGTTCTCTATTGGAATCATATTCTTCCATGATAGTCAAAAATTTGTGCATGAAAACTTCATTCATATTTCTGATTGTCAAAGTCTTGACGATTTCATCAGCTTCTTCTTCCTCACTTTCATTATGTATTTCATTTAACTCTTGCTGCTCAATTAAGTATTCATTTGACAGAGGTACTGAGTGAGATTCAATCAACTCATTAACATCTTCGTTGTTGAAGTCCAAGTTTAGTTCATTCATTAGGCTAACTATTTCATCTGTGATAGTTTCCACAGTTTCTTCAAAATTTATAAAATCACTCATCATTTGTGGGCATAATTGTTTCCAGGAACCTTTCATTGTTGACTCTTTTATTTCAGCCCACGAGTCTCCAAAATTGTTTATTGAGTTCCATATATTATAGTTCTTCCAAAAATCTCTTAATGTAGGCCCACCTTCCCTTTCAGTTGCCTTGATGGCCTGATTCATTATTATCCTTATATAATATCGTTTAAAAGTAGCTATCACTTGTTAACGCAAGACTAAACCAGTTTAATACATTGTAGACATTTGCTCCCCAGTGCAGCTGGAAACCCTAATGACGTCACAACGATTCTGAAAAGTCCACTATTCTAGGCGGCAATGTGTGAGTGAGCGCGAGCTACCGCTCTCCATGGGTGTGACTGCATGGAAGTGAACGATTTTTGCATTATTGACAAAAAGCTTTAAAAAATTGAATTTCTAAAAATGTGCGAAAGTCGAATGTACGAAAGTAGAGGGCCGCCTGTATTTGCAAAAGCAAGAATAGCAGAGCAGGAAAATGACTGATCAGAATATACTTCTCCTCAAAGGAAATAGTAAAAAGAAGTTAGTTTTTAACTTATGTTTTAACATGTGTCAAAACGTGGCAATTTACAATGGATTTGGAGAGAAATGTTATATAGCTTTTTTTTTTCTTCCCTTTTATAATATTTATTTTGTTTCTTTATTCACACACACATTTATTTATTTATATTATTTAACTATTATTATATTTAAGTTATTATTTATATTTATTTTTAACCTGTGATCGTATAGTTTTTTTTTTAAATCAATAAAGTTTACTTTTATAATTATTATTTAATTTCTTTATTTACTTTAACTCAACCATTACTATTGCTTGGTCTGTGCTCAACTATGTAAACCTTTCAAAAACACTTAACATCATATAACCTCTAAGAAAATCCACTTACCTTTAAATAATTAAATTGCACAGCCAACAACTAAAGAACTCACAAACACTAATTGTTAAATTTAAAAATTAACTTTTATTAACAATTAAAAATTCAACATCTGATCCATTTATAAGATTTCATTATTTGTATAGTGGCATAAAGTTAAGTTAGTACATTGCTCCAAATTAAAATCTTTTAACTTTGTAATTTAATAAAAATAACCCTGGGAACAGAATCCACTCTGGTCTGAAGACCAGAGTTTGGTCTGCCTAAGGAGCTGTCCACCACCAAAAATTATGATAGGAATTAATTTAAAAATATAAAAACCAATACATATTGTAATTGATAAAACTTTCAACATATGTGTATCTTCAAAAGGAAACAAAACATCTTAAAAGGGGTAGAAATTCCAACGTTACATAAGCCCAAGGCTCTACACTTCACAAGCTGAATCCTTACAAAGAGTAAACAGAAAACCCTGTTTTACTATTTATTTACTGCTTGAAATTTCTCTCATAGAGAAATATTTAAAAAACACTCTCACTTGATGTCAACACAACGCAACTTGAAAATTTTAATGACACGGTTGAAATCAAAACGCTTCTAGTTGGCCGGTAAAATAAAATACAGCTCTTCACTGCGGAGCTCTCGAGTGGGCCCGCAAAGCACTCGAGGAACACTGAAAAATGTGGAGAGGGATCACTGATGCACTTAACACTGGAATTGGCCGGCAATAAGGACAGTAGGTATCATGGGAATTCTGAAGCATGAAAGGCTTCCCAAAAACATTGTTGTTGTACAATCTTTGTTGGCATGACGATTGATGATGGATCACTGGCCGATTTTTCTCAACTTTGTATTCAGTAACTAATGGAACATCCGGTGACAAAGACAGCTGAACTTGTGCAGAAACAGAATCGCCGCAATATCGTAATTTGACGTAGTTCCCTGCAAATGCGCTGAACTCAGAAGCAGGTATTTTTTACTAATACACTGTAGCCAGTTTCAGGAATGCCAAGATGCTCAGTATCTAAATTCATAAGCTACCGGCGACCCGGGGCGTGAGCCCCAGGCTCGGCTCTTAGAAATTTTATCAACCTCACTCGTCTGCTGCTCAGAATCGAACTCCCCCGGCAACACACGCTTGCCTTCCCAGGAGACGCCAAACTTGGCGAGCGAAACTCTGCGCTTCGCGCCGAGCGCCCACGCATACACTGCGGAAATAAAACGCTGTTATGCCAAGAATCATAAAAAAGATCACTTCTCCCGATGCGGCAACCCGCCGCACAGCAACCCACCGGATGTTCTAGCACCCCGAAAACAGGTGTTTTTACTGATAAGCGGTTGAAAGCCAAAAATTCTTCTTAAAAAGTGCCTTTTTTCTGCAAACTGATGAATGAAGTGAAAAGAAGTTAACAGCTGAAAACGAAGATTAAGAATTAACAAAAGATTATTTACTGTTTAAAGGCACATTGCGCACAATTTTGAATAATAAAAACCTTAAAAAGATAACAAATTACGTTAAAGGGGAAATAAATCGCCGAAATATTCCAAAACAACAAATAAATTTAGAATTTTGAAGGGAAAGGGGAAAATAACGAATTTTAAGCTATTATCAATTTTGAACTATTAATTAAATTTAGAACTGTAGAATCTCGGCATAACATAATTCCTCTCGACCACCGGAAAAAAAATTTTAGAATAAAATTTTTCACAACAAAGAGCCGAAAATGACCAAAAGAGAACACCATCCTGGAGGCAGAGAAATTGTAAACCTACGAGAACACTCGCTTCATGTAGCAACTCCTGGGATTACAATCTGAAAAAAAATGTTTACAATACATATTTTACATACAGGGAAGGCACACTGATCATGACCATAAAATTTAAAACTTGCACTTTTCCTAGACTTTCAAAAAAAAATTTCCGTATCTCCCCTTTAAGAGAGGAGAAAACCCTCCAAAAGAAAACATTCATTACAACTCTAAAATTTTAAAATATTTAAAAACTCGAACTGAACCTCAAGAGAAACAAAATATCTGAATTCTCATCAAATTTAATTTTAAAAAATTGAAACTCAACAAGGGAAAAATACACTGCTCGCAAACAAAAAAAAAAAACAAATCCCTCCCAATCAAAACAAAAGCCAAACAACCCCAGTAGTGTGTAGCAGAGCCTGAGCAATGTGACATAAAAATACACTTCTCCTGGCGCCCCCAAGCATTCCTCGCCATTGGGTCCGCCTCCCTTCCTATATACAACATGAGCCTGGCCTCCTCATGCTTACACCACCCTCAGCTCAACCATGCACTACCCACTTAAAAGCAAATGGTCACCAAAATTTAGAATTTAAACTGCACTGCGCCCAGGTGAAAGAAAGTCTCAAAACACTGAAAAACAGTCTGTCAAACCCCCGTTCCACATCCCTCGGGTTTGCAAAAGTGATACAGAACCAAAACCTGCCAGACTTTCTCAATAAACAAAATTCCCAATGACAAAACACACAAAAAAAAATTCAAGTGTTTCCAACAGGCGAGAGTACACGTCTGTACTCCCTCTAAAACTTAAACTTAATGAATAGTATCGACAATTTCAAAATTTTCACAATGGAAAAGTTGAGTGCAAATTTAGAATAGAAATAATGTGAAATAAAAATTTTGCAAACAGAACTGCCAGAGCTATGTACTTCCAAGACGGGTAAAAGAAGAAAATTAACTTGAACTTGAAGGAGTCGAACAATCGAGATCCTTCGAAAAAACTATTGTAGGCCCAAAGTAGCACATAACCGTGAAGGTCCCATTTAATTTCCTAAAGCAAATCCTGTCGAACGAGAAATTCTCCCAAAAAAAAAAATATAAAAAAAAACATCTCTGCAGCAGTGACTTTCATAAACACGTGTACTTCCACTAGAATTTCACTAACTCAAAGGTCCCCAGAAATCTAACAAATTCGAAGAACTCCCACAAATGGTAAGATTTTGAAAATCAAACCCCTGTCTAAAATTTGAATCACAAACCTCAACAAAAAGGGAATCCCAAAAATGTAAATTTCAAGCAAACCAAAGTTTTAGCTCCATCTCCCAGAAAATTAAAATTCTGACAAACAACAAAAAAAATTTTTTTTTTTTTTTTTTTTTTCAAAAATATAATTTTAAACAAAAACAAAATTTAATTCTAACCTTCTAGTCTATCAATTCAATCTTACCACTCCCAATCATCATAAGTAAAAAAAAATTTACAATTACCTACAAAAAGTTTCAATTTAAAAAAAATTTCAAAAAAAAAATCTGCTTTTGTAGAGTGCATCACCCAAGCAGTCGGAAAGAAGAAAAACAAAACAGAGTTCCCAGTTACTTGTCATTACAATAAAAACAATAATTTTGATGAAGACTTTGGGCCAGCCGAAGAATTCAAAGGGTCGAAACATAAAATTTTTGCGGATCCAAAATTAACAAAACAACTAAACAACTGAAAACCCAATTTCACACTCTCCTCTCCCACATTTGAAGAAAATACACAATCTTCCAGCAACAAACTTTAAAGAGCCAAAACACTTTTAAACAAAAAGAAAAAAAAATTTCATAAAACTACCTTAAATTAAAAAAAATTTTCTCTAGGAATATTTCACAGAACAATCTCCATTCCCCCCAAAACAAACACCTGAGACTGAACTTGCACAATTTAACAAAAATTTTACACTACCCAAAGTCGATCGCTTGGCTGAAGGATCAATGACACAAGAAAAAACAATTTTTAGCGGGCAAGTAATTCTCCTAAAAAGGAAAGGTGCATTCCCCAGCTGAGCACCTTAAAGGCGGCTTCAAAGCACCAAAGTGACAGTTAACATGGCCTAATGAAAAACAAAAAAAAATTTTCTTTTTCAAACACATTTCTGTGAAGAAGAATTTCTATGAAAACAAGGCTTCCCAGACCTCAAAATTCCTCCGGGTGACCATGAAACTAACCCATTAGCCGTACCTTTAACTTCACCCAAAGCCAAGAGTTGTGACTAATTACTGAAAACAAAACAAAGAAAACTTTTGATCACTGTTCACCCCCTTTAATAAATTTTAAAACCAAAATTTGAACTGAAACTCAAATCCCAACTATATTCCAAAAGAGAAAAAAATCTTCTATCATAAAAAAAAATTCCTAGCATTTAATACTTAGCAGATCTTTTGACATATTTAGCTACTTTTAAACACACATTAAATTCAATACACTTAAAACACAACTACTAATACACATACATTATTCGCCATTCTTAGCACTTTCCAATAACTCTCTATCTCAAAATCTCATAAAAAAAACTGTTGCAACATTTCTCAAATCTAAAAAAAAAATCTGACAGTGGGCAAGGGGTCGTGAATCCCTTCCCAAAAAAAAAACACAATACACAAATACATCATGGGCAAGTGATTTATTTCCCGAGGGAAAAAGGTGCATTCCCCAGTGAACACCTGAAAACTGTGTGGCATCAAAACACTGAAGTAGCCATTATGGGCAGACTGAGAAAAATTTTTACCCACTTAAAAAGTTGAGAAGGAATGGTTTAGCAAAGCAAGGCCTCCTTTGAACCTGAATCTCCCAGAATTCCCACAACAAACCACCACTTCTCTACCACACTCTTACAAAACAAATAGCCAAAAGATCCTTAAAAGTGAAAAAAAAAATTTCTCATAATCAAAAAAAAATCCTACTCAAATTCCAAAATTACACAGTCAAAATCCAAAGTTTACTTTAAAATAAAAAAAAATTCTACAAAACAAAAAAAAATATCTTTAAAACAACAAGCTATGATTAGCTTACACAGGAGTGAAAAGAGAAAAAAAAATTTCAACTAACAAAGCTTAATGAAAAAAAACTCCTAAATAAAAACAAAAACAGCACCAGGCAAGAGCATATATAAAAAAAATCCCAAAACTTGCCTACCCTAAACATTTTGAAATGAAACACAAAAAAAAAATGAAAAAATTCTTACATTACCATCTTACTACTTACTTTGCTTCCTAAAAAATTTAAGACATTATCTTACTCCCAAAAGAAATTAAATTTCAAGACACTGTGCACTTCCCTATACATATGGAAATTTATTACAATAAAAAAAAATTTCAATATTGTTACTGTATAGCAATTTATCATATGGGTGGACAGCCCATTTAAATTATTATATTTTATTCAGTGGACAGACAACTCAGGCAGAACCAAAAAGGTGAACGGCACCACATGTTATATAGCTTTTTTTTTTCTTCCCTTTTATAATATTTATTTTGTTTCTTTATTCACACACACATTTATTTATTTATATTATTTAACTATTATTATATTTAAGTTATTATTTATATTTATTTTTAACCTGTGATCGTATAGTTTTTTTTTTAAATCAATAAAGTTTACTTTTATAATTATTATTTAATTTCTTTATTTACTTTAACTCAACCATTACTATTGCTTGGTCTGTGCTCAACTATGTAAACCTTTCAAAAACACTTAACATCATATAACCTCTAAGAAAATCCACTTACCTTTAAATAATTAAATTGCACAGCCAACAACTAAAGAACTCACAAACACTAATTGTTAAATTTAAAAATTAACTTTTATTAACAATTAAAAATTCAACATCTGATCCATTTATAAGATTTCATTATTTGTATAGTGGCATAAAGTTAAGTTAGTACATTGCTCCAAATTAAAATCTTTTAACTTTGTAATTTAATAAAAATAACCCTGGGAACAGAATCCACTCTGGTCTGAAGACCAGAGTTTGGTTTGCCTAAGGAGCTGTCCACCACCAAAAATTATGATAGGAATTAATTTAAAAATATAAAAACCAATACATATTGTAATTGATAAAACTTTCAACATATGTGTATCTTCAAAAGGAAACAAAACATCTTAAAAGGGGTAGAAATTCCAACGTTACATAAGCCCAAGGCTCTACACTTCACAAGCTGAATCCTTACAAAGAGTAAACAGAAAACCCTGTTTTACTATTTATTTACTGCTTGAAATTTCTCTCATAGAGAAATATTTAAAAAACACTCTCACTTGATGTCAACACAACGCAACTTGAAAATTTTAATGACACGGTTGAAATCAAAACGCTTCTAGTTGGCCGGTAAAATAAAATACAGCTCTTCACTGCGGAGCTCTCGAGTGGGCCCGCAAAGCACTCGAGGAACACTGAAAAATGTGGAGAGGGATCACTGATGCACTTAACACTGGAATTGGCCGGCAATAAGGACAGTAGGTATCATGGGAATTCTGAAGCATGAAAGGCTTCCCAAAAACATTGTTGTTGTACAATCTTTGTTGGCATGACGATTGATGATGGATCACTGGCCGATTTTTCTCAACTTTGTATTCAGTAACTAATGGAACATCCGGTGACAAAGACAGCTGAACTTGTGCAGAAACAGAATCGCCGCAATATCGTAATTTGACGTAGTTCCCTGCAAATGCGCTGAACTCAGAAGCAGGTATTTTTTACTAATACACTGTAGCCAGTTTCAGGAATGCCAAGATGCTCAGTATCTAAATTCATAAGCTACCGGCGACCCGGGGCGTGAGCCCCAGGCTCGGCTCTTAGAAATTTTATCAACCTCACTCGTCTGCTGCTCAGAATCGAACTCCCCCGGCAACACACGCTTGCCTTCCCAGGAGACGCCAAACTTGGCGAGCGAAACTCTGCGCTTCGCGCCGAGCGCCCACGCATACACTGCGGAAATAAAACGCTGTTATGCCAAGAATCATAAAAAAGATCACTTCTCCCGATGCGGCAACCCGCCGCACAGCAACCCACCGGATGTTCTAGCACCACGAAAACAGGTGTTTTTACTGATAAGCGGTTGAAAGCCAAAAATTCTTCTTAAAAAGTGCCTTTTTTCTGCAAACTGATGAATGAAGTGAAAAGAAGTTAACAGCTGAAAACGAAGATTAAGAATTAACAAAAGATTATTTACTGTTTAAAGGCACATTGCGCACAATTTTGAATAATAAAAACCTTAAAAAGATAACAAATTACGTTAAAGGGGAAATAAATCGCCGAAATATTCCAAAACAACAAATAAATTTAGAATTTTGAAGGGAAAGGGGAAAATAACGAATTTTAAGCTATTATCAATTTTGAACTATTAATTAAATTTAGAACTGTAGAATCTCGGCATAACAGAAAGGGGCATAATTTGAAAATGTAAGTAGTATCAATATGACATGAAGTCTTCTGCATACTAACCGAAGAAGACTTCATGTCATGCATACACTGAAGTCACTGCATACTAACCGGAGATCTTCAAAAGGGGTTGATAATAATGGGTTCCTCAAGGTCATGGGTAGGTGTACCAGTACCTGAAATTGCTCAAGATTAAACAATTTTTTTCCCCCACAGTAGGGAATTTACAATTATCTTTAAAAAACGTTATGCTCATTTATAATTATTTAGTCAGACAACACATTTTGCTTAACTCAAAACTTCCAAACTATTGATTCTTTAGTAATTTTATTTCTACTGGTGTCTAAAATTATCTTTACATGCACGAAAACACTGATTTCTCAACTATTGTTCAATATAATTGAATGAATTTTTGAAGGGGTGATAGCATCATAACACATAAATACAAACTGAAAAATTGAATATGAGAACATATGATACGAAACAATTTACCAATTCCATCAATGTCTGCCCAGTCTCTAAACGGCCGACTGCTTACCACCCCAAAGTTTCTTACCATATGATACTTCAGAGCCATAAATACTGAAATCAAATCCTGAATTGCAGAAGTCTGCACAGAAACTTACTTCTACTTCGTGCACCACTTATTTTTATATATATAAAAGTAATTTTGGACACTAGTATAATTTAGTGTGTATTGATAAATTTGAATTGTATTTCTGTGTATAATTTAAAAACTCAATTTCATTGTTGTTGTTTTTTCTAATCATTAATATCCTTTCATTTCCTAAAATTCTTATTTTATTTCAGTAATTGGTACTTTTAGTAACACATTAAAGTACCTTGTTAAAGACTGTGATCCAAACAGTGGGGAGACAGATGATGATGAAGGATATGAGGATGAATATGTGGTTAGTTATTATGTTTGTTTCTTAAGAGTTTTTAAAATTTATAATTTTTATTGCTGCTTTTATTATCATTGGTTTTAAATATAGACTGATATTAACTGCATTCTTATCTTTATAAGTTGATATACATTTAGGTATTACACTTTGTATTAAATATTTACCATGTCAAATCTTAAGTGCTATGCCATTCTAAAATTATTTGGATTGTTATTCAGTCCCCATTTTATTCTTGTAGTTATCAAACTGCATACTTGTAAACAGATTGGGTGAACTTATTTCCTCATTTTTGTAGCATGTAATATTATGACTCCTTTTATGTTAGTTGTTCTCATTTAACTATAATATAGTTTATATGGAATTTCTAACCAGTGCAAACATCCATGCGTATTTAATGTTATCCTTTCTACTTGGATCTCAATCTCAACACCTATTGAACTAAAGGCCAAATGTTAACTATGTTTCATCTTCAAAGAGTACATAACAGATTCTTTGCAATTTGGCCTTTTTTTTTTTATTACCCCTCTCCCCCTTTTTTCCCTTATATCGAGAAAATGTGTGACGCTTTGGAAATTGCTGTCAAGAGCAGTGTTGCACTTCGCAGTCACTAGCGGAATTGATGGCCAGATTGAAGGATGAGTTTGCCAACATCGCTGCAGATGCTATCTGGCCCCATTTGGACAGCATGCCCCATAAGATCCAAGCGGTGATCAGGGCACATGGTGATGTAACCAAATATTAAATTCATTAAAATATTGTGTAATATTTTGTCCGGGGTGTTTATTTCAGATGAACTGTCACAATATGTCGGATTAGTAGTAGCTGTAGTACTAGAGTAAAAGTGAAACATGCAAAATTCTACCAGTGATAAGCTAGATTTTATTTGTCATCTGTTATTATATGAATTATATATTTAAATATTTTGATTATATCAGTGATTGTTATGTTTTTTTAGCTTGAAGATTTAGACATAGTACTGAGTGACCACATTCAAAAGTTCCAGAAGGTGAATTTTAATGTTGCATGGGAAGAAGCAACTGCCAAAAATGAACTTGAAGACACTTATGCATTTACTCTGAAGACATTAGAAGGTAAGAACGTTTTCTCTTTGTTTGGAATGCACTTATTTATTAACCCCTTCCGTTATGATTTAATCATGAAAAATTGTGCATGAAATAACCATTTAATTTTTATTTGCAAAAACATGTTTCATTTTATAATGTATGCATATTGATTATTGTTAAGTAAAATTATATTATTGATTTGGATAGAATTGTAATTTATTGTGGAATATCGAAAACAGCAAAAATTTTTAAAAAAGTCAAACTTAAATAAGGTATAGCTAATAGTCTTCAAGCGTGTGGTACTTTTCAAAACATTCTAGTAGGTGCAAAGGAATCCTGCATTGTTTACACTGCCAGGAAGTCTCACTTCTAATTTTATTCTTGTAGTACACACAGCACCTTTTAGTAGGTTTTCTTTTCTTCTGAGTTGCAGAAATGTATTCTGAGAAATGCCCCCCTTCTTTTGGCTTTCAGCCTAGCTGGGGTGTCACTATACGAAGAATGTCCACAAGTTTTATAATCCGGTAGTGTAACTTTTTGTAGAATTTGCTCTGCTATGTGCAATCGAAATCTCCCAATTCCGTTTTTGTTCGTATTGTTAATTTTTTTATATAAAACATATGAATTGTAGAGTGCAAGGTTAAACGTATAAAAAAATATTTTTTTGTATCCTTTCATATATTTTCGCATAACCGGAAAACACGCCAACTGTTGATCATTTTTATCGACGCCTCTCATTCCATCATTGTATTCAATCACACAACTTGGTTTCAAAACATTCTCCTCGTCTCCATCTTTCCACTTTCTCTTTTTTCCCGTATCCAAGATGTCAGCATTACAATGCTTGCTGCTGAGTATATATACATCTCTTTTGTCACACCATCTCAAAGCTAGTAAACCTCGACTGGAGAGATATCGAACTTCTCCTTTTCTTAGCTTAGATTTTGAAAGTTGCTTTGGCATTTTTTTCCTGTTTTTTTGTATGGTTCCTACAATGTTCGTATCATTTTTCAACAAATTTAGAAATAAATTTGGAGATGAATACCAATTATCCAAATATAGAGTGTATCCTTTCCCTAATATATGCTTTGATAGTTCTATCACCACACTTTCTGATGCTGGCATATCACCAATCTTGTCTTGACCGATATATATTTTGAACTGACTGCAATATCCTGACTCCGACTCACACAGTTTATAAAATTTTATTCCAAATCTTGCTCGCTTGGATGCAATAAACTGCACAAAATTTAATCAACCTTTATATTTCATCAATGATTCGTCTATAGATATCGTACTTTTTGGCGTGTAAAGATTAGTAAATTTATCATTTAAATAATTTACTATATTTCAAATCTTTTTAAATTTATAGTTATCATCCACTTTTTTGTTATCTGCAAAATGCAGAAAGCGTGATATAGCTAAGAACCTTCTGAGAGGCATTGTCTGTGAAAATATTGGCATATGTACTATTGGCCTTTTCGACCAGTACATTTTTAAATCTGATTTTTTTATTTGTGACATAATAATACATAGTGCAAAATATCCTTTTATTTCGTAGACAGTTACAGGAAACCATTCTACATCTATTTTCTTGCTGGGACAATGTTCTTTCTTCGTTTCTTGTTCCGCATACCTATTAGTTTCTGTTGATAATATTTCCCAAAAATTCATATTCAACACTTTTTCAAAAACCTCTAATGACTTAGGATTAGCACCTAGTTTGCACAAAATCAGAGCATTTACCCCAGGTATTTCCGAGGGCATGGTAGCCCAGTGATTATTAGCACACGGGAATTGCACTCGGTAGGCCTGGGTTTCGATTTCCTCCACTGCCAAAACTGCCGCCGTGTTCACACTGAGTATGATCACGTTAAACATGTGGGTCCGTAAGTCCTTCCGAGAGGTTGGTGGTGGAGGAAGGAGGGTACGGTCACTGTGGATGCCTCCCCCACTGGGTTCCAGTCTAAATTGGGTGGCACTTCCTGGCCGTCCAAACTGTTACCTTACACCTTTCTGGTAGGTAAGACGGTCTGGGTCTCAACAACAACAACCAGGTTTTTCTTTAAATTTCTTTATTTTAGGCACATTATCTATTTCCTTCCAAATCCATTCATCTGGTGATGTGTCTGCCCTTCCAGAAGGTTTACTATCATCACTTGTTAGTCGCCTAGCACATTTTCCCCTTCTTGGTAATATTTCATTATCATCACTTTCAATATCAGTATCGGGTAAATAGATAGTTATTTCTTCTGATTCTTCATAATCGCTGCAATCACCTTGATCTTTAAAGTCTGCACTACTCTTATCCATTATGGTGTTTCTTTCACAACACGCTTTTCCTTTAGTAAAAATATACATTGACCGATGTTTACCCTTAATGTTTACAAGAATGAAATCCGACTGACTAACAAAATTTGGCTGTGACTTGTACCTAGTAGTTCTAACGGTAAACAATATGTAATAATTATCTGTGATATTTACACAAGTAATAAAAGGGTATACAATATTGCCAGATTCAGTACACTAGAAATTTTAAACTAAATTAATTATTATCATATTCAACAGTAACTTTAGTCACATGACGAGTGTAGCTCGTCATTGTACGGTATGGCATGAAAAACCAATGACAAGTATAGCTCGTCATTTTACCGCAAGGGGTTAATTGATCATGTACTCATTTATTAATCACTAGAACGAATTACCCGGCATTATCAAGGCCCTAAATAAGTGCCCACTAATAAATTATATACAAACTGAAGCTCATTTTGACCTCTCATTAAAACACGAAAAAAAAAGGCAACATACATGATATGAAGTCACATTTAAACCCACACAAAAAGCCTTCCATGCATGGGGATTAACTTTAATAAATACAACATCTGCAGAAAAAGAGCATGATTCCCCCCCATCACATGGGGAGTGGCTTCAATTGGCAGAAGAGATCTGGCAATAGCAGGGTCTGCTTTCCTGCTAGTGGCCTAATATTATCAGACATGTCTTGGATAAGAAATATCAATAGTTGGGTTTGTAAAATAATTTTTTTTTCTGGATTATCTGTGATATGAATGATGGATGATAAGTCAATTTCTGTTTATCGTAATATAAAAATTGAAGAGACTTAAAATACACAAAAAGTATATTAAAAATCACTAAAAAAAGTGTCTAATAATCATATGGATTCCATCCACAGTTGTTTGAAAGAGAATTTTTTAATCATTCCAATGGTATCAAGATGGAAACTTTGTGATAATATTTTATGTTGCTAAGGAATCATTTAGTGCAAATATCGGCCAAAATCATTGTGAATCTGGCTCAAACATAAAATAACTAAAAAATGAATTCGAAATTTTAAAAAAATAATGCCAAGGTGCACCTATTCAGGTCCTAAAGTACTTGTGTACCAAATTTCATGGTTGTACAATGCTTAGATTTCCCACTACAGACTGCACACACATCTTCATTTTTTAAGTAAGATTGAAAAGTAACAAATTGATTTCACTTTTCAAAAGTTGAAAAATTCATGGTCTTCCTTAAAAAAAATTAATATCTGCTGAAATTGCCTTTTATTAAAGAAAGAAATCCTATAACAATTTTCAACTTACTTTGAATAGTAAATATTAATAACAAAAGAGGGAAATAAACAATTTGAGTCACTTTTCTGCACAAATCAAATTTTTTGTGTTTATGTACACATTAAGCCTTAAAGGAGATTTTTTTTACTTAACATAAATAATGAAAACATCCATTTGAGTCATTTTTTGCACAAATCAAATTATGTATTAGACCTAAAAATGTTTATTCTCATACTAGATGGAGTCAAAACCATTGTGACTTTCCTGGGGATGCAGCCTTGTGAACGGTCTGATAAAGTGCCAGAGAATAAAAGTTCCCATGTCCTGTTTCTGTCTGGAGTGTACCGGGGAGGACATTCCGTTTTAGTTCGAGCAAAATTTGCCATCCGTAATGATGCAGAGGGAATCACTATGAACATTACAGTTAGAAGTAGTGATCCAAATGTTAGTGAAGTGGTTGCATCTGCAATTGGATAGTATTCACTCTCTTTACCTCACAACATGTACATTTTTTGGAGATGGAGCAGATGAGAAGTGTCTGGACTACATTGTATTTTGTTAAGAATCATTTCTCATATTTTCCTTCTTTATAAATAAGGCACCTGCAGTCATTTTTTATTTGTTTGTATGTTTTATTTGGAGCCTGAAACAAATTTGTCTTCCCATTTTTTTTCTTTTTCCCCCCATCTTTTTATCTATTGGTTTTGTTTCAGTTTTGATTTGAATTGCATTCAATCTGTTTGAATTATTTACTGCAATTCTATGTAAAAAAAAAAAAGTGAGAGATTTGTTGGAGAATTGAAAAAATTTGTAATTTAAAGATGTTTAGTATTGTCCTGCATAATAGTTTTGATATATATTATTGCATATTTTTAAAAAGTTTTATAATGTTGAATCTGTTGGATAATATTTGGATTTTGTTTTTGAATGTTTTGTAAGTATTAGTAGCAGGCCTAAATTTTTGGCTCAAATATTGATACTTTGATTAATTTTTACTCTATTTTAAAATCATATTTGTATATTTTTGTATAAATTATAAATATTTAAGTAGCATAACAATTTAAATCAGTTTTATTAACAAATTACTGTTTTTTTTTCATTTCTAATCTAATTTATAATTTATAGAATTCATTTTGCTCAGTGTCTATTATAAGAATAGTTTATGAAACTTAACTGAGAGCAAGCACTTCAGTGAAAATAAATTTTATAACTTAAGAAATTTGTATGAATATCATTCCATATCTTTCATCTGGTTCTGTTCATTGTCATATAAATAAAAATATTAGATATTTTCATTTTCTGTTTTAATTGTGCCAGTTATTCTCTTACGACTAATTTTTTCTTCTAAAATTAGCATTAATTAAACCTATAGTTAGGTTTATCGTACATCCTGTTTTGACAGGGATTGTCCGTATTTAAAGTTATTTTCCAAAGTTCTTGTCAGTTTGTAATTTTTGTAATTTGTAAAGAAATGTGAAGCAATCATTTTTAATATAATTGGACCAATGACATTCAATGAACTGATGGATGATTTAACAAAATCATCATTTGTAACTCTTACAACTGACACTTCCAATAGAGAAGAAATCAAAATTGTGCTATATATATTGTACTATGCTTCATAACAGGAGGAGTTAACATTAAGTTTTTTGAGTTTGAGTCAGTTCTTTGTAAAACCTTATATCTTTTTGCTCCAAATATGTTATCAGTTATAAGAAATGTGACTTGATCCGGCTAAACAAAATTCTTTGTTTTGTAAGAATAACTGCAACATTAATTTTGGAGGTCTAAAATGCAAAGGACTAATTAGCATGTACCTACGTTTAGAAAGGGAATTAGGAAAAAATATTATGTGTTTAGATTATGTTCTGGTGCTTAAAAATTAAAAATGACATGAAATTATTGTCTTATGTTTCAGGTTTCAATTTTATTTTTCTCTATTCAATAAATATTATTTATTTTATTTTTTCCTGGGTTGAAAAAGAAATATATCTATATACATGTATATATGGTAAGCCTATGTATAGTTAAACTTTACATTGTATTTTGTAAAACTGGTATTTTTAATTAAACATTAGATAATCTTAATTTCACAATCAATATGTATACATTGTTATGCTTAAGAAGGTAGTTACAAGTTCAGGCCTATTTAGAGTGAACTTGCTGTAAACCTATTTAGAATCACACACACATGCATATATTTAAGCCCCCAAACTTTGTGCTAATGTAAGAATGTAGTTACAGGCCTACACAAATATGTTTGCATAGTACATCTCGCTGAAAGCTACACATTAAATTTAGACATTTATTATCTTAAGTGGAAATGAAGTCTAACAAAAATCAGTATCAGTATTTTAAGAAATATACCTTGATAAAGGTCAAACTTGATGATAAATTTGTAAGAAATTGTATATATATGTATATCAAAATCCAAAAATGAGTCTGAATTTCTGGATAACTAACTCTTTTATTTAAAATGCTATTAAGCGTAAAACAGCCCATTTTGTTTTTAAAACACTGATTATTTCACAATTTACTTTGACTCGTATTACATTAAATCTGTCCAAATGAATGATGACTGCCTTATATATTCTCCATAAAAATTTCTTGAGATAAGACGGTATCATCACAACTAGTAGATATTTCTATAAAGTTCCACCGGATTAATAGCGCCGCCAAGTTGGTGATATTTTGTCACATCTGGTACCCAGGTCATTAAATTGTCGCACAGTTCGTCCAACCCTACTTTTATGAAATAGCAATGGTTGCCTGTAAAAGTGCTTTCTCCTTATGGGGAGTTGAAAACATGTCATGAAGTATTTTACACATTCGTAACGCTGCCCCTCCTACTGTGATCCATAATATGGGCTAATCTGAACGACTTTTGACTTGGTTAAAAACTATTTCTGAATTTGATAAATAACACTTTATTCATTAGGTTATAGGTTCCTTCCCAGTTGTGCTGTAGTTTTGTTGAAAAATCTGGTCATTGCTGAGGGTTGAACAGCCACACTTTGTCAATTTCCTAGAATCACCCTTTATTAGCTTTGACATCATACTGGATCTTCATTCTGTCGGGAGCAATGTTGATCCTTTCATGAGTGCAATAATCAACGTATGTCAACCATGCCTGCAGATATTACACATATTCATCAGGCTATGCAGTATCACATGGTAGTCCAAATATCAATAGATCCCATCCAAACAGCATTTTTGATGGATAGTGTCCAATTGATTTGTGGACAGCACTTCTGTAAGCTAGCAGGAACAAAGGTAGGGGATAGTCCTAATCTCTCTGGCTTCTGAATACAAATATGGATAGATGATTAAGTATCGTTCTGCTGAATCTCTCTACTATGCCGCCTGATTGGGGATTAAAAGGAGTTATTCTGGTTTTGTCCATTCTGAGTAGTTTACGCAGTCCTGTGAATATGCTAAATTTCAACCCTTTGTCAGAATGTATGAGCATTGAAACCCCCATGACATCTAGTTCCTGTTTGGAACTTCACTGATTGTTGTAGATTCTTGGTCAGGTATTGTGAAAGCTTCTGGCCACTGTTTGAAATAGTCCATTACTACTAACATGTATTTGTTATTGTTTAAAGTCTGTGGTAGTGACCTGAAAATGTTGAATGCAATTCTCTTGAAAAGAGAGCTCTGATATTATAATGCTGAGGAGGGCTATGTGTTTCCTTCTTCTGTCCCTTCTGAGCATCACATTCCATGCATTCTTTGCACCAGTGTTCAGCATTGGATCTTGCATTGCACGAAAAGAAACATTCAAGAACTTTGTTCAGCATCTTGCTAATGCTAATATGTCCTCCAGTAGGGCTGTTATGTATCGCTTTTAGTACACTGAGCACACTCTAGAATGAATGAGCAACAATTGCCACCTGCTGCTTTTCCCCATCATCCTTCTCCCATTTACGGTATACTACTTTGTTCTCAAAAGCAGAGAATCTCACAATGCTCAGTATCATTTTGTTTCAGGGGAGAAATAAGAAATTTCTTAAAAAGTTAACTGTTATGGATCTCTTTTGCAGTGAAGGAAAGTCGTCCTGAAACCATGAAGAAAGGTTTTGCTTAAGCTGGATAAATTGAAGTAAATTTCAAAGTGTTTGAATTTTAAACCCATTCTCAAGTGCTATAAATTTGCAAGAATACATTAAAATTCATGAACATTTACAGATGGAAGAAATATTTTCAACTATATCTGAAATGCTTGTGCCTAAAACTGTAAAAGATGTTGAAAGGGAAATTTCATAAAAATAGAGAATTTACCAGTTAAAGTGAAGTTGTTAAATCAACCGGTTCAGTTATCAAAATCTATACAAACTCTAAAAGGATTAAAATATGGAAAATTTTGCAGTACCACTCATGGGTACCCATATGAGTACTTTTAGAAGGGGGCTAAGATTAGCTAACAAGTACCTTATTTTAAAATGTGAAAGGTCTATCAAAAACTAACAATTTTTTTCTGCTCTATTCATTAAATTTATTTATAAAGTTACAAAAAGAAAACTGAACAGTTAAATGATTTAGCTGATGTAAAAAACTGTCACTGAAAATTAGTATTACATGTATGACGATGGTATATGAAAACTACATTTCAAATGAATTAAATGTTCGTAGAGTAATTTTTTCTTTTGTCAACTCAGAAGTTACTATAGAACTATACTATACAATTAAAGTTATAATTACAGTTCAGAATATTGTGATGGGAAAAGTTAGTTCCACCATGATAGATAAGATATCTAGTATGTTTCAGAGAAAGCAAACTACAGATTTCGGTTGGTTTTAAAGAACATAACTATAACCAATTCTTCCAAATTCAGCTCTTTTATTCTGTCTATGAACATTTGATAAGCACAAACTTGAAAGATGCACTTGGCTCATTATGCTCCTTAACCATGTCGTCACCCACCTGAGGGTGCTAAATGACTTTTCCACAGTACATGTTGTTGGCAGAATTGTCATATAATTCACTAACGCCCTCTTAACAGAAGGGGGAAATGCAGTTTCTGAAAGGAGATCACTTAGCTTAACTTTTTCACCAAGGTCCTTGTTTTACCTGTTTGGAACTTTTGGAACTCTCCCTAAAAAATCTGATCACTTGCTTTATTGTTCCAATTGTGTTTCTGATTTTTGGCACATGATTGAGGTCATTGACCACTTGGTTCAAACGATGTGATGCGCAATGAAAAGATACAGCTTTGGGATATATCTCTCTGATTCTTTGTTGAACAACAGTATATTTTCCAGCCATCGTGGAGCATCCGTCAAATCCTAAACCAATGAACTTAGTCATTTCTAGTCCTATCCGTGAATTGCAAAGTAGCATTTGCTACACTTTCTGCATCCAATTTCTCAAGCTCTGCAAAACCCATGAATTCTTCTTTTATCATACAACCGACATTCAGACCATCTTCTTTCCCTAAGACTAGGAAAGTTTGGAGCTTTTTAACACTTTACAACAAAGTTGAAAAGTGTTTATGACTTTGTTCATTCTGTCTGTCTGTCTGTCTGTCTGTCTGTCCGTTAGCACGATAACTGCCGTAAAAATGACTTAATCAAAATGAAATTTTAGTATGTTGTTCAGACGGTCTATAGGACCTATGGGAATATAAATGAATAATATCACCCAATTAGTTTTGGATTGAACCCGGGTTGAAAAAATGGAATACATTGAGCCCTATGGGACCTAATTTTTCAAGCATTTTTTAAGCAGATTTAAAATTCACAAATTGCTTCGAAATTTTAGGCAGTATTCAAATTGTTCCATAAAATATATAAAAAAAAATTCAGTGAAATATATTCAGTAGTTTTTTAAATAAAAATTAAAATAATTATAACACCTCTTATATGAAGCGATCACGTGTCCAAGATATGAAACGATCACATGACCCACTTCAAAATGATATATGGCATCCATCTTGTGTCAAAATCGTGATTTTTAAAGTTCTTTTTAATTCATATTGAGTGTTGTATCCGTCCAAAAACTAATTTATTTTTGCCTAAATTCTGTGCATCTACATACTGATACAACGCAATGACAATATATTTCAGTTTAAATGCTCAACCAAATTTGATTATTTCTACTATTAAGCCTATTTTTCACCTATGTAAAATGTAAACAGCAAAATATGTAGAATGAGTTGTATTAGAATCGCTGTAATTCTTTAACACAAAATCATTTAGTCCATGGAGTCTGTTTAGCTGATATGAATGAAATATTCATTGATTTTAGAAAGAGAAGGACGATATTTTTCGATGAAGTTTTACGCATAGAGTTTATTTACTTCTAGCTCCATGGTCTTAATTTTTAAATAAAATAAATTATTATAGTATTGTGATGAATGACATGAATGGGGGAATTATTTATGAATGAAATGTTGCTTTTATAGAGAGAGCCAGGCGTGTTATTTTTTTATGACGTCATTTGAATCAATTTCAGTTGTTTTCGATGAAGTTTTCAAATATAATAAATTATCGTAGTATTATGAGAATTCTAAAATTATTACCGAGGAATGTACCACATTTTAGAGATGTTTAAACCAAGCAATTTATACTTTAATGCCGTCATTTGAATGAAGTTAATTTTTTTCGATGAAGGTTTAAGGTTTCAAATATAATAAATTAATGTAGTATTGTGATAAGTTTTAAAATATTACCGAGGAATGTATTGCGTTTTAGACATGTTTAAATAAAATTGCATTGAAGTTGGAAAGTGTTTCATAATCAATGCTTTAAGCATGATTGATCTTTCTTGTTTCATTCTAAGAGTGTTCTCCCTGAAAAGTCTGATCACTTGCTTTATTGTTCCAATTGTGTTTCTAATTTCTGGCACATGATTGAAGTCATTGACCACAAGGTGCAATTGATGGGATGCGCAATGAAAATATACAGCTTTTGGATATATCTCTCTGATCCTTTGCACCATTTGAAACATATGAAAATGCATTATCCAAATATTGGCCGAAATCATAATGTACAGCAGAAATTTCACAACCAGGAGTATTGTTATCGCTGCTGGAATGTGTTTGCTCGACTGTTCTTTCTGCAAAAGTTGAAGGATGAATAAATGGCTCTCCTCTTCCTTTTGAAGACACCGAAAATTATTTCAAACCAATCCTACAACAAGGAGGTATTTCTTTCGTAGATTGCTGTTGTTCTAGCCTCACCTTCACTATTTTCCCAGTGGTCTGATCAAAAAACTTCTGTATATATTGTCAGACTGAATTACAGAATTAAAATAATTCTCTGTTCTGCATCAACAGCTATGAATCAAATTTAAAATACTAATTCAAAATTTACAAAACTATCAAACAATAATGAAGTCAATAACAGGCTTTAATAAATGCAGCACGGAAAGATTGCTACAGAAACAATCGCATCACATTCGATTTGCAAAACAGAGAAATCTCAAAATCAACACACCTTCACATCCTAGGTGTTGTTGTTGAGACCCAGACCGTCCGACCTACCAGAAAGGTGTAAGGTAACTGTATGGACGGCCGGGAAGTGCCACCCAATTTAGACCGGAACCCAGTGGGGGTGGCATCCACAGGGACCGTACCCTCCTTCCCCTACCACCAACCTCTCGGAAGGACTTACGGACCCACATGTTTAACGTGATCGTACTCCGCATGAACACGGCGGCATTTGTGGCAGCGTGCAAATCTAGCGCGCAAACCACGGGGATACCGCACCCGAGATGGCCAACAGCACGTGGCGTTCCGAGGTGGTCACCCACCAAGTACTAACCGCGCCCGATGCTGCTTCACTTCGGTGATCTAACGAGAACCGGTGTTTTCAGCACCTTACGGCCGTTGGCCCCCGAGAACGCAATATGTGCAATATCTCGAGAAATTCTTTTATGGAATAACATTCATATATCAGTCAGAAGAAATCGAAAAATCTAAGCTAATTGAGGACCAATATGGACGAATGCTAAATTAGAGACTGGTTTTCCGAAGTGAAAGATTTTCTGATAACACTATAAGCATTTTAGAAGATCTTCAATTTGTTTATAAGGCCAATTAAATATATTTCTTATATATTCTTATCTCTAAAACTTTTCCTTATTTTTGTTCCAAAATATGAAAGTTACGTATGTAGCCACAGGTTCAGATAAAGAAATTATCACAAGTGTAACATAACCGTTTGGACAGCCGGGAAGAGGATGTTGTTGAGACCCAGACCGTCCGACCTTTCTGGTAGGTTAGACTGTCTGGGTCTCAACAACAACAAGATCCTCTTCCCAGCTGTCCAAACGGTTATGTTACACATTTCTGGTAGGTCGGACAATCTGGATCTCAACAACAACACCTTCACATCCTGACTTGCAATGCTTCACTTTTTACATTAAAAATAAAATTCTACAAAAATTGACAACAGCGGATAACATTCCAGACATTTAGAATGGACCAACGGGCAGTCAGTTCTATCAGTACGTTACACTCACAGCCCGAGTGCGGCGCAAAACTGTGCATGCTCATATAATACATAACACACCCTTCTCCCTCTTCTAAAAGCTCTCGGCTCCAGCTAAAAGCATCAGTGTTTTGATTTATCGTTTCGTTATGTCTGGAAACTGCTGCCGAAAATTCATTGCTGTACTTTTCCCCCCCTAACCAAAAGCAAACACATAGCAGAATCGGGAAAATTAAATTTTTAAAATAAAGAAATTTTATAAATGCAATCATTAATGTTTTATTATTTTTAAAAATGGCTTAAAAAAGTTTTCGTCTATTTTAATGTTCTTTTATCAGAAATTTTGCAATATAAATGGCACTACTAGGGGGGGCAAAGACCCCCTGTATTGGTGCCCTTGATAACATTGTAACTGACACCTCACTATATAACGAACTATCAGATTCTATAATTTTAGCAGAGACAAAACGTTCTCAAAGCATTGCAACTAAGCAAACTATTATAACAAGTTCCTTCATTTTGACAAATATTTGATGTATGTATATATAGTGCAAAAATCTATTTTTATATAATTTTACTTCATTATAAAGCATTAGAAAAAAATTAGTTTCACAAATTTAATTCTCCCATTTCATGAATATTATTCTATAGTATATCTCTATATATGTACATGTTTATCTTAAGTACAATTTTGAGCATTTTATCTTGGTCACAGCTCTACAAAACTGTCGCATTCGAACAGCAGTAGGGAATAGCAGTCCCATTGGTGGTTGTTCAGAGGTTTTCTTGTATCTCTTTCAATGAATTATAAAACCCTACTAGACTATAGTGCAAGTCAAACTTCCTTTATACTCGGTAGAAAGTAAAGAAAACAGAATAAGATTGATAGTTGTCAAACAAAACTCTTGAATTGTATTAATTTATTCAATTTGCTTTACTGAAATCTGTCACTTTGTAACTGTGTCTGCCAATCCATAGGTTTGACAGTATATTTGTAAAAGCCCTATTTTACTAATGGTGCATCATAGAAGTTAAAGGATACTTCACACTTAGTTTCTAGTCAAGCGTGATAGCTCATTGACTTCAATCTTGCATCCTTTTTTTTTTTAAATGTTCAGTTATGTACTTTGGTTATATTTTACACAGTAATAGCTGTACAAATCCGTGAACATGAAAAAATTTTAATTTAACAAATTTTTAGGTTGACAACAATTGTGCTGTCCAATCTTTATTCAACTGCTTGGTGCTTATAGGTTAGTGTGTATTGAATACATTTCATTTAATCTTAAGCTCCTGCCTTAATTAAAGAGGAAGCATTATGAAACTGGTAAGTCTGAAATAAAATTCACATAAACTAAACCAAGAAATGTTCTAGAATTCTTAGATCATACATGACTAGTAGAGTTAATGTGATGTTTGTTGTTTCTCAATTTTACATTATCTGATTAACCACTATTATGTGATCCCCCTAACACTGGCTAATCAGGTGTTAGGGTGGCTGCACAGTATTGACATTTACTTATCTCTTCATGTGATGCCACAACAGCAAACCAGTTTCAACAATGCACTGTGGACTGTGCTGAGAAACAAAAGAAAAAGGAATTTCGGTAATGCATTTTCTTTGATACCTACACACTCATCTGTAGAGCTTTTCAGCATTGAATTGCCAATGACTGTGTTAGGAGTTAAAAAACTTGCTATGTACCGTGATTTTGCAAAACTAAATAACTCAATCTTGCAGCCTAGCCAGCTTTGTTTATGGAAGATTGAACTCAATCTACAGTGTAATACCACATTTTCTTGCTGCTGATACAGTTATTTGTTATTTTGTGCTAAAAAGTACAAACAACTGCAAAAGTGGTTCACTGATGCAGGTCACTACACTAGGAATGTTTTCCCAAACATTTGGAACATCTGTCAGGGGATGTTATGATTGCAAAGGTTTGTTTAGCAAAATTATAGTGAAAGCAGTGTTACAGCTGGACTGTCATTGACCAGAAAGAATGCATGAAAGTAGGCAGAGATTTAAGTATTAAATATATTACATATCCTTTCTAAAAAATCTTAACACTTGTATAAAGCTTAAAATTCAAGAATAAGTTCAGACTAGACAAAAAGTATGGCCTTTCTTATTCACAAATTTTTTAACAGACAAGTATACTAGGATTTTATTGCAGAGGCTTTCGCTGTTGATGTATTAAAAGCTAGTTTTTAAAAAGCTCAGTAGTTCCAAATTTTGGGGAATCTGAAGCAAATAATTTTAATCATAATTATGTACACATTGAAATGGAAGGGAAATTATGTTGACATTCAATGAGCCCCTGGGGGATCCTAGTCCCCCAAACATTAACATAGCTCTTATTTGTGAGTTTTCATCACTGCAGGTTTGAAAATATCACAGAATATTAGGACCCTTGTGGAACAATACTGGGGTGGTAAGAGACTGCATAATAAATACACTGCCTTCCAAAAGTTAAGCTTGCCATGCAAATTCTCAAATAGCGAACGAATGCATCTTTGAATTTTATTAAGTGGAAGTCATCGATATGGATATTTAAATATCAAATAATGTGTCCAGTAGTAACTGCTCCTCGAACAATATAAAAATTAGGTGTATGGTGAAAATTATTCATTTTCGCATGAGAATTTCAATGATCAAAGAAATCTTTTTGAAGAGTGGTAAGGTTGATTTTAATTAGATTAGCTTCCTTATGATACAAAGAATATGTTTGAAAGAAGAAAGCAGGGCAGTTCATTAAATTAAGGAAATTGACAATTTCTTTTCTGTAGACTATTCTGCCATTTTTTGCTTATGGAAACAATTCCAAACAAGTGAGGCAATTATCTGCAGACCTGTTCCAGTTTGTCCTAGAGCTACAACATCCTCTGATGACCAGTACATTGCATTACTTGCCAAACTCAATCACTAAATGATTGTGCCAGCTCTCTGAGCATTAACTACCATAGCAATAGGCAGGGGCGTGCTGGCCCACCGGGACATGCCTCGGTGCGCCCTCTTCTCACGGCGCCTCTCGCCTTCCTGGATGTAAAATTTTGTTCGAATTGCTTATGTAAAAAAAAAAAAAAAAACCAAAATGTATCTAAATAATACGTCAGTGTGAGACTGATTGCTCCGAGAAATATGGCGCAGAAGACTGTACCAGCACTCACTGCCTTTTGTATTGCGGAGGTGGTGACTCTGACTAACCGCTCTGCCCGATGCCGCTGTTGAAACGCGAAACGAAGGAAAGAGCTTGTGCTAAGTTCTAACTCTGGCGTATTATGAAGTGTTTTGTTGTAATTTTGGTTTATTCAAGGAAATTGAAAGACAAGGGGACGCCCTGAAAAGGAAGAAATCTCCCTTAGGCCATCCATCTCATTTCATTTCATTCACGTCCTGCAGCCGTAGCATTGATACGTATGGTAAGTTTGTGTTTTATAAATGTGTTATATTTAGTTTAATTGCTCTGTTTATAGCAAATTTTGATACCTACATGTAAAAGAAAACATCACTAATTGTTTTTCGGAATTATATTTCAACAAAAAATGAGTAAATTTGCTTTTTTTCACGCTATTTTTTTTTTTTTTTTTTTTTTTTTTTTTTTTTTTTTTAAGATGAGGCCATCTCTAAAGCGAGGCTCCCAGGTTTACCGACATGTTAATTCGGCCCTGGTGAGACAATGGTACTTTATTTCAACTATATTTATTTTAATTCCTAAGATTAAAGGATACTTATTAACAATCAGTATGCACCAAAATTTTGTTTTTTAAATGTCAATTATTTTTTTATTTGAAGGTCATTTTGCCTTGCTGTTTTCTTCTGCTTACTTATTTTTTTATTTTTAATTACTTATTTTTTTATTTTTAATTACTTATTATTTCATTGTTTTCAGAATTCCAACAGTAATGAAATGGAAGAGAAAAAGAGAAAGAAAAGCGGCCATGAATGTAAGAAAGATAAAAGAAATAAAATGTTGCATGAATCTGCTAAAACATGCCCCAAAGTAACAGCTTTTTTATCAAAATCCTCAGATTGTGAACAACGCCATCACTCTTAGAAAATGAAGTATCGAGCCAAGGAACGCAATTGAATGATTCTGTTGATGAACAAAGTCTTGTAAAAGAATTCCCTGGAACCTTCTTGAATTCAGACAATGTAGAAACAACACACGAACAATTACAAGAACCAGGACTATCAACGTCAAATACAAAACCGCACTCAAGCCAAAGAACTTCATTTAATACACCAACAGTAGATATTGATTACTTTAAGAAACTGGGAGCAAATGACTTGCACTTATACTTGGTGTTCCAACCAGTTCAGCCTGATGAAAAAGAAGTGCCTTTTACAGATAGAAAATCAATATTTAAAATCGAAGAAAGTAACAGTGGTAACTAAATTTTCCGAAGGCAGTGGCTATCCTATAATGGAAAAACATAACAACCGTTCTGTTTCATTTGTGTTGCATTTAGCAAATCCACTTCAGTATTCTGCTCTGTATTCAACGATTGGAAGCATGTCCATTAGAGACTACAGGAGCATGAAAACTCGAAAACTCACACACAATTTGTGAATTGTTTCATGCTAATGAAAGATAAGAAAAGTTTGCCCCATCTTCTGTTTGGGAACCAAATGGCCAACAGGAAACAGGAAGTAAAAGAAAAAAGACATATAGTAGAAACAGTAGTCGATGTTTTGAAACTGATAGGTAAACAAGGTTTTCTTTTTCGGAGAAAAGTAGAATCTGCTCATACTTTGGATGACGACTCAGTGAACCATAGAAATTTTTTACAGATGATTCTCATGCTAAGAAAATATAATGCGATTCTAGAGAAGCATGTGAGCAGTGTAATTTCAAAAAGTAAAACCAACCTCTTCTAGAACAGAAAACCCAACGAAGTTCAAAAAAGGAAGAAAATGCAAGTAGGAAGAGGAGATCAAGTTACATTTTTAAGAAACAACAGGATTATGAAAATCTTACAATACATGAACGCAGAAATGAAAAGAAAAATATGTGAAGAAGTGAAATTGGCAGGGAAGTTTTCCATCCTAATGGATACTACAGTAGATGTTTCAAGTTACGACCAATGTGCATATGTCTTATGCTACGTTAAGGGTTCTGAAGTCGTAGAAAGACTGCTAGCTATAAAATGTATAGTTTACACCACAGGCGAGGATCTGTTTCAGTCACTCAGAACCGTTTTGGAAGATGCCGACATACCGATCAAGAACTGCGTTACTAACACTTTTGATGGAGCTTCTAACGTGAATGGTCATTCTAAATGACTATGCCCATATGCTGAACCTAGTTCTCACTGACACTGCCCAATGTCTCATTGTAACTCTTGCATTTTTTAATGTACTGCAGGAAGAAGCTCAAGTGTTTATGAAGGAGTCACTTAAAAGATTACAAAAACCCTTCTTTTAAGGTGGAAGCTATTGGCATGACCAGGTGGCGGAGCCGCAGTAATGCTACGGTCAAGATATGATATTGAAAAATCTCACCCTACCAAGGTCATCTACTTAGAATTGGTCAGTGCCTTGTTTAAGATATCTAGTTCTCCAGAGTTTAACTCTAAAGCAAGAAATGATGCTGAAGATCTTCTCATAAAGTTTACAAGTTTTGATACAATATTGGTAGCTATGTTGCTTATGAAAATTTTTAAGATAATCACTCCTTTGTCTGATTACTTACAGACTAAGAATCTCGATTTCGTTCAAGCATGGAAACTCATCGAAACTTCTCACTGAAAGAATTACGTCAAAAGTTTGATGAAACTTTACAAGCTGCAAGAACATTCGTATAGATAATGTCTCGCAGTTTAGATGAAAGAGTAAAAAAAAGATGAGCCTTTGGAAAGTATTTGCATTGAAACTGAATTGAAAGAGAAACGAAAGAGAGGGGGAAAAGCTTCACGGAGAAGATGCAGGTCATGAAGATGTTGGTCATACCTCAGAAGTAAATGGTTTTAAAATTTCAACATTTTACAGTGTCATAGATACTCTCATCAATACTATAGAAAACAGACTTCTCCAACACAAAAACTTGTACCTAGATCTAGCCTGGTTTGATCCTAAGCGGTTTGGCAATAAAGAGCCCTTACCTCCCAAAGCCCTGGACAAAATAGTAGAGATTCTACAAAGACTTGACAATGGAAAGCTTGTTGAAGAACTTACTTCATTTGCTGATGTATGGCTCCAAATAAGCAAAAAGACAATCAGTGAAGAGTATCAAGAAGATCCCACAGAACGTGATTTGTCTGCTGATGACTTTGACGAAGAGGAGAACTCAACATTTCAACCTTGCAATTACAATAAGTGAAATTCTTGCTTAAAGTGTGCTTACGAAGTGCTTCTTAACTTTAGCATGTACTCTCGTCAGTATAATGAACTGTTCAAAGTATATAAGTTGCTCTTGATAATCCCGATGACTCAAGTAACATGTGAAAGGTTTTTTCTCCAAGTTGGAGATTATTAAAAAAGATTGAGATCTACCTTAAGCAGTGACAACTTGGAGACATTATTAATGCAATTTGAATCAGACTTATTGAACATTATAGACAGTGACACTATAATTGATAAGTTGTGTCAATTGATCTCTGAAATGAGGCGATTGCTTAGTGTTTAACCACTTAGTATGATATAGGTATCTTTTACTTTCATATTTACCATTTGTTAAATTCTGACAAGTAGCTGATATGTGTTCAGTACATCAAATAAATCATGTTTATGTCAGGCGATATTGAATAAATATGCATAATGTAATATATATTATGTCAACGGAAATCTTGCTCTCAATTATTTTGTTGCTTTTGTTAAGTAAGACAAAATGATGTTTTAAGCACCCCCCCCCCCCCGGTAGTTGGCGCCCCCGTACCGGTCTATCCATCGCCCTTTTGGGGGACCCAGCACGCCCCTGGCAATAGGAATGTCTATATTCACCAACACTATGAACATGCTAAAAGACTCTGCCTAGGTGCGAGTTTGTATCCCTTTGCATGTTGTAGCCAGAAAAGCATGATGAAAGTGGTGTCATCAGCATATGACTTGAACAGAAGTGCAGTGGTTCAATATACTCTTCACACAAGTCACAATTTGCCTTAGATTCAGATACTAAGTATGATACCACACTGTAATGGTTTGGAGAAAATGAATAACACAACCAGCCCATTTAACATTGTTGAACATAGCGCCTTTAGTTGTGGTAGTGTGTTGATATGGGCTGAATTTTCTTTGGGATATTGCATTGACTTGCACGTGTTCATAAGGGGTACTGTAATGGTGCAAGTATATATATATATATACACACACACACACACACACATGGTGTCCCAAAAACATTGACCTCGGCTTTTATTCTTTAAATATTAATTTTTGACATATATAATAAATTACAAAGTTGCGTAAAAAAAGGTACAGAATTATATGAAATCGATTAAAATTTTCAAGGGAATTAAATTTTAAGAAATACAAAATTTAAATTTTTATACGACCCCCCGTACGAAAACATTTCCAATGAGTAAAATATGCCCCATACACTAATAAGGTTATGTACAAAATTTCAGCATTTTATCATAAGTCCCAGCGATATGAAAAGACAAAAATGCTGACTTAAACCACTTTCCTATGCATCGATATGGGTTCTCCGAGGGGAAAAATCATGTCGACAGATCGCGTTTCAGGGGTCCTACACAAATTACGAAAGAAAACAATGATTACGTTAATAATAATTTTGCTAATTATTGATGCAAAAGTATCTGCACTGTGTAGAAATAATAACTTTACATAAAGATTACAAAGCTTGTTCAAAATGTTTTCCATCCATGCCAAAGATCCATTAAAGATGAGAAGCAGATATTATTTGCCTATGATGCATTTCTGCGTTGCGTCATTTGCGCTCTTGCTGTAAACATTTCCATTTTAATTTGTGATTAATCCCTCACCAACTTTGTTTAAACATATCTCTGGGACTTTTTACGATAAAATGCTGAAAGTTTGTACATCACCTTATTACTGTATGAGGCACATTTTACTCATTGGAAATGTGTTTGTACGGGGGCCGTATAAAAATTTTAATTTTTTGATTCCTCAAATTTAATTCCCTGAAAATGTTTTTCGATTTAATAAAATTCTGTACCTTTTTTTACGCAACTTTGTAATTTATTATATATGTCTAAAATCAATATTTAAGGAATAAAAGCCGAGGTCAATATTTTTGGGACACCCTATATATATATATATATATACACACCCTCTTTTGCAAAAAAAAAAAACAACTAAGCATCCCTAAAAAATAATCCTATCGGCTCGAAGTTTCGCATGCAAATTCCTTTATACCACGTATGCAAATGATTAAATTTGCAAGACCAATGAGTGTTAACTTTGGTCATATCTCACGTTTCTACTGCGCAATTAGCATCCTATAAAACAGGTTTAAAATGTGGACGGTTTATCTTTTTTTCTCGTTATCGGCGTTGCAGTTCCGTGGAAACACAACCAATAATGCCGTTACGACGTTGCCGAAGACCTTATAAGCAATTGGACGAATTCGAACGTGGTCGTATAGTCGGGATGCGTAAAACTGGCTGGTCATACCGAGCAATAGGCCGCCACCTGCACCGAACGGACATTTCTGTGCAAAAGTGCTGGCAACAATGATTGCTGCAAGGAACTCATCAGCGGAATGAAGACTCTGGAGGGCTAAGGTGCACGAATGCGAGGCAAAATCTGATGATTGTGCGACTGGCCCAACGGCATCATTGTCTGCCAGCCAATGTGCTACAGCCTCTTCCATACCACCCGTGGTACCTTCCATCTCACGGCGCTTGGCTGAGGTGGGCTTACGCTCACGGCGACCTTTAAGACGTCTACCCATAACCACACAACATCGACAGAATCGTTTGAAGTTGTGTCGTAGCCGAGCATCATGGGTGCCAGCAGACTGGCATCGCTTTGTGTTCAGCGATGAATCACGCTTTTCTTTCAGCAGATGGCCATTGGGTACGTGTGTGAAGGCGCCAGGGCCAGCGGTCCCAATCAGCCTTTGTTTTACACAGTCGCACAGCCATTGCCCCTAGTGTGATGGTGTGGGGCGCTATCTCTTACGACAGCAGGTCGCCCCCTTAGTCATCCTGCGTACAACTTTAACAGCTCAACGATATGTTGATGAAATTCTACGGCCGTTTGCATTACCCTTCATGGCACGTTATTCTGGGGCCGTTTTCCAACAAGATAATGCCACGCCACATATAGCTCGCATATCTCTGGACCGTCTCCGTGCTGTTGATACTGTTCCTGGGCCAGCAAAGTCACCAGACCTTTCGCCAATCGAGCATGTATGGAATATGCTAGGCCGCCAGATTCGGGTACCCCGTAATGTGGCAGATCTGGAGCAACAATTGAGGAATGCCTGGCAGAATGTATTGCAGGATGACATTAGGAGAAACTTTACACTCCTTACCTAGGCGTATACAAGCATGCATTGCCGCCAAGGGGAGTTTCACCAATTACTGATTTGAAAATCCAATGTGCAATTGCTAACCATTGATGGGTCCTGCGGTCTTGATTTTGTACTCATTTCATTACCTGTGTAAGTAGCTGTATGCATATTTAATTTCAATAAAAACAATCACTTTCTGCATGGTGCTTCGTTTTTTTTATACCCCCCCCCCCCCCTTCAAAATAGTGAAATAGTGTATATACAGGGTGAGTCAGAACTCTTGGGCCAAACTTTAAGGGATGATACATCACATCTAAACAAAGCAATTTTTGTCATACAAAGCAGAGTCGTAACGCAAGAGGTGAACCGCTAGAGGACGGCAGAATACACCTTAGAGGAGAGATACTTCTTATTCCTGCTCTAAGGAATGCACCTCCTATTTTTACAGGAGGTATTGCCACAGTTACTGCAACATGTTCCTGCCAACATTAAGGGGACTCATACCTCACCACAACTTATGAGCTGCCTCCATGTTAACCAATGGGGAAATTTGTTTAGAAGATTCCTTCGTAAATTTTACCTGTAAATGTTAACAGTTTGTTCGATATTAAAGGAGAAACACATACGTTTCAGTCGGCGTACGATTTTTTTTAATATTTAAATTTAAAGTGTTTCAAAAATGAATTTAAATGTTAACAGCACAACGGAATTTGCCATTAGGAAGCTTCTGTAGCAAGTTTGAAAGGAAATTTGAATATTTGGCCTACAAAAAAAAATAGTAATACATTTTTCTATTGATATCAGCAAATATTATAATGTTGTCATTATAAAATCTATTTTTAATGATCCAAAAACTATTTCAAGTGCAGATATGTAGAACAGAATTAAGATAAGTTTACGGCAACCCTGTAAGTCACACGTTGTGGGTTGTACAATCTCTGTCTGTCAGCAATAGATCTTTATGTGGGGAGGGTGATAATGTATTTGCTTGACAGCCGTAATCAAGGAAAGTACAGCCCTCTATAGTTCCCTGCTTCTAGAAGCAACAACTTGCTGGTTCTGTGGTTTCATGGGGGACTGGGACAATAGAGTTTTTCCCCAGAATTCGTAGAAGTTTCCAAAGTAGTTTTGTGCAAGATTTCAGTTCAAACCCTTTTGTTGTTGATACAAATCTGTTTTTCATTTTTGAAAGAAATATTTGTCTTTCCAATTCTTTTTTTTTTTCTACCAATATTGCAGTACTTCTTGCTGAAAGCATTACATAATTAGTTTTCAGAATGTATAGACTGTCTACAAAAGTGGGTTTAAGATTTTCAGCCCACGGGAGCCGTAGCAAGTGTGCATTATTTTCCTTTTCAGTTCATCACAATATATTTTTACTTTCCCTATATACATAATATATAATACACAGGGAATAATATTGAGGGGGGGGGGGGGGATCCTAACAACTAAATCAATAGGGTTCCACTAATCATCGAGTGTGAGAATCGTACCAAATTATTTCCAAAGTACTGTGACATGGTTTAAAATTCAAATACGAGTTTTTGACGGAAGAGTACGTTTCAGGTATCCCTGAACTCGAATCGAACGTATTTGAAGTAATCTGTGTGAGCCTGCGGCCGCGATATCTCATAAACGAATGAAGCGTTTTAGAAATAATTTAATACAACTATCGCACTCAGTGATTAGTGAAACCCTATTGATTTAAAACTCGGTTAGGACGAACATCCCCCCCCCCTTTTTTTTATGAATTTAAAGAAAAAAATAAGGACTTTCAATAATTACAATTACACATTTACAGGCATTTTTTGCTGGAACTTTGGCAAAAAAAAAGGTTCTTTTATCCCGAATTGTATCAAAATCTAATCAGAACCAGGGTCACCCACAAATAATTTACCTATAAAATTTAATGAAATTCGGTCAATTAAATTTTGAGTTAGAGTGAATACAAAATCTGTACGCACACAGACGTCACGCTAAAAATAGTGTTTACTTGTTCTAGAGGTCTCAAAACGTGTAGATCTGTCGAAAACTCGAGTTGGGATTTTCGACATGATTTCAATACTTCCCTATATATTACGATGTACTGCAGAGAAATTAAAAAAAAAATTGATGTGGGCAGCACATGAATTTCCCTATAAACTTTAATTCATCTTCTCCTTATTTATTTAATAATTCATTAAATTGAATTTAATTGTACAAAACACCGAATTTACACTTTTAATCCAATTTTGGTTTTTTGTGTGTGTGTTATCTGGACATATTTTCAAAGGCGGCGTAGCAAACACGCGAAAAAACTAAAATATCTGGAAAACGGCTAATGCTAGAATAATGGGGTTGGTCTTATTCCTTTTATCGTCAAAAATTACTTGCAAAACCAACATTTAATTGATATATTTGAGAATATGTGAACTTTTATTTTATATTTTAATGATTTTTGCGTAGCATTTTGCAAAAAGAAAAAAAAAATGGTACTGTTTTCCCAAATCTTTCCAGGGTAACTAACCTACAAGAGATTTATCTAACAAATTTTGTGAAATTTGATAAATTAGTATTTTTAGCTATAGTGGATACATGCGATTTTTGTGGTCATTTCTCAAAAGGAGGTAGGTTCTTTTTTCCCGAATCATACCAAAATCTAATTAGCACCAGGATCACCACAAGTAATTTACCTTGAATAATTTTTTAAATTTGGCCAATTACTTTTACAGTGAGAGTAGATACATACATTGCACAGACGTTACGCTGAAAATGTTTTTTTTTTTCGTGTTCTAGGGGTCTCGAAACTTGTAGATCCGTTGAAAATTCGAATAGCGATTTTTGATATGATTCCAATATCTTTCATGTATTGCAGGGAAAGTAAGAAGAAAATGAATTTTAATTTGTAGGCAAAGTCATGTGCTGCTCACATCAGATTTTTTACTTTCCCTACAATATATGGTATATAATATATAGGTAAAGTATTGGAATCGTGTCAATAATCGCAACTCGAGTGTTCGACTGATCTATACACGTTTTGGACCTCTAGAACACGACACAAATATTTATTAGTTAGAGTGTTTTTTAGTTAGAGTGGATACAAGCATTTGCGGGCCATTTCGCAAAAATTGGCGGGTTCTTTTATCCCGAATCATACCCAAAACGAATCAACACCAGACTTACCTACCAAATTTTGTGAAATTAGGTCCATTAGTTTTTTAGTTACAGTGGATACAAAATCTGCACAGACAGACAGACACACACACAGACGTCACGCTAAAAATGGTTTTTTCGTATTCTAGAGGTCTTGAAACGTGTAGATCCGTCGAAAACTCGAGTTGCGATTTTCGACATGATTCCAATACTTTCCCTATACATTACCATGTATTGCAGGGAAAGTAAAAATCTTATGTGGGTAGCACATGACTTTCCCTGCAGACTTATATTAACGTTCTCTTTATTTTAATTAAATTTGTTTCACTTTTAATTCAATTTTAGTTCTCATTCGGTAACCGGACTTATTTTCAAAGGTGGCGTAGATTCCAATTCATATTTTCTTTATTTTTTAATAATTCGTTAGATCGAGTTTAATTGCACCAAATAATACTAAATTTGCATTTTTAATTCAATTTTTGTTTTTATTTGGTAATTGGACATTTTTCCGAAATCGGCGTAACAAAAATACAAGAAATCTCAAATATCTTGAAAACGGTTAGACCTAAAGCATAATGGAGTTTGTTATATTCTTTTCCTCGTCAAAAATTGCGTATAAAACAAGAATTTAAGTGAAAAAAGGCAAGTTGTTGTTTTCCGAATTATACCTTAATCTAATCAGCACCAGAGTATCTCACAAGCAACTTATCTGCCAAATTTTGTGAAATTTAGTCAATTAGTATTTTAGCTAGGGTGGATACATGAAATTTTTGAGGGCCATTTTGTAAAAAAAAAAAAAATTGTTCTTTTCCGAATCGTACCAAAATCTAATCAACACTAGAGTATCCCACAAGTAACTTATATACGAAATTTTGTGAAATTTGATCAATTAGTCTTTTAGCTAGAGCGGATAAATGACATGTTCGAGGACCATTTCGCAAAAGAAGGCGGATTCTGTTTTTACGAATCGTACCAAAAACTAATCAGCATCAGGGTCACATCCAAGTGACTTACCTACCAAATTCTATGAAATTAGGTCCATTAGTTTTTGAGTTAGTGTATACATACATTGCACGTACACACAGACATACACACAGAAGAACACACAGATAGACACACACACACAGACGTCATGCTAAAAATAGTTTTTTGTATTCTAGAGATCTCGAAACGTGTAAATCCGTCGAAAACTCGAGTTGCGATTTTCGACATAATTCCAATACCTTCCCTATACATTACCATGTATTACAGGGAAAGTAAAAAGGGCAGGATCTGTATATCCCGAATCGTACCAAAATCTAATCAGCACCAGGGTCACCCAAAAGAGACTTATCAAATTTTATGAAATTCACTTAATTAGTTTTTCAGTTAGAGTGGATACAATATCTGCATACAAACACACACATTATGCTTAAAATATATTACTTTCCCTGCAATACATGGTAATGTATAGGGAAAGTATTGAAATCATGTCGAAACTCGCAACTCGAGTTTTCGACGGATCTACACGTTTCAAGACCTCTAGAAAACGAAAAAACCATTTTTAGCGTGACATCTGTCACTGTGTCTGTCTGTCTGTGCAGATTTTGTATCCACTCTAACTAAACTAATTGACCGAATTTCATAAAATTTGTTAGGTAAGTCACTTGTGGGCGAGTCTAGAGCTGATTAGTTTTGGATACGATTCGGGATAAAAGAACCCGCCTTTTTTTGCGAAATGGTCCACAAAAGCTTATATCCACTCTAGCTGTAAAACTAATGGACCGAATTTCACAAAATTTGGGAGATAAGTTACTTGGGGGCCACACTGGTGCTGATTAGATTTTGGTAGGATTCAGAAAAAAATAATCTGCCTTTTTTTGCAAAATGACCCGCAAAAATCGGCAAAATCTAAAATAAAAAACTATGTTTAATCAAATATATCCATTAAATGCTTGTTTAATACGTAATTTTTAACGAAGAAAAGAATAAGACCAACCCCATTACACTAGGACTAGCCATTCTCGAGATATTTTAGTTTTTTCGTATTTTCTCTACGGCACCTTTGAAAATAAGTCCAGTTATCAAATGAGAACGAAAATTGAATTAAAAGTGAATTAAATTTAATTAAAATAAAGAGAACGTCGATATAAGTCTGCAGCGAAAGTCATGTGCTGCCCACATCAGATTTTTTTTTTCACGTTCTAGAGATTTCAAAATGTGTCGATCCGTCGAAAACTCGAATTGTGATTTTCGGCACGATTTCAATATTTTCCCTATATATTGCCATGTATTGCAGGTAAAGTAAGAATATATGTATGACAGTGAAAAATTCCTGTTGCACATTAAAAAATCTGATGTGGGCAGCACATGACTTTTTCTGCAGACTCGTATTCACGTTCCCCATTTCTTCAATAATTCATTATATTGAGTTTAATTACAGAAAATTACGTCCACAATTATTTTAAAAAATGACACTGAATTGGCATTTTTAATTCAGTTTTCGTTCTGAGTTGGTAACTGGACATTTTTTCAACAGTGGCCCAGCGTAAATGCGAAAAAACTAAAATATCTCGAGAACGGCTAGCCCTGATGTAATGCAGTTGGTCTTATTCTTTTCATTGTTAAAAATTGTGTATAAAACAAACATTTAATTAATATATTTGAGCATACGTAGTTTTTTATTTTAGAGTTTGGGGGTTTTTCGGGTCATTTTACAAGAAAGTGTAGGTTACTTTTTCGGAATCGTACCAAAATCCAATTAGCACCAGGGTAACCCACAAGTGACTTATCTACCAAATTTTGTGAAATTCGATCTATTAGTTTGGGATGGTGGGGGAGCCCCCTAGTTTATAAAGAAATAATTACAAAGCAACTTTTTATGCAACATTTGGGTTAGATCTTGTATTAAATTCCATGTCACCGATGAAAATCGAATATTTTCTTTCATCAGGGAAGGCTTAGTATATTTTATCATGGAGAAGGTCAGTCCCCTCTGGCCACTGGTTGGCTGCAATCTTGTGTTTCTGTCATGAGCTTCTGACAAGGACTCTGAACTTTTTCACGATGAAATTTGAGCATTGCAAATGGTAGAAATTTGCAGTGTCAACGGAGATCAGTTAGTCTGGCATCGACCCCCCCCCCCCCCCTCCACCAGTGACTTAAGTCTTGCGTGTATACTCTAAAATTTTTGAAATACGCCAACATCGACAATCTCGATGTCTATTGCAATTACTGTTGATTTAAAGATTTAAATAAACACTAGTTGCCGATGGAGATAAAATATTTTACTCTAGTATTTTTGAAGTGGAAGATTTCTTTTTTTCTTATACAACGATGTATGTAATAACAATTCAATAAACAGGAATCTTACGATGTATTCAATCACAATTCAATAAACAGGAATCTTACATTGTCTTTCACATCAATTTTCCAATTTTAAACCCAATTTGGTGTTATTAATAAATGTTAAAGTAATTCTGCTGCTGGCTCCAACTTTCAAATAAACTTTATTTGAAAATTTACGCAAATTTCCAATAAAATAATCTAATCATCAGTACGATATGGCATCAGACAAGAGCAATTCAAAACTCTTTCTTTCTCTTCAGAGGGCTGAAACTGAACTGGTTTATTCAATGACCACAAGGCATTGCATCGTGACACTCCCTCACCCGGGATAAGGGTGATTATTATGGAATTTATGGCTTTAGTGCGTCCCGAAATAGGATACAAAGAGAGGCTTACTTTTTGGTGGGAAAGTCATTTCGATGATGGGCAGCTCAATTAGGAAAAGGGACTGTGAAAACAGAGCTAAAAGTTGAATTCTTGCAACCATACCATTTTTACAAGCGACATCTAGGGAACAGATTGTCGCGGATTTGAGTTCCATTGAACGGTTAGCGGGGCCTTAAAGCGTGTATATGGTTCCAACACGGCGGAGCACCACCCCATTTCAGCGTGGATGTGCGGTACACCTCCGATGCTATATTCCCAGGACAATGGATTGGTTGGGGTGGTCCCATAGCTTGGCCGGCAGGATCGCCTAATCTCTCCTGTCTCAACTTTTCCTTATGGGGCCATATGAACAGTCTCATCTACGATAGCCCCATCGACTCCGACGAGGACCTTGTTGCTAGGATTGCTGTTGCTGCCGGCGTTGTCCAAGATATGCCGGGTGTTTTTGCTAACGTGCGCCGCTCGCTACGTCGCAGGTGTGAAGCCTGCATTACTGCTGGTGGTCGCACTTTTGAACAGTTTCTGTAACTTTGTCCATGCATTTTGCAATTTCTGTCAGTAAAACGTACTTCGTGCCCACTCCGTTATTTTTGTGTTTCCTCTTTTCACGAGAGAGTTATCATTTCCTCATATCATGAGCTACCACCTAGAGGTTCACCTCTTGCATTACGACCCTGCTTTGTATGACAAAAATTGCTTGTTTAGATGTGATTTATCACCCCTTAAAGTCTGGCCCAAGAGTTCTGACTCACCCTGTATACACTCTAAAGCAAAATAAAAAGAAAAAAGAAAGATCAATCATGCATAAGCATTGATTATGAAACACTTTCCAACTGAAATGCAATTTCATTTAAAAATCTCTAAAATGTGATACATTCAGTGGTGATATCTTTTACATTATCACAGTACTGCAGTAATTTATTATACTTAAATATTTAAAACTGTATCGAAATATAAATCATCTGATTCTCTATGCAAAATCAATGAATATTTCATTCATATAACTTGCACTCCAGACTCCAGAGCTAACTAATTTTGTGTGAAAAAAATTCAGCAATTCTTATGTAATTCACCTTACAATCGCTTGAGATATCTGCATTCTGCATAAGTTAAAATTAGGCTTCGTTGAAGAAATAATAAAAGTTAGGGATCATTTAAAATCACAACTATTGTAATTGCGTAGGCAAGGAATTTAGATACACAGATAATATATGTGTGTGCGTATGTATGTATTCAAAGTATTGGAATCGTGCCGAAGATCGGAACTCGAATTTTCGAAGGATCTACACGTTTTGGGACTTCCAGAACACGAAAAACTATTTTTAGGAAGACGTCTGTGTGTGTGTGTAAGGGTGTATCTGTGTATGTTTCTGTGTGTCTGTAAGGATATTGCATCCACTCTAACTGAAAAACTAATGGACCGAATTTCATACAATTTGGTAGGTATGTTTTTTGTGGGAAACCCTGATGTTCATTTGATTATAGTATGATTCGTAATAAAAGAATCTGCCTTCTTTGCGAAATGGCCTGCAGAAATTGCTTTTATCCACTCTAGCTAAAAACTAATAGACCAAATTTAACACAATTTGGTGGTGTTGTTGAGACCCAGACCGTCCGACCTACCAGAAAGGTGTAAGGTAACTGTTTGGACGACCGGGAAGTGCCACCCAATTTAGACCGGAACCCAGTGGGGGAGGCATCCACATGGACCGTACCCTCCTTCCCCTACCACCAACCTCTCGGAAGGACTTACGGACCCACATGTTTAACGTGATCGTACTCCGCATGAACACGGCGGCAGTTGTGGCAGCGTGCAAATCCAGTACGCAAACCACCGGGCTACCGCGCCCGAAATGTGCCAACAGCACGCGGTGTTCCCAGGTGGTCACCCACCCAAGTACTAACCGCGCCCGATACTGCCTGACTTCGGTGATCTAACGAGAACCGGTGTTTTCAGCACGGTACGGCCGTTGGCCCACACAATTTGGTGTATAATATTTCAATAACCTACAAGTGATTTATATACCAAATTTAACAAAATTTGTTATATAAATCACTTGTTATTCATCTAGTACGATTCGGGAAAAAAGAACGGGCTGTTTTTATAAAATGGCCCGCAAAAATCGTTAAATATAAAAATAAAAGACTACATGTGCTCAATTATATTAATTAAATTCCTATTTTATACGTGATTTTTGACAACATAAAGAATAAGACTGACCCCATTACTCTAGAGCTAGCCGTTCTTGAGATAGTTTTTTTTTTTTTTTTTTGCGTTTTCGCTACGCCACTTTTAACAATAAGTCCATCTATCAAATGAGAACCAAATTTAAGTGAAATTTAAATTTTACTTAAATCCTCTAAAATATGCATTGGTTATTCGATTTGAAATTTCCGGAACGACCAATAATTTCTCAAGTTGGCGACTATGCTCGTGGGTGTGTTTGTTCCCAGGATACAAAAATCTGATGTAGGCAGCACACGACTTTCCCTGCAGACTCAAATTCATTTTTTCTTTATTTCTTTAAGAACTCATTAAATTGAGTTTAATTGCACAAAGTGACACCAAATTTGCATTTTTAATTCAATTTCTGCTTTTATTTGGTAATTGGACATTTTTCCAAAGGCGGCATAAAAAAATGCGAAAAATCTCAAATATCTCGAGAATGGTTAGTTCTAGAGTAAGAGTTGTTCTTATTCTTTCCCTCGTCAAAAATTACATATAAAACAAGCATTTAATGTATACATTTGAACAGACGTAGTCTTTTTTAGATATTGGCGATTTTTGCGGGCCATTTCGTAAAAAAAGGCAGGTTGTTCTTTTCCGAATCGTACTAAAATCTAATCAGAACCAGAGTATCCCACATGTGATTTATCTACCAAATTTTGTGAAATTTGGTCAATTTGTATTTCAGCTAGAGTGAATGCATGAGATTTTTGCTTCGCAAAAAAAAGCGGGTTCTTTTTTTTTCCTAATTGTACCAAAAACTAATCAGCACCAGGGTCACACCCAAGGGTCTTACCTACCAAATTTTATGAAATTCGGTCCATTAGTTTTTGAGTAGAGTGGATACATGCATCGCACAGACACACACAGAGACGTCACGCTAAAAATAGTTTTTTCGTATTCTAGAGGTCTCAAAACGTGTAGATCCATCGAAAACTCGAGTTGCGATTTTCGACATGATTCCAATACTTTCCCTATACATTACCATGTATTACAGGGAAAGTCAAAATGAGTCCGAATTTTTAGATAACTAACACTTTTATTTCAAAGCACCATTAAGCGTGAACAGGAGCAATACACGGCTAAAAACACTGTAGTTATCTTACACGATCACAAAACAACTGTCAGGTACATTAAAACAACAATTAAGTACTCAACTAGATCACAAAATATCTGAAACTGTTCTCAAAACACTGACGTATCTCACAATCCAATTTGACTCGGATTGCGTCAACTCTGTCCAACTGAACGATGACTTTCTTATATACGCTCCATAGAAATCTTTAGAAAATGCACATGAAATGGAAAGTTCTAAAGATAATGGGAAAATTTCAATGCCTTTGAAAACTCCCCCAAAAGTCGCCAAGTTGGCGATATTTTGCCAAATCAGGAGCCAGTTCAACAAAATGTCGCCAATGGACAATTCCGACCTCTTTTTTATATATTTTTATTCGATTCGAAATGTTTCAAAATGGATAACGGTATAAACATTTTTATTCTCCGAGCTGTATTTTATGTTTTATTAACAGTCAAAGTTCGCCTTTCTGACTGTGGCGGGAAAACGGTCCATTTTGGCGCGCACGGACTGTGACGTCACAAGGTTCTTCCGCGGCTCCTGTCATTGGAGAATTGATGCATAAGTTTGGTTATATTCGGAAAGTTGTAATAATTATAATTGTTTCTTCAGTCCCAAACTTCCGAATAGTTATAAGTATTGTATCGCTCCAATGTGCCCGACTGCTAGTTTTACATCCTCAGATAAAATATTTATATCTGTGCCAAAAAATGTTTTTCGTGAAAAATTATGTGAAGCGCAGGAAGCCAGATTGTAAACAAAATTCACCACTGTCATTAAAAGGTGTTCGTTACGTATGCTATTAAATTCTTTTAGTAAAATACTTTTTTATTTAATACTATGAATGCAGAACATGAGAAAGGAGAGAGTAAATAACAATAAAATAACTTACTGACTTTGGTTTAAACAGTCATAACTATTAAAAAATCTGATGTGGGCAACACATGACTTTCCTTATATAATGTAATGAATTTACTACTTTTACAGTAAAAAAAATAGGTTTTTCTTATAGTAGATACTAATATTCTTTCCAAGATATTGAATTTTCGACAATTAGTCGTCATTTTCATTGATTTAGCGTCATTTTTATCCATTTGGCGAAATTTTCGTTAATTTGGCAACATTTCAAAAAGTCGCCAAGTTGGCGACATTCTGCCAAATTCGTCGCCAAAATTTCGCCAAGCGTTATGGATGAAGAAATAAGTTATTCTTACAGCAGATATACGACTATTGGCGTTCAAATACAAAAGTATTACTTAAAGTATCGTTTTTCATGAATGGAACGAGCTAGATCCACGAGAATGATGTCACCCAATTTATCGCATGGTATTACATATGAAAAGTGAACATGTTTCCCAATAGGAAATATTTTTATTTTATGACTTTTTGATAATTTTTTTGAAAAATTGTACAATATCTCGAGAACGGTTTATGTTAGCGTTCTAAAATTTATGTCAATCGTTTTCTAATGAAAAATTACATAAGCAATGTCTATTTGCGTAACTTTATTAGTGGTTTTGATTTTTTGACGATTTTTTCAATATTTCATTCGAAAATTTAGGAGGGTTCTGAACATTCGATTGCGTATAAAAACAATAGGCTTCCAGTGTTTACAGATTGTGATTTTTGTACCAGTTATCGTCAGTTATCGTCAGTTTGTCATCAGTTATCGTCTCCACAGACTCACTGACGCACACACACAGACATCACTCCAAAAATGTTTGATTCGTGATCAGGTATGCTTGAAACGTGCTCAGGTATGCTTGAAACAACTAATTCTTATGCTTCAGTTAATTTTTACTTTCCTTATATACATAATGTATAAGGAAAGTATTGTGACGGGGTCGAAAATTCGAATTCGAGTTTTCGACGGGAGAGCACGTTTCAAGCATCCCTGATCACGAATCAAACATTTTTGAAGTGATGTCTGTATGTGTGTATGTGTGAAAGTATGTGTGAATGTCAGTGGGTCTGTGGAGACGATAACTGATGAACGAAAGGACCGATTCGAACGAAATATGGTACAAAAATCACAATCCGTAAACACTGGAAGCCTATTGTTTTTAAACGTAATCGAATGTTCAGAACCCCCCTAAATTTTCGAGTGAAATTTTGAAAAAATCGTCAAAAAATCAAAACCGCTAAGAAAGTTACGCAAAAAGACATTTCTTATGTAATTTTTCATTAGAAAACGATTAACATAAAATTTAGAACGCTAACATGAACCGTTCTTGAGATATTTTACATTTTTCAAAAAAATTATCAAAAAGTCATGTAAAATAAAAAAAATATATTTCCTATTGAGAAACATGTTCACTTTTCATAAGTAATACCATGCGATAAATTGGGTGACATCATTCTCGTAGATCTAGCTCGTTCCATTCATGAAAAAAGATACTTCGAGTAATACTTTTGTATTTGAACGCCAATAGTCATTTTTCTGTTGTAAGAACAACTTATTTCTTCGCCCTTAACGCTTAGCGAAATTTTGGCGACGAATTTGGCGGAATGTCGTCAACTTGGCGACTTTTTGAAATGTTGTCAAATTAACGAAAATCTCGCCAAATGGATTAAAATGACGCTAAATCAATGAAAATGACGACTAATTGTCGAAAATTCAATATCTTGGAAAGAATATAAGTATCTACTATAAGAAAACCCTTTTTTTTTTTTACTGTAAAAGTAGTAAATTCATTGCATTATATAAGGAAAGTCGTCCACATCATTAAATTATAACTTTCATTATGAAAAGAATTACACATAAAATAATTAAATTTCATCAAATTCAATTGAATTTTCTACATCAGAGCACATATTTTGTTTTTTCAACATTGCATAGCAATAAACAAGTTTTGAAACACTATCTATTACCAACCTGTTTCGAATCTTTGAATGCACAAATGAAAAATTAGAGAAGATTCTCTCTATTGCAGCAATGCTTGAAGGACATGTTTAGAGATGTGCAAGTAACTTGCAAAAGTCTTTAGAAATATCACATGCTCTTGCTAATACCAACGGCCCTACCGTGCTGAAAAGACCGGTTCTCGTTAGATCACCGAAGTCAAGCAGCATCGGGCGCGGTTAGTACTTGGGTAGGTGACCACGGGAACACCGCGTGCTGTTGGCACATTTCGGGAGCGGTAGCCCGGTGGTTTGCGCGCTGGATTTGCACGCTGGCACACCTGCCGCCGTATTCATGTGGAGTACGATCACGTTAAACATGTGGGTCCGTAAGTCCTTCCGAGAGGTTAGTGGTAGGGGAAGGAGGGTACGGTCCCTGTGGATGCCTCCCCCACTGGGTTCCGGTCTAAATTGGGTGGCATTTCCCGGTCGTCCAAACAGTTACCTTACACCTAACAACCCAACAAATAGATCTTAATGTAAGGAAAACAAAGTGTTTTGAAACACCTCCATGGCATGTTCCAGATTTTATATATCTCAACCCATTTAGTAATTTTAGTAAGAGAAACACAGATCAGACTATTTATCTGCAACTGTTTGCTGAACATAGAAATTTTTATAATGAGTTTACTCCTATTTTCACAGATGGTTCAAAAGTAGGCAGTTACTTTGGTTTGGCTTATGTATCTAATAATACTATAAAGTCTTTTAAACTGCATGCATCGTGCTCCATTTTTCCTGCTGAGATTATGGCGATATACCATAGTCTTATATTTATATCTCATCAAATTTCTAAAAAGCACATCATTTATACCGATTCATTGAGTTCGCTGCAACTCTTATCATCTAGGATGGCTATGAACTACCCTATTGCCTCTGATATCCTTAGGTATGCACATTGTCTGAAAATACAGGGATACCATACTGAATTTTGTTGGGTGCCAGGACATGTTGGTATGAGAGGAAATGAGTTGGCAGATATTGCTGCTAAATCAGCTACTCAAACTTTAAACCTGACCATCCCTATAACTGACATCAAACAATTCATTTTGAAAAATATTTATGACAAGTGGCAGTATTCCTGGAACCAGCAGTCTCATAATAAGTTGTATGAAATAAAGCCCTTAATACAAAAGTGGACTAGTTTCCAATGTAGGAAACTTGAAGTACTTTTAACTCGTTTGCGCATTGGTCATACTCGTTTTACCCATAGACACTTACTTTTAGGAGAAATTGAACCCTTTTGTGATAGATGTCAGACCTCAGCAAGTATCATTTTAATATACTTATACTATACATTTGGTAGAATTGATTGGAGAAAATCCTCATTTGGAGCTTTTCCCATTCCTATTGGAGACATTGGTTTTTTCCATCATTTTTAACTTCACCATTGATAACCTTTTAGCCATTTTTCATCTCGTTTGCATTGTTGTACATGTTCCATAATCATGGTTTTTCACACATTACCACTCTTTTAAATTTTACACATGTTTTAATCTATACTAATTTATCTATCACGGTACCATATGTCTGGCGCAGCATATCCTCTTTCGATCTTGTGCCATTAAACCATAATCAACCAACTAACCAACTAAAAAAGTTCCAAAGTATTAAAATTATTTCATATATTCATAATCTGGACAAATGAAACAAGAAAAAAATATGTACATTTTTATCTATCACGCTCGGAGAAATTGGCGTGCAAAGTGTTTGCATTTTTCGTAATGCTCCGATTTCCACCACAGATACCTTAAACGTAAATGTATTTCACATAATAATAATTATTATTATTATCATTATTATTATAAGCATTCAAGAAAAGGGTGTCAAGTTTACATCTCGAGTTTCAGCTGTCACAAAATATTTATTATTTCTGAAAGAGAGCGCCATCACAGTAAAATCGATCTTAGTCAAATTGTCTGATTGCCCTTTAACAAAACCAGAATCCATGTTTGCAATAAAATAAAATAAGGAACAAACTCAAGCAGACCAAGAACAAATGGGTAAAATAATTATAAACAAAATTAAACGTCAACTACTTGCAAATATCCCAGTAGAAACAGCACATAGTAGAATGTTGCATCACAGGTCGAACAGTCATAGTAACGTCACAGCCAATCACGGGCCGTTTTGTGTTTGAGTAGATTTTGCGCTTTTTCATTTTTAACACTTTACAACAAAGTTGAAAAGTGTTTTTGACTTTGTTCATTCTGTCTGTCTGTCCGTTAGCACGATAACTGCCGTAAAAATGACTTAATCAAAATGAAGTTTTAGTATGTTGTTCAGACGGTCTGTAGAACCTATGGGAATATAAATGAATAATATCACCCAATTAGTTTTGGATTGAACCCGGGTCGAAAAAATGAAATACATTGAGCCCTATGGGACCTAATTTTTCAAACATTTTTTAAGCGGATTTAAAATTCACAAATTGCTTCGAAAATTTTAGGTAATATTCAAATTGTTCCATAAAATATATAAAAAAAATTCAGCGAAATATATTCAGTAGTTTTTTAAATAAAAATTAGAATAATAATTACACCTCTTATATGAAACGATCACGTGACCATGATATGAAACGATCACATGACCCACTTCAAAATGATATATGGCATCCATCTTGTTTCAAAATCGTGATTTTTTTAAGTTCTTTTTAATTCATATTGAGTGTTGTATCCGTCCTAAAACTACTTTATTTTTGCTTAAGTTCTGTGCATCTACATGCTGAAACAACGCAATGACAATATATTTGAGTTTAAATGCTCATCTAAATTTGATTATTTCTACAACTAAGCCTATTTTTCACCTATGTAAAATGTAAACAGCAAAATATATAGAATGAGTTGTATTAGAATTCCTGTATTTTTTTAACACAAAATAATTTAGTCCATGGAGTCTGCATAGCTGATATGAATGAAATATTAATTGATTTCATAAAGAGAAGGACGATTTTTTTCGATGAAGTTTCAAGCATAGAGTTTAATTTTTTGTAGCTCCATGGTCTTAAACAAAATGTTTAAATAAAATAAATTATTATAGTATTGTGATGAATGAAATGAATGGGAGAAGGTTATGAATGAAATCCTGTTTTTATAGAGAGATCCAGGCGTGTTATTTTTTCTATGACTTCATTTGAATTAATCTCAGTTGTTTTCGATGAAGTTTTCAAATATAATAAATTATCGTAGTATTATGATAATTCTAAAACTATTACTGAGGAATGTATAACATTTTAGAGATGTTTAAACCGGGCAATTTATATTTCAATGCCGTCATTTGAATGAAGTTCATTTTTTTCGATGAAGGTTTAAGTTTTCAAATATAATAAATTAATGCAGTATTGTGATAAGTTTCAAAATATTACCGAGGAATGTATTGCATTTTAGACTTGTTTAAATAAAATTGCATTGAAGTTGGAAAGTGTTTCATAATCAATGCTTTAAGGGTGAGCGTCAGTAAATTTTCTGCCCTATCCGCGCTTTGTTAACTTTCGCGGCACACATATTTCGCCGAAATTCTGCTCAAACAGTTGCGAAATATTTTCTAAAAAATAAAATAAAATGCTTAGATTATATTAAAACTAAATTTAATACCCAATAAAACATAGAATATATGTTTTATTTTAATTTAAAATATTTTTGGTGCTGCTATCTGTTGTCGTAATTTAATTCATACCGACTATTTTTATTTTTTAATGAACATTTTTAAATGTCTATTCCTTCTAATACGCTATTAAATACAACAACAGATCATATATAATGCCATAATCACGGAAACGTAATTGAACTTGGACTTGAAGACAAAGGAACTTGAAGACAAAACTGCAGTCCTCAGTGATGTACATTCAGATCCCTTATCAAATTTATAGAATGATAAATTACCTTTCCGTGATTGTGGCATTATTATATATGATCTGTTGTTGTATTTAACACTGTATTAGAAGAAATAGATATTTAAAAATGTTCATTAAAAAATAAAAATAATTGGTATGAATTACATTACGACAACAGATGGCAGCACCAAAAATATTTTGGATTAAAATAAAAAACATATTCTATGTTTTTTGGGACATTAAATTTAGTTTTAATATAATCTAAGCATTGCATTTTATCTTTCAGAAAATATTTCGCAACTGTTTGAGCAGAATTTCGCCGAAATATGTATGCCGCGAAAGTTAACAAAGCGCGGATAGGGCAGAAAATTCACTGACGCTCACCCTTAAGCATGATTGATCTTTCTTGTTTGATATTTAAATAAATAATTATTTTAAGAGATTTTCGCTTGGAATTTTGAAATCAGAAAAAAATTCTCTATAAATATCAATTGGTTTTAAGATCTTTTAAAAAAAATCGGAATTGTCCATTACCAAATAAAAACAAAAATTGAATTAAAAATGCAAATTTAGTGTTATTTGGTGCAATTAAACTCAATCTAATGAATTATTACAGAAATGAAGAATATCTGAAATTGAGTCTGCAGGGAAAGTCATGTGCTGCCCACATCAGATTTTTACTTTCCCTGAAATACATGGTAATGTATAGAGAAAGTATTGGAATCATGCCGAAAATCGCAATTCGAGTTTTCGACAGATTTACACGTTTTGAGACCTCTAGAATACGAAAAAACTATTTTTAGCGTAACGTCTGTGTGTGTGTCTGTCTGTCTGTGTGTTTGTCTGTGCAATGAATGTATTCTCTCTAACTCAAAAATTAATTTACCAAATTTGGTAGGTAAGTCACTTGGGTGTGACCCTTGTGCTGATTAGTTTTCTGTACGATTCTTAAAGCAGAACCTGACTTTTATTGTGAAATGACCCGCAGAAATGTCACCTATCCACTCTAACTAAAATACTAATTGATCAAATTTTACAAAATTTGGTAGATAAGTTATTTTTGAGATAATCTGGTGCTGATTTGATTTTGGTACGATTCGGAAAAGAACAACCTGCTTTTTCTTACGAAATGGCCCTCAAAAGTCGCCAAAATCAGGACTACAAATGCTCAAATGTATCAATTAAATGCTTGTTTTATACGTAATTTTTGACGAGGAAAAGAATAAGACCAGCTTCATTACTTTAGGACTAACCGTTCTCAATATATTTGAGATTTCTTGCATTTTTTTACGCCGCTTTTGGAAAAATGTCCAATTAATTAACAAAAGAACAAAAATTGAATTAAAAATGTAAATTTAGTGTTATTATGGGCAATTAAACTCAATGTAATGAATTATTAAAGAAATAAAAAAAAAATGAATTTGAGTCTGCAGGGAAAGTCATGTGCTGCCCACATCAGATTTTTATTACTTCTTCCCATAAATCCACAAAATTATTTTCTTCTCTCTGAGTCTGAATAGACTCTACTACACTTTTGATGTCATGGAGAATTCCGATTTTTTTTAAAAGCTCTTAAAATCAATTGATATTTATAGTTAATTTTTTTCTGATTTCAAATATCCAAGCAAAAATCTCTTAAAATAATTATTTATTTAAATATCAAGAAATGAAAAAGCGCAAAATCTGGTCAAACACAAAACGATTCGTGATTGGCTGTGACGTCACAATGCCTGTTCGACCTGTGATGCAACATTCTACTATGTGCTGTTTCAACCGAGATATTTGCAAGTAGTTAGTGTTTAATTTTGTTTACAATTTGTTTATAAATATTTTACCCATTTGTTCTTGGTCTACTTGTGTTTAAATTATTTGTTCCTTATGTTATTTTATTGTAAACACGGATTCTGGTTTTGTTAAAGGGCAATCAGATAATTTGCCTAAGATCGATTTTACTGTGATGGCGCTCGCTCTCATTCAGAAATAATAAATATTTTGTGACAGCTGAAACTCGAGAAGTAAACTTGATACCCTTTTCTTGAAGGTTCATTATTTTAATAATAATAATAATTATTATTATTATGTGAATTACATTTACGTTTATAATATCTGTGGTGGAAATCGGAGCATTACGAAAAATGCAAACACTTTGGACGCCAATTTCTCCGAATGTGATAGATAAAAATGTACATAATTTTTTCTTGTTTCGTTGGTTCAGATTATGAATATATGAAAAAATTTAATACTTTGGAACTTTTTTAGAAAACACTTAAAGCGTCTATCCGAGCAAGTGATTTCTTAATTTTTCCTACTTTCACTCAAACTTCAAAAGATAGATATAAATTGCAAGCAATAAAAACATGTATTGGCAAATTTAGCTTCTGAATCTAATTTTTGAAAAAAAAAAAAGCTAATATATTGAACCATACTAACTTAGTTTTCGAGTAATCGTCTTGACAAGGTGAAGAAGATTGAAAATGTTTCATTTTTCAAGTTGTAATGCTTATATCTCAAAAACTAAAAGTGCTAGCTATGAACAATAAGCAAGAATTTGTAACTCTTTTAAAGTCTTGCAAGTGTATATAATTGAGTTTTGGATCGAGTGGTTATAATTTCGATAACTTAGTTTTTAACCTGGAGTTTCTAATAGCTGGGAAAGTTGCAATATTTAAATTATCACAATAGCTGCAGCTCAGTGTCTTTACTTACTCCTTGGTGAAATATGGCTGCACAAGGACGATATATATATATATATATATATATACAGTGGAAACCTATGAAGTTGACCACCTGTCTAACTTGTATGTTGACCAGGTAATTAGGTAGAATTTGTCACAAAGCATAGCTCAAAACCTTTGTAAGTTGACCACTTCCAGAATTTTCCAGGCTGCAGAAAATTGTGAGAATGTGGCAAAATTTGTCAAAGAAGTGACAGTCTTAGACGCAGTCCGATGCATTTATGAAGCATGGAAAAATCTATCAGAAAACATGATTGTTAAGTGTTTCAAGTATGCGGGATTTCTATGTGATCTCATCTCTTCTGCGTGCCAAGTGACAAACTGTTTCAAATTGGAGTCACTGGATGAAGAACTAAAGTGCCTTCCTGAAACGTGCAGAAAAGAGTTATCCGATGCTTGTCAAAATTTTGCATCTGTCAAAATCTTGAAACCCATGATATTGAATCTCCATTTGTTGCTACATCGAGCAAGAATGATTATGACAGGTTTTCTTCGGAGGAAGGGGAAAAAACAGATGTAGAACTTCCTACACACGAAAGTGCAATGCAATGTGTCAAAAAATTAGAACTGTATGCTTTTATGCAAAATACGCCAGGACACATTAAGGCTGTGTTTAATCTGCAGAGTAAAATAGAAATACAATGGGCATCTGGAATAAAAAAAAAACTCTTCTGACAGAGTACTTTTCTGAACAATAGAAATGGGTTAATGCATCAATTTGATCCAATGAATTCAAATACAGCATGTGAGTAGCCGTTACATATTACATATAAAAGTAGGTGTATGCAGATTCCTTGATTCATATTTTAAGTATGTACGTACATACATAAGTATTTTGTAACAGTAATTACAATATTTAATTAAAACCATTGGCTCATTAGTATTTTATATATGTTAAAAGGAAAGTATTTTGAAATGCTTTATTGAAGGGAAAAATAAAATTTCATCACACTGTCTATGTTGGACACCTGTCTAAGTTGGACACTTTTAGGGGGAACCGTGAGTGTCCAGCTTATACAGATTTCACTGTATATATATTTAAATTAGAAGGTCAAATAAACTTGGGGATTCTAAAGATGTTTAATGATTGGTGAAGTTTGAACATAATACATGGAAATATACATAATCAAGTACGTAATTATGTGCCGTCAGTGCCAATTATGCGCCTAGCTATAAACAGTTAGCAAGTAATTTGTGGCACTTTGAAAGCTTGTAAGCGAAACAAATGAGTGTGAAAAAAAATCGAACAAATTGAATCTTACTGAAGTTTTATTTTACAAAATATTATTTACACAGAACCATTTCAGCTCCATAATACTGGACGACCCACAACTGATTTTTTTTTTTTTTTTTTTTACTTTCCTTATATACATAATGTATAAGGAAAGTATTGTGAAAGAGTCGAAAATTCGAATTCGAGTTTTCGACGGGAGAGCACGTTTCAAGTATCCCTGATCACGAATCGAACACTTTTGAGGTGATCTCTGTGTGTGTGTAAAAGTATGTGTGTGTGTGTGAAAGTATGTGTGTGTGTGTGTGAAAGTATGTGTGTGTGTGTGTCAGTGAGTCTGTGGAGACGATAACTGACGAACGAATGGATCGTTTCGAACAAAATTTGGAACAAAAATCACAATCCGTAAACACTGGAAGTCTATTGTTTTTAAACGTAATCGAATGTTCAGAACCCCCTAAATTTTCGAGTGAAATTTTGAAAAAATCGTCAAAAAATCAAAACCGCTAATAAAGTTACGCAAATAGACATTTCTTATGTAATTTTTCATTAGAAAACGATTAACATAAAATTTAGAACGCTAACATGAACCGTTCTCGAGATATTTTACATTTTTCAAAAAAATTATCAAAAAGTCATATAAAATAAAAAATATATATTTCCTATTGAGAAACATGTTCACTTTTCATATGTAATATCATGCGATGAATTGGGTGACATCATTCTCGTGGAGCTAGCTCGTTCCATTCATGAGAAAAGGTACTTTGAATAATACTTTTGTATTTGAACGACAATAGTTTTTATCTGCTATAAGAATAACTTATTTCTCCATCCATAACTCTTGGCAAGCTTTTGGCGCTGAATTTGGCGGAATGTCGCCAACTTGGCGACTTTTTATAAATGTTGCAAAATTAACGGAGATTTCGTTAAATGGATAAAATGAGACTAAATCAGTGAAAATGACGACTAATTGACAAAAATTCAATTCCTTGGAAAGAATATAAATAGCTACTATAAGAGAAACCTATTACTTTCATTATATACATAATGTATAAGGAAAGTATTGTGACGGGGTCGAAAATTCGAATTCGAGTTTTGGACGGGAGAGCACGTTTCAAGCATCCCTGATCATGAATCAAATATTTTTGAAGTGATGTCTGTGTGTGTGTGTCTGTGTGTGTGTGTGTGTCAGTGAGCCTGTGGAGACGATAACTGACGAACGAATAGACCGACCCGAACCAAATTTGGTACAAAAATCACAATCCGTAAACACTGGAAGCCTATTGTTTTTATACGCAATCGATTGTTCAGAATCCCCCTAAATTTTCGAATGAAATTTTGAAAAAATCGTCAAAAAATCAAAACCACTAATAAAGTTACGCAAATTGACATTTTTTATGTAATTTTTCATTAGAAAACGATTGACATAAATTTTAGAACGCTAACATGAACCGTTCTCGAGTTATTGTACATTTTTCAACAAAATTATCAAAAAGTCATATAAAATAAAAAAATATATATTTCCTATTGAGAAACCTGTTCACTTTTCATATGTAATACCCTGCGATAAATTGGGTGACATTATTCTCGTGGATCTAGCTCGTACCATTCATGAAAAAAGTTACTTTAAGTAATACTTTTGTATTTGAACGCCAATAGTCATTTATCTGCTGTAAGAGTAACTTATTCCTCCGTCCATAACGCTTGGCGAGATTTTGGCGACGAATTTGGCGGAATGTCGCCAACTTGGCGATATTTTTAATTGTTGCCAAATTAACAAAAATCTCGCTCAATTGATAAAAATGGCGCTAAATCAATGAAAATGACGACTAATTATCGAAACTTCAATATCTTGGAAAGAATATAAGTATCTACTATAAGAATAACATTTTTTTTAACTGTAAAAGTAGTAAATTCATTGCATTTTATAAGGAAAGTTATGTGTTTCCCACATCAAACTTTTGTTTAATGTGCTCCGTAATTTTTTGAGTGCAAATAGCCTTTATAGTTAAGTTTGTTATACAATAAATTTAAATCGAAAGTTTAGATTGAGCGGTGTATTTTTTCTAGGAATTAAAAATAACATTTATGTATTTATGTTTATATGTATATATATTTTTATGCATATATTACTTTCCTTATATACATAATGTATAAGGAAAGTATTGTGACGGGATAGAAAATTCGAATTTGAGTTTTCGACGGGAGAGCACGTTTCAAGCATCCCCGATCACGAATCAAACATTTTTGAAGTGATGTCTGTGTGTGTTTCAGTGAGTCTGTGGAGACGATAACTGACGAACGAATGGACCGATTCGAACGAAATTTGGTACAAAAATCACAATCCGTAAACACTGGAAGTCTATTGTTTTTTTTACGCAATCGAACTTTCAGAATCTCCATAAATTTTCGAGTGAAATTTTGAAAAAATCGTCAAAAAATCAAAACCTCTAATAAAGTTACGCAAATAGACATTTCTTATTTAATTTTTCATTAGAAAACGATTGACATAAATTTTAGAACGCTAACATGAACCGTTCTCGAGATATTGTACATTTTTCAAAAAAATTATCAAAAAGTTATATAAAATAAAAATAAAAATATTTCCTATTGAGAAACATGTTCACTTTTCATAAGCAATACCATGCGATAAATTTGATGACATCATTCTCGTGGATCTAGCTCGTTCCATTCATGAAAAAAGATACTGTGAGCAATACTTTTGTATTTGAACGCCAATAGTCATTTATCTGCTGTAAGAATAACTTATTTCTCCGTCCGTAACACTTGGCGAGATTTTTGCGACGAATTTGGCGGAATGTCGCTAACTCGGCGACATTTTTAATTGTTGCCAAATTAACAAAAATCTCGTCAAATTGATAAAAATGACGCTAAATCAATGAAAATGAAGACTAAGTGAAGAAAATTCAATATCTTGGAAAGAATATAAGTATCTACTATAAGAATAACATTTTTTTTTAACTGTAAAGGTAGTAAATTCATTGCATTATATAAGGAAAATCATGTGTTGCCCACATCAGATTTTTTTTTATTATATTTATAGGATTTGTGAGGATTCTAAATATAATATCTAATAATTTATTTTTAAATTAAAAGCAGTTTTAAATTGTTTCTTATAATATTATATTTTAAAACCTATAACAAACAGTAAATCATTTATGATTCTGAATAGGTGAAGGAATTTTTAACTATTTTCCAATTAATTTCTATTCCTTTTGTACTATGTTTCAAATTTGTGATTTATTTTTTAGATAAAATCTATTTTATAACTTTTCAAAAGCACATGGGTTTAATGAAAATACTAAATTGCAACTGCTCACTGCAGTATATAGGTACAGATCTAGAAACATTTTATGCACAAAATTTTTTATATTCTCTAAACTAACTGCGAACATGATGCACTAAACCGAGTACAAAGTCAATACTCCACTTTGAATCTGGCTTTAAATTCATTCGTAATTATCAAAACTAAAAATAGAGTGCCGAACCAGTAGTGGATTTTCAAAGTTTATTAAATCATAAAGAAATAACTTCTCATAAAATGGCTTTGAAAATTGGATTATACAGTCACTGATTTATTGACATAACATACGTACCGAACACTCTTTAATGACAGTGGTGAATTTTGTTTACAATCTGGCTTCCTGCGCTTCACCTAATTTTTCACGAAAAACATTTTTTGGCACAGATATAAATATTTTATCTGATGATGTAAAACTAGTAGTCGGACACATTGGGGCGATACAATACTAGGATACAATATTTGGAAGCTTGGGACGGTAGAAACAATTATAATTATCGGAACTTTCCGAATCTAACCAAACTTATGCACCAATTTTCAAAGAACCGAGCCGCGGACGAACATTGTGACGTCACATTCTGTGGTCGCCAAAATCGACCGTTTTCCCGCCACAGTCGTTCAGACTGTGGCGGGAAAACGGCGAACTTTGACTGCTAATAAAACATGAAATACAGCTGGGAGAATAAAAATTTTTATATTTTTGTCCGTTTTGAAACATTACGATCGAATTAAAAAATAAAAAAGAAGAGGCCGGAATTGTCCATTACAGAGGGTGTTCACATATTTTTGTAACGATTTTGATTTTCTCTATGAATTAAATAAAATAAAAACCTGACTGGCATCAAGTCAGTATAGAGTCTAATTATCGTCTGCATCAGTAAAATTATTCTTTGCTTTAAAATATCGCTAGAAAATAAACAATGGATCGAAGGCTGTATTTTTGCGCTTTCCGAAGAGAAATACTCTTAATAAATTATAATACTCTTATTCGATTATTAAAAAAAGATGTGAAAAGCATAGTTTTAATATTTCTACACGTAAATTAAGTAACATAATTAATAAAAAAAGGAAAGAAACGTCAAAGTTTACATTTGACTGGGAAAAGATAAAAAATGCATACCCAGCAAAGGTTGGTTCAGAGAAAACGGAAAGTTTTGCTAAAGGTTTTATGATTATTGCTGGATTCTCTTATAACGGAAAACTTAAAATAAGGAAAGTAGAAATAACGTCAAAATTAACTCGGATTACTATAAGAAGCATATTTTAACACCTGTTTTCGAAAAAGACATTCCATCACTTTACTGAAACAATCTTCACTGTATTAAGTTCCATCAGGATGAAGCTACCAGCCATACCTCTAAATCTACTGCTATAGTTTTTGAAAAAATAAGAAATGAAACCGGAATTGAGGCTATTCCATTTAAATCCATCCCACCCAAGTCCCCCGACCTGTCTCCTATGGATTACTGTGCATTTGGACTTTTAAAATAAGCTCTTTATAAGCGGCATCCCAAAACATTGGATGGACTCTGGAAGATTGTGCAGTGGAAGAGTGGAACAAAATCAACCTTGATATTTTAAGAAAAGCTCTTTTATCTTGGAAATCAAGATGTAATATGATAGTTCAACAAAAAGACTATCAAATTGAACATATTAGAAAATAAAATTCTTATCTTTGTTTATATATATTTTTTTTCAAAATCATTACAAAAATGTGTGAACACCCTCTGTATTTGCATCTTGAAAGTTCAAGGATGTTTTCTGGAGAGCAATATTTAATGTCTTCACTCTTTGAAAGACAAAAATAACAATTTTCGTCATAAAGAAAAATTCGAATTCTTGATTTTTTTTTAAAGAAAGCCATTAGCTTTTGCTCCTGCTTCACAAACTTTCTTGCACATACCTTTGAGGAACTTAATGACCGTTTCGTATTTTTTTTTTTTTTCCAATGATGAAATGGAACTAACTCTCAAACACCATCTAGTTACCGGCCGTCCAAATGGATGCTCAAGTCCTTGTTGACGAGCCGGACGGCCTGGGTTTTCAACACCATCTAGTTGGGCAAAATGGTCACAAGGAAACTGTATCGTCTGAACCCAATTGAAACGTTTGGAAAATTTTTAATCTCTTTGGAGATCGTCTTATAAACAATATTAACTAGCGCACCAAAGTTAAGTAATCACGAATTATTTGTAATTTGCAAAACAATGAGTATAAATTGCCCTTGGCTCAATCGACAAAATCCTTGATTGCAGTCCTGAAAAATGGCCGCTGACATTAGCAGCTCCATCGTTGCATTGGCCACAGCAATTTTTGATATCCAGACCAAAGCAAGCTAGAACATCTGTTATTGCACATAACAAAATTGGTTATTGATAAAATTTTGGGGGGTGCTGGAGCACCCGAGCACCTCCACAGTCAGCGCCTATGGCACTGACTAACTTTTACAAATCATGAATGACCAGACACATTCTAGGCGTTGCTGATGCAATTGCTCTGTCTCTATGATAAAGAGTGAATGAATGATGGCGGTTTTTTTTTCCCTGAAATTCAACTTTTAATATTGTTTTTAACAAAGCATTTGTATTGTTGAATTACCTAAAACTAAAGTCTAGTTAGCAAGTCAACTAAGAACTTTAGCAATCTCTAAATACGCTCTAATTATGAAGCTGTTGTTCCTGCTTATATTATCTTTGGCTGACAATACTTTCCAATAATTCGATAGGCTCACCCCATGAAAACGATTCTGGGCAAGGGAAACTTGAACGGTATGAAACCCAAACTGCTAACTAAGATCGAAGATCGAAAATTAAATTACTTTTTTAGTAGGACATGAAAGATTTTCACATAAGACTTTCGAAGGAAAAAAATGGAATTTTCGTCAAGAAAAGTAGTCACTACACTAAAGGAAATTTATGTTTCAGATTGACTAACGACCAAGTTTTTCAGATACGAAACCAAGACTAACTAAAAAGAACCCATTTTACCCTTGAACTTGTACGAAACTCGTTGACCTTTCTGGTAATACGTAGCTTCCGATTTTGTAAAATTTGCGCCATATGCATGAAGGTTATAAGTTATGTAAATGAAACGAAATGTCACTTACAAATAAGCCGTCATTCATGAGAATCACTTTTTCGGTGAATGTTTAACTGTTAATAAGAATAAAATCAAGAAGTTCCATGTTTGGATCGCCGAGTAGAAGCATACAAACTTTACAGGGGCGGCCATTGGGGAGGACGCGCGACACCATTGAGTAAACACCCCAAATTATTTTTTTAGTTATACAGATTTATTGCAATTTCTATTGAAAAAATCTGAATTTTTGGTTCAATTAAATCGAGAATTATTAAAAATAAGTTATGAAAAATGTCACTAGATGGCAGCACTACAGCTTTCTTTAGCGAAAGAAGACTTACGAAAGCTGCAGTGCATAGAATTGCCAACACATAGGGGAAAATACTGGAATATTTGTTAAAGCCGCGTCCCTTTCATCGACTTCTGAGTAAACGAATGGCACAGGAGCAATATTAGAAATTTGCGGTGAATAAAACAGACATTACAGATTTACTAGTAGATTGTGTCGCGGTCTGCTAGCGCTTATAGCGAAAGAGAAATAGAAGAGTAGGAAAACATGAAGAGGGACTTCTCAAATTGACTTAGTTTCGCTAATTTGGCTTCAATTTTATACATTTAAGAATGTGTTTGTTCTCATTCTCGTTATTTCCGATTTGGGGCAGTTCTGTGCTCTGGTTGATCTGCTGGTAACGAATTTCAATATGTTTGACTTCAAATTAATTCTTTAAACTTCTGGAGTTTCCTATTTTTGACATACCCGTGATCGATAGATTATTTTTAGTGACGCTTCAGAAATATGTTGTTTCGGATATTTAATTTGAAGAGTCACTTGACCTACCCAGCGTGTCTTACTTTTTCAGCTATTTAACATTAAAAAATACCTATAAATTAAAGAAATTTTAAATATTTATTAAAAAACTTTAATATTGAATTTTCATCGTGTTCCTTTTATCTGCATTGCTCAGATACCCCCTGGGTGTAAATTTTACTTGAGGTAGCCTCCAAATTTCTTATCTCGGCTTCCAATTTAGCGATTTTGATTTTAACGATGGTTATAGTCTCTGCACCCTCTGTACGTGTTTTCTGAATATACATATTTTGTGTCAGCCCCCTGGGCGTAACTTTTAGTTTAACTATCCCCATTATTTTACATTTTTAGCGAACATTTTTCCTAATTGAGCGAATTTAGTTTCGCTAATGGCTATAATTTCTGCACCATTTGTACATGTCATCTGGTTATGCATCTTTGTTCTGACAACTCTCTGAGTATAACTTTTACTTCAATTAGCCCCCCTCCCCAAATTTCCCATCTCACCTCCTAATTGAACGATTTTGCTTATGCTGATGGTTGTATCTGCACCATCCGTACGTCTCAGTTTGATACACATATATGATGGATATGTAATATACATGCGTTTTTTGTGTCAACTCCCTGGGCGTAACTTTTAGTTTATCTAGCCCCCATAATTTTACATCTCAGTTCCCAATTGAGCGATTTTCACTCTGCTGGTGACTATATAGTCTGAGCAACATTTGTACATTTCACACATATTTTTGTGTCAACCCCTGGGTGTAACTTTTAGTTTATAGTCCCCACAATTTTACATATCTGCTCCTAATTGAGCGATTTTGGTTCGGCTTGTGGCTATAGTCTCTCCACCATTTGTACATGTCACCTGGATATGCAACTTTAACGTGGCAAATCTCTGAGCGTAACTCTTACTTTGGTTACCCTCCCCCCAATTTTCCATCTCGTCTCCTAATCCAGTGGTTCTTAACCTTTTTAAGCCGCGACCCAAATTTGAGAAATATGTTCATGTCGCGACCCAAAAAAAAGTCAAAATTTTTTCATTGCTTTATTTTAGATCGTATTTTAAAAAAATCTTCAATCCTACGATGATGATTTTTTTTAACTTACAAATTTTTTATTTATTTTTTTTAATAATAAAGATAAACAAAAGTACTTTTCGATCCAAGGAAAATTTAATTAATAATCAAGTGTTTTTAATAATTTTTATTGACCAAATTAAAATATATTTATAACTTTTTGAAAATAATTGACATTTTAACTTATTCCTAAAAAAAAAAGAAATATCAATACATATGTTAAGTCTTTTAAATTTTAAATGCAAGTCATACAGTTTTAATGAGAACCTTGTGCTTGAATACATTTTGAAAGATCTTCAAACCTCGGTTGAATGCTTGTCAAGGAGCACCTTATATCTATTTCAGGATTTAACTTGTTCCGGTAATTGTTTTTAATTACACACAGAGCCGAAAAACCAGCCTCACACATATATGTTGTTGAAAAGGGCAATAATACTTTTAGGGCTTCTTTAACAATTATTGGCTTTTCGGTTTTTAATTTTAACCAGAAAGCACATAAAGATTCAGTGTTTTTGTAGAAATTGTATCGAAGTGCTTGGTCACTTTGTATTTCTATTAATTGTTCTTGAAATTGATTAATATTAACAAATTCCTCATGCAAATCACTTACATCAAAATTAAATGGCATTCGAACCCAATTATATTTGAAAACATCGTCTGCAGGGAAATATCGATCAAAGTCTGCTATTAGTTTTTCTAAATGATTAATAATAATTTTCTGTATTTCAAAATCTGTGATATCAATATTATTGTCTTCAACAAGTAAATTAAGAGTCGGGAATGAAGCAAGTTTCTTTACTTCAACCTTATTTCTCCATAATTTGAGTTTATTTTTAAAACATGTAATTTTTTCAGTTAATTCAATAATAGTATGATTACGTCCTTGCATAGACGTATTTAGATTATTTATTTCAAATAAAATATCTGACAAATAAGCAACTTGAGTAATCCACTTCAACTCGGAGAATTTAGATGCTAATGGGTGTTTCTTTTCTCTCAAAAATAATTCGACTTCTGTCCGTAATGATAATACTCTTTGAACAACTTTGCCCCGGGACAGCCATCTAACTTCAGAATAATATAATAAATGTTCGTATTCTGCACCAAATTCGAAACACAGTTCGCGGAAAATTCTACAGTTAAGAGCTCTTGATTTGATAAAATTGACTACCGCAACAATTTCATCCAAAACGATACATAATTCGGGTGATAATTTTTTGAAGCAAGATTTTGTCTATGTAACAAACAATGAATCGATATAATTTGTGGATTCATTTGTTTTGCTCCTGTCGAAAATCCCTTTTGAGATGCTGTCATGGCAGCTGCACCGTCGGTGCAAATACTGAAACACTGATTCCAATTTAATCCTTCTTCTTTAAAAAACGAATCGACCATAAGAAAAATATCTTCACCTCTAGTTGTTGTTGACATTGGTTTGCAAAATAAAATGTCCTCCTGTATATCTGTTAAACCTGGATACCGCACGTAAACCATGAGTTGAGCATCTTTACTTACATCTGTCGTTTCATCCAGTTGAATACTAAATAAACCAGCAATTTTTATAGCAGAAATAAGTTGATTCTTAATATCAAATGACATATCATTAATTCGTAAACGAATTGTATCATTTGATAATGGTATCTTTTGTAATTTCTTTGAACTTTCATCTCCGCACATGATACGTGCCGTGTCAATGGCAGCAGGTTTTATAAGTTTTTCAGCAATATTATGGGGTTTCTTTTGTCTTGCAATATACCAAGCCACATGAAAAGAAGCAAGTGTAGCTTGTTTGGCAGAATTTATAAAACCACTACTACTTGGTGCATCCAAACGCTGTCTTTTTAAATGGGCTTCTTTTCTTTCGAAAAAAGTACGATCTTTTCCCTCAAAGGAAAAATTTTTATGTTTTGCATCAAAATGTCTTTTAAGTTTGTTCGGTTTCATCGATTCATTACTTAATATTTCACTGCACAACACGCATTGCGGCTTGTTCACTCCTCGATCATAAATGCAAGTAAAACCTAATTCTAAAAATGCTTCCTTGTATTCACGTTTTGCCATTATTAGGGTGATTACAATTTTACAATACGCACTGCAGCTTGATCACTCCACTATTAATAATAAGACAAAATTTGTTTCTAAAATGCTTGTATTCACGTTTCACTGTTATTACACGTTTCACGTTTCACTGTTATTCACAACACAATACGCAGAAACGAGTTTTTGACAGAGAACTTACTGAGTCTGCGCGCACGCAAAGCAATGGCGTGCGTATTACCAACACCTCCTAGAAGAGACAGCCTCAGGTCAGGAATTGGACGTCACTTCCGGAAGGCCATTCGCGAAGAGCGGTAAAACCGAAACATTGTATTAGGGAATAACTTGTATTAGGGAATAACTCTTCTAGGAGGTGTTGGTATTACTTATTATTTGGTGAATTACTAACTTTTTTGGTTCGACTCAGCGCGACCCAAGAAATATGCTTCGCGACCCAATTTTGGGTCGCGACCCATAGGTTAAGAACCGCTGTCCTAATCCACTGATTTTGATTTTTCTGGTGGCTATAGTCTCTGAACCATCAGTACGTATCACCAGAATATGCATATTTTTTTAGTCAACTGCCTGGGCATAACTTTTAGTTTAACTAGCCCCTACACTATTACTTTAATGTAAATTAGGACTATATAATGTTTTTCACTATGAAGGATACGTTCCATGTGTCCAGGATTTTTATGAACGAGAGAGCAGGTGGGAGGTTATTTTACTTAATACATCTGTCGTTTATATTTTTAATACACCCGTTGCTATGCCCAAAATACGTATAAGTATATACATATGCTATATATATATATACATATATATAAAATGAAAGATTTTAATCGAAAACTATGCATAAACTACTGTATGTCAAAACAAGAAAGATCAATCATGCATAAGCATTGATTATGAAACACTTTCCAACTGAAATGCAATTTTATTTAAAATTTCTCAAAAATATGATACATTCTGTGGTGATATCTTTTACATTATCACAGTACTACAGTAATTTATTATACTTAAATATTTAAAACTCTATCGCAATATAAATCATCTGATTTTCTATGCAAAATCACTGAATATTTCATTCATATAACTTGTATTCCAGACTCCAGAGCTAAATAATTTTGTGTGAAAAAAATTCAGCAATTCTTATGTAACTCACCTTACAATCGCTTGAGATATTTGCATTCTGCATAAGTTAAAATTAAGCTTAGTTGAAGAAATAATAAAAGTTTAGGGATCATTTAAAATCACAACTATTGTAATTGCGTAGGCACGGAATTTAGATACACAGATAATACACAGACACACAAATAATATATGTGTGTGTGTATGTATGTATGTATTCAAAGTATTGGAATTGTGCCGAAGATCGGAACTCGAATTTTCGAAGGTTCTACACGTTTTGGGACTTCTAGAACACGAAAAAACTATTTTTAGGAAGACGTCTGTTAACGGTGTATCTGTGCGTTTTTCTGTGTGTCTGTGAGGATATTGCATCTATTCTAACTGAAAAATTAATGAACCGAATTTCATAAAATTTGGTAGGTTAGTTTTTTGTGGGAAACCCTGATGTTCATTAGATTATAGTACGATTCGTAATAAAAAAAATCTGCCTTCTTTGCGAAATGGCCGGCAGAAAATGTCTTTATCCATTCTAGCTAAAAACTAATGGACCAAATTTAACAAAATTTAGTGCATAATATTTCAATAACCTACAAGTGATTTATATACCAAATTTAACAAAATTTGGTATATAAATCACTTGTAGGTTATTCTAGTACGATTCGTGAAAAAGAAACTGGCTGTTTTTGCGAAATGGCTCGTAAAAATCGTTAAATATAAAAATAAGAGACTACGTGTGCTCAATTATATCAATTAAATTCCTATTTTATACGTGATTTTTGACAGCAAAAAGAATAAGACTAACCCCATTACTCTAGAACTAGCCGTTCTTGAGATATTTTAGTTTTTTCGCGTTTTCGCTACGCCACCTTTGACAATAAGTCCAGCTATCAGAGAACCAAATTTAAGTTTAACGTGCAAATTCAATGTCATTTAAAATACTTATGGCTGTTATTTTGTGCAGATAAACTGAAATTTTTATTGAAGAAATGAAGAGAACGTGAATATGAGTCTGTAGGGAAATACATGTGCTGTCCACATCGGAATTTTTAACAACATTGCAACAAGGATTTATAGAAGTGAACGGGGATTATTTGCAGGCTATTTCGAAAAAAAATGTGGGATCTATATTTAAAGATCCACCAAATTTTTGTAGAATAAAATGTTTTACAAATTTAAGCTGTGTACCAAATTTTAACTCTGTAGGTCGTAGGAAAGTGCATTAAAAACGCCATCAAATAAGTATATCATGAAGAGTTATGCAAAATTAAAAAAAAAATTGTAAAATTGTTATCTACCAAATTTATTTTAAAATGTGAAGCCTCTCTCATATACAAAATAATTAAACTCTTGGAAAGATATTTATTATATAATATATCTCTTTTTTCTTTCTGGAGGATATCCCAAAAGTCAGAATTTAATTGAATTTGTTTTTCTCCCTTTATTAAATAATCTTTAATTAAAAAACTACCTAACATATTTTACTGAATTTTTTTTTATATATTTTAGGGGACAATGTGAATATTTCCTAAAAATTTCGAAGCAATTTGTGAATTTTAAATTTGCTTAAAAAATGTTTGAAAAATTAGGTCCCATAGGGTTCAATGTATTTCATTTTTTCAACCAAGGTTCATTAAAAAACTAATTGGGTGATATTATTTATTTATATTCCCATAGGTCCTACAGATCGTATGAAAAACATACTACAATTTCATTTTGATAAAGTCATTTTTACGGCAGTTATCGTGTTAACGGACAGACCGACAGACAGACAGACAGAATGAACAAAGTCATAAACACTTTTCAACTATGTTGTAAAGTGTTAAAAACCCATCTCTAGCATATCTGTTACAAATGAGTAACTATAGACCAAGACTAAGGATAACAAGAAAGATCAATCATGCTTAAAGCATTGATTATGAAACACTTTCCAACTTCAATGCAATTTTATTTAAACAAATCTAAAATGCAATACATTCCTCGGTAATATTTTAAAACTTATCACAATACTGCATTAATTTATTATATTTGAAAACTTAAACCTTCATCGAAAAAAATGAACTTCATTCAAATGACGGCATTGAAATATAAATTGCCTGGTTTAAACATCTCTAAAATGTTATACACTCCTCGGTAATAGTTTTAGAATTATCATAATACTGCGATAATTTATTATATTTGAAAACTTCATCGAAAACAACTGAAATTCATTCAAATGACATCATAGAAAAAATAACACGCCTGGCTCTCTCTATAAAAGCAGCATTTCATTCATAAATAATTTCCCATTCATGTCATTGATCACAATACTATAATAATTTATTTTATTTAAAAATTAAGACCATGGAGTTACAAGTAATTAAACTCTATGCTTAAAACTTCATCGAAAATAATCGTCCTTCTCTTTATGAAATCAATTAATATTTCATTCATATCAGCCATGCAGACTCCATGGACTAAATTATTTTGTGTTAAAAAAATACAGGAATTCTAATACAACTCATTCTATATATTTTGCTGTTTACATCTTACATAGGTGAAAAATAGGCTTAGTTGTAGAAATAATCAAATTTAGATGAGCATTTAAACTCAAATATATTGTCATTGCGTTGTTTCAGTATGTAGATGCACAGAATTTATGCAAAAATAAAGTAGTTTTAGGACGGATACAACACTCAATATGAATTACAAAGAACTTAAAAAAATCACGATTTTGAAACAAGATGGATGCCATATATCATTTTGAAGTGGGTCATGTGATCGTTTCATATCATGGTCACATGATCGTTTCATATAAGAGGTGTAATTATTATTTTAATTTTTATTTAAAAAAACTACTGAATATATTTCGCTGAATTTTTTTTTATATATTTCATGGAACAATTTGAATATTACCTAAAATTTTCTAAGCAATTTGTGAATTTTAAATCCGCTTAAAATATGTTTGAAAAATTAGGTCCCACAGGACTTAATGTATTTCATTTTTCTACCCGGGTTTAATCCAAAACTAATTGGGTAATATTATTCATTTATATTCCCATAGGTTCTACAGACCGTCTGAACAACATACTAAAATTTCATTTTGATTAAGTCATTTTAACGGCAGTTATCGTGCTAACGGACAGACAGACAGACAGAATGAACAAAGTCATAAACACTTTTCAACTTTGTTGTAAAGTGTTAAAAATAGAAGGTAACAATGGAAAGGGGGATAAGAAGAATATTAGGATATAAAAATCACAATTAAAAGGTATATATAAATATAAACAAAAATGAAAAAGAAAACACGGCAAAAATGAGAAAAGGCAATAATAATTAGCTCAAGATAAAAGATTAAGACATGGAGAACAATCAATTGAAACTACACAAAAAATGGCGGTTAGTTCGAAATTGCATTCTCATCAGGACAGCCATACAATTCGAATTAAAACCGATAGAATAGCCAGTTTCTGACAATGGTGATAGTATTTAACTATAGACACCATTGGAACTGTCTACTGGCTAGTGGAAGGCGAAAAATAAATTAATTGAATTACAAATCAGAAAAATAATACCTCCTCGAACAGAAATATTAACTCGCAAGCATTGCTACCACGTGTAGGTTAGGTTGAACAAGCGACTGAGCATTTCACCTTACTTCGTCAATATATATATATATATATATATATATATATATATATATAAAACTTTTAAATATAACAAGCCTATTGGAAGAACCATTTTTAATTACAATGCAATTTCAAAATCTCTCTCAGTCGACATAGATTCCTCAACAAATTTAGATGGTGAATGTATTTGTAGTGCTGATAATTATGCTGAATTTATAAATCCACAATTGGGTCATATAGTTACCGGAGACTTAGCCATTGTAAAAGATAAATCTTTAAGAACTATAATGTCATTTGGCACTAAATTCAGGTTACCTTCATGTAATAATTCTAAACAAGTGTTAAAGTCAATCAATCTGGACCTTGATAAATTTATTTATGGATTAGCTTCTAAATATGCTCAGCCTTTAGAGGCATTTAATATGTGGAAATTTACTATTTTAAGATCTATTAAAAATACCATTTGTAGTATTAATTTATCTAGATCCATATATAATATGGATAATATAAAGCATTCTGTTAATGATTTACATAGATCTTTTGTTATTACTTATGTAGATAAAGCCTCTAATAATTATGCTATTATTTGTAAAAAATTCTATATTCAATATCTGCTAGATTATTTAAAAAATAATAGTCTATTTAAAATTGATTCACACTCCCTTAATAGTATCAAATTGAAAATTATCAATATGTATAGTGATTTAGATATTAATAATAAATTTTTCACATTTCCATATATTGTGCTTATACCTAAATTTCATAAAAATCCTATTAAATTTAGAACTGTTACTAGTGGTCATAATTCATACTCTACCACTGCTAGTAAATTATTACTAAATTATTTAAATGTACTAAATAGCAATTTACGAGATTCTGGTGATAGCTACATTATTCTAAATAACAGTAAGGAATTAAAAAATAAATTAAAAACGCATGGTAAAATAATAGGATTTCAAACTTTTGATTTTAAAGATCTATTTAATAATATTAAGATCACTGATCTATATGATGTCATTTTAGCTTTATATAATGCTTATATTACTAAACATTCTAATCTTACAAAATTTACCAATTTTCCTAAGCTTCTCCATTTTGTTCTTTTCAATAATTATATCTTTCAAGGTAATAAATTATACTTACAAGTCTCAGGTGTTCCACAAGGTGGCTGTAGTAGCAGTATGTTAGCTAATTTATACCTATATCATTATGAAAAATTCTTTACTTCAACTGATTATAAAATTTATAGATATGTAGATGATCTGATTTGTCTTGTATTTACTGATAACTATGTCATAGATATAGATTTCTATCCGGATAATTTGGAATTAATACCTAATGAAACTTCTATTAGTAATAATGTTTATTATTTGGATTTAAATCTAATTATAGAACCTGCTCATGGGATAGTTACTAAATTATATGATAAAAAAGATTTTTTTAAATTTAATATTAATAAATTATTACCTTTTAATTCCTGCAACTCGATTCAATTGTTTAGAAATATTATACTTAATCAACTTTTTAGAATTTATAGATTATCAGATAAAAAATTTCATGCTTTGCACATTAATAACCTCAAAATTACCAGTAAAATGTATCAATATCCTGCATATTTAGTCAATAGTATAGTTAAGAAGTTTCGATTAGCCTAAAATTCTCATATTCTCCCCTTATTATCTTATTTTAGCCGTACTTCTTCATTCTCCTGCAATTATATTTTCATCTTTTTATCTCGAAGCTTTAACAGTTGAATAACTCATTTTATTGCTTTTGCGCAGTACTGTTTTTATTACTCTCTTTGGCAACAGCAAATCACATCTTTTCATTTTGGCATATGGCAACGATGATCCAGTCATATTTTGCTCGTCATGGTTGCGCTGAAGAGGTGCGTTTTGAGGTATTTATGTTTCTTTTATTGTTCCAATCTTTATGCTTGTCGTCCATATAACACAAGTTTATAGATAAAATCTATCTTGTGTTTCAGAAACAAGCATTTTTGTGTTCATTTCGAAAAGATATATGGACCCGATGAGAATTTTTTCGAAATGAACTTTTCGTAAGCCTAATCTCGTAAGCCTAAATCTCCTCCATGTGCAAGCTTTTTTGCTTGATTTTTTTGTTTTCTTATTTGCATTCCTCATTTTTGAAATTTGTTGATTGTCTTTGTCCTTATGACTTGCATTATGCTTTATTATTTCCTCTTTTTGTCTTAATTTCTTTGTATTTGTAGAAAATTTTGGAATAGTGTATTATGAGTTACTACATACATTCTAACTTTGGATTTAATAATTTATTTTTATATATATATATATATAGTTTATCTTCTTATCATTTTTGCTATACAGAACATTTTCACTTAATGATTAATCTCAGGTATATATAATACAAGTAAAATAAAAATTCTTTAGTTATATATACATATATATATATTACTAACACATATATAAGTATAAATACATAGATGAGCGCCCCCCTTTACATGTCGCTCACGAGCCGCCACTGAAACTTTGTATGTCTCATGCACATGCTGCGTACTCACTTCTGTCAAAAGAAGTGGTAAGAGTAATAAATTTCCAGGAAAATGCCACTGATATTCACGTCGGGCAAGAACTTAAGCAGACCTCTGACATTCACAGATTTAGTTTCACTTACATTCACTGGATCTTTTTGTGTAACGTCACGTAGATGTATAGCCTTAGATGAATGAGAAGAGTTCTTTGGTCTCTTCACGCCGAAATTTATATTTCAATTCGTCTGTGCGCGATTTTGATATTGAAATCATATACTATTTTATATTTTATTTCAATTTTATTTTGTTATTATTATTTTCGATTATATTTTCTATTTTTAAATTTTATATATAATTTTTCTATTATATTATTCATTATCTAATTTTTTCCTACTTAAGGCCTTTTTCAAGACTATCAAATAAGTATTACTAGTTACTTCTGCTTTTATTGTAAATAATACAATTAAACTTTATTATTTTGTTGATTTTTTAAGCTTGTTTTCATAATACCCAAGTTGCACGAACAGCTCAAGGAAGTCTTGTAATTTTTTTCCTTTTAATTAAGCAATTTAGTGACGTTTAAAATGCATTATCTCTTAGGTTAGAATTAAATTAATTCAATATTGGTTGAATTAAAAAATAATTTTATTATTTTCTTATACTATTGTATAGAGAAAGTTCCTTAAAAATTTTTAATTCAACATTCAGCCAAAAAGGTGCAGATTATGCAGATAAGAGATTATGAACACATTTCTAATATTTTTGGAAATATCTACATCCAGTGTGGGTGTGTTGTGAGGTGCGACTGCATAGATTTCTATAAAATTTATATGTAGATGGAATCTGTAAAAAATTAGAGACAGGTAGAACATTTTGTAATCAATGTAATTAAAACACGAATTATTCGAATTTAGAGATTTTAGAAGAGCGAGAGATATAGAGTACGTATAGCCATGAAATTTCATATGTAGATGCATTCTGTGAAAAATAGAATTAGGTGAGACATTTTGTACTTAGCATGATTAGAACACGGGAGAGAAAGAAAGAGAGAGAGAGAGAGTCAAAAATATAGTACGATCAAAAATAGAGTGTGATAATTACAGGAAGGGATCGACCTTGTTTCAAGAAAGTAGGATTCAAGGGCGCTAAATTTTTTTCCCTAGGGTGGCTAAACTAAAGGATGAGACGCAAAAATAGGCTAGTTTAATGTCTACATTTGTTACCCTGAATGTCCAGGAGAGGGCACGAGCTCCTCCTTTCGCTTGCCTATGGGAGCCCATGGCAAAGGCTCGCATATAACTTTTTCTAGGGGTGTAAATTGAATAATGATACGTACAATATCGACTAGCTTGATACCTATATTTGAAATTTTGAATATCCCAGGGGAAGGCAAATGCACCCCCTTGCTGAGGGGAGTTTATATATAGTGTTTGGAAAGACATTTTGACACCCCGCGCACATTTTGTCCGCCCTCGGGCAAAACATAAAAATATCCACCTCCGTTAGGTTCTGCCCCGTTATCGATACTATAAGCATGGGTGCCCATAGCACTTTTCCAAAGGGCAAACTGAAGAATGATGCGTACAATATCGACTAGCTTGATACCTACGTCCATCGAATGTCAAGGGGAGCGTAAGTGCCCCCAATGGCTATCCCTATTTGTCCATAGGGGATATTGAAAGTCAGAAATGCATGTACCAAACTAGTCAATATTGAACGTCTCGTTTTTGAGTTTGCCCCTGCTGGAATAATTTTCATAGACTCATGCTCTCCTATGGGCACCATGGCAAAACATGGTGCCCATAGGAGAGCGTGAGTGGGCACTTGCTCTCCTTTTGACGTTCACGGTCACAAATGTAGGTATAAAGCTAGTAGATATTTACCTCTCATCCTTGAATTTTGCCATCCCAAGAAAATGTTTTATGGACGGATTTCCTTCGAAACAAGGTCGACTTTCAGTTACTACACTATATTTTATTCGCACACACTCTCTTATTTTTTACATACACTCTCATTTTTTACACACTCTCTTATTTTTTACACGCTCTCTCATTTGAGTTCTAATCCTGTTACTTACAGAATGTTCTACCTAATTTCAATTTTTTATAAAATGCATCTACCTATAGAATTTCATGTCTAAACGTACTCTCTCTCCCTCTTTTTTAAAATATATAAATTCGAATTATTCATGTTTTAATCACATTGATTACAAAATATTCTACTTGCTTCTAATTTCTACATAATGAATCTATATATAAACTTTCATAGTAATACGTACATTCGTACCTTACAGATACACGCATACTGAGGGAAATGCTTCCAAAAGCACTGGATATGTGTTCTAAATATGGAATTAAAATTTATTCGAGAACTTTCTCTGTACAATAGTATTAGAAAATAATACAAATATTATTTTAATTTAGTCAATTTTGTATAAATTTAAGTCTAATTTAAAAGATAATGCATTTAAAACGTGTCTATATTGCTTAATTGTATGTTATATGTCCATATCGAAAGAGATAAGAAATTACAGGAGTTTCTCGTGACGTCGAGGTTACGTAACTAGAAGGGAGTTTTTCTTGAATTACCCTGTGCGCTAACTAGCCAGTACTCTGCTTCCATGTTATATAATAGTTGCGGTGGCAACTACTTTCGATGAATCACTTACGTTTTACGTTCATTCCAGATTATCCATCTCTAAATATTCGTTTTTTTACTGCTATAATTTTGATGTGACCAATGTTTTATTTAAAATCTTTAACTCAAGACCCTATTTTATTTCATGTTTTGCGTTTTGTAAGTAAATAAGCTTTTAATAAAATGTATAAAGATGATAATTTATTTTTTGTTTTTGTCTACTAATCGATTTTTAGAATTGAATCGTAAGACTGGCCTAATGTTCCTTTTTTTTTCAGATATTTATAGACCCTCTTGGGAGAGAAATAAAAAAATTGATCGCACATTGATGGAAAACTCATTTTAAGTTTGAAATTCATCTGGATCTGAAAACCATTTTGTTTGAAATTCGATATTTCGTACTACCAGGCGAGTCACTTATATGGCCAACCGGTTGTCAGATGAAGATCTACGGAAATCGCTTCAAGATTATGGCGAAGATGTGGGTCCCATCATTCCCTCAACAAGATCTCTATGGGAGAAAAGACTAACAAATTTACGAAAAAGCAATGGCCCGTCACCTAAACGGCGTTCCCTTAATGCATTCAGTTCAGACGACAGTGAAATTGAAAGTGCCGTATCGAATCGAGTGCGAAAGAAACGAACTACAACTAAAAATGAATCTACAGAAAGACTGAGTCTAAGTCGCTCACGCGAATTAAATTCTTCCCCAGACTCTGATATTTTTAAAAAACCCTCTCCTGTGCACATACCATCTTCAGGTCAGGGGCATAAAACTCAAACTGATCGATCTGTACTGCATCGAAATCAACCTGGTAAAGTGAAAAGTAGAAAAAGTGCTGGAAAACCTTCGGCATTCGATGTTGAAACATCTGATTCTGATTTCGATGCAGAGAGCCCTCTCATTCATGGCAAGTCACTTAGACTTCGAAAAAAGCCCTCTAGCTCTACATCTGCATCTGATTTACTTGGTGTAAGTCTTAAAAGACATACAGATGGTACAAATTATGAAAGTTCTCTTCAAAGAAAGTCCCTAAGTTCAAGCTGGAACACTGAAATCAAACCTCTTTATCGTTTCAGTCCTATTCAAAATAAATTAAAACCAGGTATGCTTGGAAATTTGCTTTACAAAATTCTTAAATAATTTTAAATTTGTTTAGAGAAATACTTCTATGATGCTGTTATATAATGTTATTCAGAGTTATATTTGTTGATCTTTCTATAAACAATGCTTTTTTTTTGTTAAAACTTTAAAATTATGCCAGTGTAATTAAAAGGCAATCAGGTACATTACTGATTTTTATAGATAAATAGGTTATTAGAAATATAGTGTTAGTATTTTAGATAAATTATTACAGGCCTTTGACATATTGCAAAACCCAAATACGATATGTAGCATTTTAGTTTGTGTTCATAACTATTGACTGGTTGAGCTAGTGTTCAGTAATATCATTGGTTGCTGTGTAGAGTTTAATTAACTCAGGCTTATTCCTAGTCCTTCCAGTCACAGATTTTAAGGCTTACTAATCATTTTAACTTCACATATTCTCATCTAAGATATTTAATAAGGTGTCTGGTATATAAAAGAAAAAAAAAAATGTTCATATTGTTAAGTTCTTCAGAAACACTTATTTCTGCTGCTAACTGTATAAAGGAAGGTTAAAATCTTCTTTCAGGAGGGTTGCCACCTATCCTGAATTTCTTGGGATTGTTTTGATATTCATAAAAATGTCCTGTGTCCATGTTCAGAATTTTTGTTTTTCTTAAGATGTCCACAATGTGGCTAAATCAGAACTTTATTAAATGTCCATGTTCTTTTATTTTACTCTGTATTAGCCTCAGCCCTCAGTTACCATTTTAAAATGAGTGAGTTTCATGGGCTCCCATGGTAGTGGACAGTCATTTCCTTTGTTGTCCATTGTTCACTTTCATGTGCAGGTACATTTATAAAAGTTTAAAATAAATTACAATTTTTTTTTATATCGAAGTCTTTTTAATTGAGGAGAGAAAGTATGTTAATAGTAGTTTGATTTAACATGCAATCAGGATTTACAAATTATTACTTTCCCTACAATAAATGGTAATGTATAGAGAAAGTATTGGAAGCATGTCAAAACTCGCAATGAAGTTTTCAATGGATCTACATATTTTGATTATTCTGGAACCTGAAACAACTATTTTTAGTGTAAGGTCTGTGTGTCTCTCTGTATATCTGTCCATTGTATGTATCCACTCTAGCTATAAAAATAATTAATAAAATTTCACAAAATTTGGTAGATAAGTCACCTGTGGGGTATTCAGATGCTGATTAGATTTTGGTACAATTTGTAAAGGAAGAGCCTGTCTGTCCCCCCACCCCCCCGAAATGACCCATAAAAATTGTCAAAATCTAAAATAAAAGATTATGTATGCTCAAATGTATCAATTAAATTCTTGTTTTATGTGTAATTTTTGACAACAAAAGCAATAAGACCACCCCCATAACTCAACTAACTGTTTTCAAGCTATTTTCAGTTTTTAGTATTTTTGCCTCATCGCCTTTGAAAATATCCAGTTGCCTAATGAAAATAAAAATTGAAATAAAACTGCAAATTCAGTATAATTTTGAATAATTATGCCTGCTATTTTGTACTCTGCTATTAAACTTAATTTAATAAGGAAAGTGAAAATGAATTTGAGTTTGTACGGAAATCATGTGTTGCCCACATTAAAGGTTATTTCCATTGCTTTTGAATTTTCTTTTGTTATTGAATCAGTGTTTTGGAACTTTTGAAAAGTTTCCAATGTTGAGTATTTTGATGCGATGCAGCTAGTTGTATAACTCTGGTGCATAACAATTAAAGCTGTATTTAGTAGTAACAATTAAAGCTGTAGTGTCTGTGTAGGCTGTGGTTAGGCTGCCTGCATGTGCGGTCGCGGATGGAGTTGTAGTAGGAAACCTGCAAGTGAACTTCCGTCAAATTAGTCGGACGGTTGTCTTCCGGTGGAAAGTAGCGTTATATTCCGTTTAGGTCGATATTATGCTGATTGCAATATACAAGTATAAGAAATTTTTACATATTTTTAAATTCAAACCCCTTTTTATAGCTATGTTGTGTAATATATGTTTAACTGTAGCTGTAATTAATATAAGAATAAATGCTTTGAAAAGTCATTGGACATATTATTCCAGCTAACATGTAATAATGAAAATAATTTCAATAAAATCAAAGCCCCCCCCCCCCCCCCCAATTCCCTCCTCCTATATGTATATAGGAGGAAAAAATTCCATTTTTCAAGATCTATTTTGATGTTATATATGCATTGGTGAGATCTAAAAATAGTATATTTTTAATTTTTTAAAGTAGTTTATTTTTAAATATTTTCTTTCTTGATAAAGAAAAGTTATAAAATAATTATTTTTTATCTATAACAGGATTTTTTTAATGATAAATTTAAAACATTACACAAAAGAAATAGCAGGAAAAAATAGTTTAAAATTCTTAAAACGTAAATTATTAAATATTATAAATAAGAGTAAATTATTAAATTATAAGAACAAATTTAAAAATGCTTTTGAAAAATATATTATTAAATATTATATTAGAATTCGTTTTAAATACTTACCGATGGGAAACCTTTTTGCCACTTATGAAAAAAATAAAATTAATAAAAAAAAAACATAATTTACTCAGTTTATTATATACATAAAAAATGCATTATTGAATAATTAAAAAAATGAAAAACCGGTTTATAATTAAATCTTTTTTAAGAATATATTATTATATATAATATTAAAAAAAATAGCTTCTTGTAATTGAATGGTTGAATATTATAAAATGGAAGAGAAAATTTGCCAAAAGATAAGTTAAGCATAAATTTAGTGCTATTAAATCATATTCCTTCACTAGAAGTACTTGCGTAAATATTTTATATTCTTCCTTCATAACTTTACTAGCGTTTTTCTGAGAAGGAGTAAAATGTCACTTGTACCTCTCTCTTATTCTTTTTTTTCAGAATAAAGCACACACATGCAGGCCCCTTGTAAAGCGAGGGGGGGAAGGGGCCTCTCCGGGCTTCCGTCCCCTCATTTTTGTACCTAATTTTTCCTGTCCGGGCCGGGTTCCCCTGCATACCGGGAGGGGGGGGGGGGCTCCAGCTCGGGTCTATTAATTAGACAATTTTATGATCAAATACTTCTTGTCAAGTTCCTTAGAAAGTTTGGAAAAATTATTATATTTTATTTTCAGAAAAATAGAAGTGGAAAAGAGGAATCGCTCCATTCTTCAAGCTCTATTTTAATGCTATATATACATTTGTAGGAGCTAGAAACCATAAAATTCGAATCTTTTATCGGTAATTTACTTATAAATATATTTGAAGAATTACAATTTAAATAACACTGTCGTCTAACGTTAGTAAACGAAATATAATTTGTTACCTTCCGCCATAAGACAACCATCCGGTTAATTTGACGGTAGCCCACTGGCAAGTAGCTCAATGCGCGTCTGCACTTGACGGCAGCCAAATTACATCGTTTCCGCAACCGCACTTGCAGGTAGCCTAACCACTTCGGTCTGTGTAGGCATTCTGTGTTTGATAGCACTGTTATTGATTCAAACTAGTCACACGCTGTAAAGTAATTTATATTATAAATGTTGCGATTTTAGGTTTTTTCTAAGTGGTCCTGGTGTAGTGCTGCTTCTAGGCATACATCAATATATATAGCAGACATTTCACCATAAACATACTACTACAATTAAGCTTGTCGAAACTAGTTAAATGAGGATTTGCTTATCGTAAAGCAATTTGTTTCAAAGCACTTCTGCACAGCTTCTGCACAACTTCAGAGATTTGTAATTGGATATAAAGGTCTATTTCAGGATGCAAAATAAGCTGTATCTCTCCACAAATTGCGATGCAAAATTTGTGTTTTGTAATGTAAAAAGTAATTTGCAATGCATTTTGTGACGTAATTTTAAAAATCCCAACAAATGATTCACACCAGTGAAAAAAAGCTGTCTCACTTATGAAAAGAGTAAAAACTGATTGCAGTTCTAGAGCAAATACTAAAACCTTTAACAACCTGTTTAAAATTTCTATAGACTGGGAAAAACTTGAAATGTTTTCACCTGAGCTAGCAGTAACAATATTTTTCTGTATGAAACAAATTAGAAAGAGAACAAGATCTGTCTCTTTGTCAGATTTTGAATAAGAACATGATTTCTCTGATGGCAATCTTATTTCACATTAAATAAATAAAATAAAAATAATTCATATATATATTCTTTTTTTAATATATCGTATTTCCCCGAAAATAAGACCAGGTCTTATATTAATTTTTGCTCCAAAAGACACATTAGGGCTTATTTTCAGGAGATGTCTTATTTTTTTCATGCAAAATAATTTACATTTATTTATTTAAAAGAGTCTACATTTATTCATGTATAATAATCTACATTTATTCATATATTAATGTACACAAATTTACATTTATTCAAGTACAGTCATTCATGTCATCTTTGTCATGAAGCTCCAAACCCCAAATTCTGGCCTGAATTTCTTGCAACTCCATTTCCTAACCATTGGCCTTAATATCTCATGTCTAGCAATAGAGTTCTCTTTAAATGAGCATGTCTTGTTCAAATAGCCTGTTCGTAGTGTATTGGCAACACAGATATCAGTGATTTTATCCCATGAATTCTTCACCCAAGTCACGACCGCTTGCAGGCTAGGCTTAACAAAGTTTCCACGACGATTTCTCCCCATTCTATTTCAATGTAATCATTGATTTCAATGCACAAATTGTCCTTGAATGGCTTGTTTAGAGTCTAGAGATAGAGTCTTGTTTAGAGTCTGGCAATGTCAAGAGTCTAGATAGACAGTCATTCCTGCGGGAATCCATATTTGATCTATTTTTCTTTCTGAAAGAAAGTTCATGTCTTTAGTACGGTGAGTGCTGGTTGAATCTCAGATTAGCAAGCTTCTTTGGCTACCTCGCAAAACAAATAGCAGCATTAAATCGACCCACTTCCTTATAGCTGCTTGTGTGCACCAGACTTTTTCGGTTTCTAGAATATAAATGCCTGAAACACATTCAATCTTATCTTTTTTGCCCTTTTAGTGATGATTAGAGGCTGAGCTTTCTTTCAATCCAGACGAATTGCCAAAATACAGGTAGCACATGCACTTTTGTAACCAGTAGACGGAATGTAGATTAACGAGGCACCCCTCGGATCAACTGTCACTTGAGATCCTTGACCCATAAACACTGCAGTTTCATCCATAGCATTCATGTTGGACAGTCGGTATTTAGAAAACATTATTTTGTTTCACATGAGTGCATAAGTATGTCTGTTACACACGACTTATTGAATTATGAAGATTCTAATTAGTCATAACCACGTACGTCCGTTTGTTATCAAGTGCACACATCTGGCGTCCATCTAGCTGACAGTCTTAACTGGGGCTTATTTTTGGGGTAGGGTTTATATTACGAGCATCGTGAAAAATCATGCTAGGTCTTATTTTCTGATTAGGTCTTATTTTCGGGGAAATACGGTATATATTTCAAACCTTGCATCAATATAGTTATCAGAGCATTTAAGAACTTATGAAAGGCTTACGAAATAATAGTTATGAATTACTAGTCAAAATGTTGAAACTGCTACACAAATGAATTACTAATAATATAGTATATTAATTACTAGTAATCAAATTACTGAATTTAGTTTTAGGGATATATCTATGATAAATACCTATGAAAAAATAATATATGAAAAATAACTTTGGAACCACTTTAGTATACTGAATCTTGGCATAATCCACAATTTTTTTGACTAGCAAAAATGTTGCCAAAGAAGATGGTGTTTAAAAAGTGATTACAAACACACCATGTTCGGCTTAGTGTGTAAATAATCGAAAAATGCATAAGTAAAATTCAAAATGCATAAGAAAACAAATATTATACAAAAATGAAAGATAATACATGTTAACACTGTAAAAATAGATAAAATAATATCGAAACAGAAAATTTATATAAGAATGATTATTCTCTGTCGAAAGGTGTAATATGGAAACAGCCGTTTGTGCAATAGTTGATTCATAGCAATTCGAACATGAACCTACGTCCGCTTCACAGACTTACCTCACTTATCACACTTAAAAACATCCCAGAATCCAGCCCCGCAGGCTGTCGGAGACGTCACTTATAGCAACAGCCTTTTGTGCAATAGATGTTCCGTGGCTCATAGAGCACAGGCTGCTACAAGGACATTACATGGAGATGGAAAACAGAAAAATTTAAATTTTCACTCTACAAAGAACACGGTTGAAATGAACCGTTTTAAATCATAACCAAATATATGCTCTTACATGTATATTATTTGCTCTTACAACCCAGCATGGTTAGCTACAACACCTCTAACAGAAACTATAACAGAAGCTGTGCTTAAATCAAAATACAAGAAACAATATAATCTTATTTAATGCAGTCCAAAATGATTAGAAGCTCTTCACTACAAGTTCAATGTAGAAAGAACTAGAAACTCTGAAAATAATAGAAAGCTAGAAGGGGCTGCCAGAAACATGGGATTGCCACACTGTGCCATTAATCACACAAAATATCTCGTCAAATACAAATTTCATATACTAAAGCTGTAACAAATTTTGATCAGCAGTTTGCAAATAAAAATATTCCCTTATTTTGCACCCTGGTGCACCCAGTATAAAGCAATTTGTTTCGAAGCACTTCTGTGCAACTATGCATTTGTCTATTGCCTTCACCTCCCAGGGTGATTTGGCATCACATTTATTTGGTTTACGTCTAGACTGTAGTAGATATTTGATTACTTATTAAGCAGTAATGTTGATGGATCTTTTTTTTTAAACTGTATAAAATAAATTTGATCAAATTGCTGCAAAATATACCGGGAAAGAAATACACATAAATAACAGAAAAATATGAAAGAAAATCAAATTTAGAAATTAAATGAGCTTTTTATCAGGATAAGAATAGCAGGTTTTCAAAAGTGTACCCGTCCACTACGTGGGTATAAGGTTACCGAATAAACCAGTTTCACTGAGCATGCGATCCGAGTAGTGAATTCAACGTATAAATTAGCTTTTATTAGAGGATTTGCCTTAAGACTGTTGCCCAGGCACATGCAATCCACGTAAATTACAGGCAATAACTAACAACTTACCAGCTAGACTGTTGCTTTTAAGGCTGTATTTTGTTTTAGTCCACAGCTCTTGTTTTTTTCTCTTCTGTTTATATAAAGTAGTTTGAAAACAAAACTAAAATTTTTGCTAACATTCATTATACATACTGTTTGACTCTGATGAGAAGGCATTTGGATCACGTGACTTTGGACGAGTCCATCAGTTAAATTCAAAGACAGGTAGAAACATCCTAGGAAGAACAGGTTTCCAGAATTGGTGCCTTTAGTGCGAATTAATGCAAAATTTCTGCAGTACGAAAATTATTTGTACAGAACGATAAAGAGCTTTATATGTATAAGTGTATTCAGTGTAAGTGTTGGGATTTGGTGGAATTGTTCAAATTGTTCATAATGATTAAAATTATTTATTACAATAATGGTCGTAAATGTTTTATTAAAATTGAACGAGTCCAGGCTGTAATACTTTTCTTGTAACTTACTCTTTTATTTAGTGAGAAATGCACAACGCGTTTTGTGCGCATGAATGAATGATTCATCTCCAAAAAGGAAAAATCTGATGTGGGCAGCACATGACTTTCTCCACAGACTCATACTTTTTTTTTTTTTTTCATAATTCATTAAAATGAGTCTATATGAACAAAAGAACATGAATAATTATTTGAAATGACACTGAATTTGCAGTTTTAATTCAATTATTTTTTCAGGGAAATTTTGCAAAATTAATGAAAAGCTATGTTTAAATTAAAAACTCCAAAAAGCTTTGGCTGAGATTACACCCCCTCAATTTATGGGTTGCTCGCTTGTATAGTACAACATTTACTTTAAGAAAAACCCTGGAATTAATGATCCATCACCAAAAAGGAAAAAAAAAATACCGTGACATGCACACATCTTTATATTTTTATCATATTTTAGTCTTTATACAACAATGCTTAACTTCTATCAAATACAGAGAAAAATTTTCGATCCAAATACTTTTGCTGCCATTGAAAATCATTTCAGTAATATTTATGCATTACATTTTATACAGTTACATATTTCAAGTATTAATATTTGTTATTTTAAAATAAATTTTAACAGTCTAATTAATTTTAAATATGCTATCTAACCATTATCTTTGTTTGTGTGCCACTTTATTGGACAGTTCTGCATTAGAACTTAGATTGCATGGCCATGTCATCTAACATCTAAGGAATCTATTAGTGAGAAATGCACAACGCGTTTTGTGTGCATGAATTAATGATTCATCGCTAAAAAGGAAAAATCTGATGTGGACAGCACATGACTTTCCCTACAGACTCATATATATATTTTCTTTATTTCCTTCACAATTCATTAAAATGAGTTTATATTCACAAAATAACAGGAATAATTATTTGAAATGACACTGAATTTGCAGTTTTAATTCAATTACTTTTTTAGGGAAATTTTGCAAAATTAATGGAAAGCTATGCTTAAAAATTCCAAAAATCTTTGACTGAGATTACCCCCTCCCCCTCCCCCTCAATTTATGCTTGTGTAGTTGTATTTTCGCTTGTGTAGTACGACATTTACTTTAAGAAAGACCCCTGGAATTGATCCATCACGAAAAAGGAAAAAAAAAATACCGTGACATACACATATCTTTATATTTTTATCATTATATATTTTACTCTTTATACAACGCTGCTTAACTTCTATCAAATACAGAGAAAAATTTTCGATCCAAATACTTTTGCTGCCATTGAAAATCATTTCAGTAATATCTATGCATTACATTTTATACAGTTACATTTTTCATAAAGTATTAATATTTGTTCATTTTAAAATAAATTTTAACAGTTTAATTAATTTTAAATATGTTATCTAACCATTATCCTTGTTTGTGTGCCACTTTATTGGACAGTTCTGCATTAGAGCTTAGATTGCATGGCCATGTCATCTAACATCTAAGGAATCTATCATCCCCCCCCTTCCCCCGAGATACAAAATTTGGGAAATTATAAATATATATAAAACATTTAAAAAATACATAAAATATTTATATTTAGTATATATATTTATTTATTATATATATATATATTTATATAAATATATATATAAATAAAAATTGAAAGATTTTAATGGAAAATTATGCATAAACTACTGTATGTACAAAAAAACCCATCTCTAGCATATCTGTTACAAATGAGTAACTATAGACCAAGACTAAGGATAAAGATAGAAGGTAACATATCACTACAATGGAAAGGGGGATGAGAAGAATATTAGGATACAAAATGCACAATTAAAAGTATATAAATATAAATAAAAAAATAAAAAGAAAACTCGGCAAAAATGAGAAAAGGCAATAATAATTAGCACAAGATAAAAGATTAAGACATAGAAAACAATCAATTGAAACTACACAATAAATGGCGGTTAGTTCGAAATTGCATTCTCATCAGGACAGCCATACAATTCGAATTAAAACCGATAGAATAGCCAGTTTCTGACAATGGCGATAGTATTTAACTATAGACACCATTGGAATATATATATATATATACATATATATATATATATATATATATATATATATATATATATATATATAATATTAGTTTATAATATTTTATATATAGAAATACAGTAGGTGCCGCTTAATGTGATCGCTTTGGGACAGATGCTATTTGATAACAATAACCGATTGATAACAATAAACAAAAAGTATCAGAAACATAAAATTTTTATTTTAAAAGTTAATATTTACTGTATTTTTGCAGATACTACAAATTTAAAAGACAACGATTCACTCAAACACTATTTTAAACAAATCGTTAAAATAGGTCAATTAAAAAAGTCTTCCAAAGTTGTCTGTCTTGTATTTTGTCTCAGCAAATTATTTATAAAACTTTCATACCTGTACTGTCCGCGAAAGTTCCCTGCAGTGCCTCTGTGTTGCACCCCGAGTCTCAAAACACGGAGAGCCTCTCTCATTTCAGTAGCAGTTGGAGGATACTCAACAAGGTTTTCATCTTCGTCCTCATCTTCATCTGATGTTTTTTCATTGTTTTCTTCGATAGAACATGATACAGCTCGGCATGCATCTTCATCAGTCATCCTCAGGTTTTTCCAATAGCATTTCTACATGACCAGAAAATTCTTCTGACCGTAGTTATGCAGTATTCAAAGTGTCTCTTCCAATTTAGACCCATATCAAAGTAAATTCCTAGGAATTTTACCTCCTTGGAGTAAATAAGCTTCTGACCAAAGAAGCAAATGTCTGTAAGATTAAGAATACATTTTCTTGTAAACAACACAACCATAGCAGTCTTTTGCAGATCAACAGAGAGACCTGCATGTTTGCACCATGATTCAACACTCCTAAGAGCAGTGGACATCATGTCAGAGACAGTATTACCAATCTTGCCTCTAGCAATGATTACAACATCATCAACATATCCAACACAGGATACACCAGAACTAGTTGTGTTCTCCAAAAGAGAGTCTACAACGAAACACCAAAAAAATTGGTGAAAGAACACCTCCCTGCGGACAGCCTACTAAAGCATGCACCATCATATTATTACCAAGTAAAGATGCACAGATGTACCTATTAGATAACAAATTCTTGATCCTATAAGAGATCGTCATATCAACACCTTTCCTTTCAAGAGTATGTAGGATGGTGGCAATGGGCACTTTATCAAAAGCACCTTTAATGGCAAGAAAAATAGCCAAGGTAATTTCCTTAGCATTTAAGTTTCTCTCCAGTATAAAGGAGAGACTGTAAAGGGCAGTATCTGTAGATTTACCCGGTTGATAGGTATGTTGAGAGTTAGACAGCGACATTGAAGCGAGAATCTCTTCCCTAATATACCTGTCAATAAACTTTTCAATAGTCTTTAGTCGAAAAGATGTAAGGCTAATAGGTCTGAAGGACTTGGCCTCATAATAATTGTCTTTGCCGATCTTTGAAATAAAGATTGCTTTGGTATCCGTATGCCTCCAAGCAGACGGCACATGTCCAAAGGCAATACAGGCTCTGTAGATTCTACAAAGAATGGGAGCAAGCACCTCAATTCCCTTCTGAAGAAGAATCGGAATGATGCCATCCATGCCCAGAGTAACCACACTCCTAGCAGTACCCCACTTACTACTATCACAGGTAGGAGTGGAGCAATCAGCAAGAATAGTGTTATGATTATTCATTTCTGGAAAATGAACCCTAAACAATTCAGCAAGGGTCTCTTCCCCAGTCCCAGAATAACCATCATTTGTCATCCTAATGGTATTTAGGCTATAGCTCCTGTCTTTAGACATTATGTTTACCAGCTTTGCAGTGGCAGAAATGTCCTTAATGCTATCGCAGTAGTTCCTCCAGGAATTCCTCTTGGAGTTTCTTGCCGCCTTGTTATAGGAAGTGAGGAGTTTTATAAGTCTGCCACTCATCATTCTTTTTGGCTCTGTTAAAGAGCTTTCTACACTTACTATGAAGGTAGCTAAGTTCTTTTGACCACCAAGGGACCAGCCTTGGGGATTCAACCTTGATGGTCTTACAATTATTATGATAAGAGAGGATAATGACACTTGTTGCATCTGGTCAACAGCCAAATCCAACTCAGTTGTTGAAGAATACTTACTGAATTGACTTGCAAGCCTGGCATGCAGATCCTCTTTGTAGGAAACCCAATTAGTTTTTCTTGGGTTCCTACCATCTATCATTAGTCTTGAGAGACCTTTAACAGAAAAAGTAATTAAGTAATGATCAGACAAAGTTATATCATCTGAAACATTCCAATTAATTATGTTATCATATGCAATATTATTGTATATGGTTAAGTCTAAGACTTCCCTACGGTTTATTGTAACAAAAGTGGGCTTATTGCTTTTGTTAAGAATAAATAAAAAGATTAGAGCTAAGAATGTGGTCTAAAAGATCATCACCACGTCGGTTGGAATCACTGCTGCCCCACACAGTGTGGTGAGCATTAGCATTGCAACCAATGATGAGTCTTTTTACCACACTACAGTGCTCAATAAGACTAATAGTCACTTTAGTGAGATTTTCCCTTTCTTCATAAGGAAGATAAGCAGATTCAAAGATAAACTCATCCTTATGTTCATTGAATTTAAAATTCACCCTGGCGGCAACATTATCACCGTCCAGGAATTCCACTAAGTGCAGGGCATTGAGCTTGTTGCTAATACAGGGTGGCCACTCAACCTGGAAACCGGGAGAACCGGGAAAAGTCAGGGAATTTTAGAATGGTCAGGGAAAACCGGGAAAAGTCAGGGAATTTTGTGAAAATTCTGGATTTTTTTTTTTCACTAGTCCATATAAAAACAGAACTGCCCAGTTTGTATGCCATTTTCGAAAAAATTCGCCAAGTATTACGCTGTATTCGTAACCGCTAAATAAAGGTTGCCATGTATCCATTTGATTCCGTATAAAAGCAAAAATGCGGAGTTTGTGCGCCATTTTGGACAAATGTCGCCAAGTACAGAGATGCCAACTTTTACGGATTTTCCGTAGTTTGTACGGATTTTTACTTCATCTTACCGTTTTACGGACATTACTCCCAAAACTACGGGAAATCCCGTGAAATCCATGCATCCTGCCATTCAGTTCATATTCCCTGCTTTGCTAAGAGTCCAAAATGATCAGTTTGCATCCATTTTCTTCTAATGATTTGATATTAGAACAATAGACCTAATTTATTTTTATAGTGCGCGTAAAAATAAAGAAATATTTTGCTAAAAAAATTATATTTCGCTTAAATTATAAAATTGCGCAATTCAGTCCTTCTTTTCGGGCTTTGCTGAGAGGGCACAATTGTCTTTTTCCATCCATCTCCATCCCCTTATTATTGCACATTAGCTTAACTAAACTACCTTATTTTCATATTTTTGTTGATTATAAAGGCTAATTTTTTAATTATTTTCACATAAGTAGTCCGATCGTGAAATTCTGTTTTTTTTTTTTCACGGGCGTTGCCGAAAGTACGCAATTATCCTTTTCCATCGATCTCCATCTCCCTATTGTAGCACCTTAACTTGACTAAACAAGATTATTTTCATATTTTGGTTGATTATAAAGGCTAATTTTTTAATTATTTTCACATAAATAGTACGATCGCGAAATTCCGTTTTTTTTTTCACGGGCGTTGCCGAGAGTACGCAATTATCCTTTTCCATCGATCTCCATCTCCCTATTGTAGCACATTAACTTGACTAAACAACATTATTTTCATATTTTGGTTGATTATAAAGGTTAATTTTTTAATTATTTTCACATACATAGTACGATCGCGAAATTCAGTTTTTTTTTCGCGGGCGTTGCCGAGAGTACGCAGTTATCCTTTTCCATCGATCTCCATCTCCCTATTTTTGCACATTAACTTGGCTAAACTAACATATTTTGATATTTTGGTTAATTATAATGTCTAATCTTTTAATTATTTTCATATAAATAGTACGATCGTGAAATTCAGTTTTTTCCCCCTCGGGCGTTGCCGAGAGTACGAAATTATCCTTTTCCATTGATCTCCATCTCCCTATTGTTGCACATTAACTTGACTAAACTAGCTCATTTTCATATTTTGGTTAATTTCCTAATTATTTTCACATAAATAGTGCCATTCAGTTGTAATTAACTCAGTTAAGTTAGCAAAACTACATTTTGAATTTATTCTAAGGTTTTAAAATATATATTGTCAATATACGTAAAATCTTGCTGATGGTCGATGCCGTTTTACTGAATACGCCTGATTTTTCTACTGATGACCCTTTTCAGAGGTTGGCATCTCTGTATATATATTATATACATTTTGCTATATTTTTTTCTATTTTAATGACATTCTTTTGACAATTATTCAATGGCTGTGGCTTGTTATAATGTAGTTATTGCATATCTTTAATGATCTCTGCCATTGTGAGCAATTTGCAATGCCCATATTTAATAGGACTATTCTTTCATTCAGTTTGGACTATTTCTTTTTATTGTCTTCAATGAAAATCATTAAATTATTTTAAATATTTCAGTAGTCCAATTTTACTGCATTTACATGTATTTTTTATTAAAAATGTCAAAATTTATTTGTAAAAACAAAAAAATATGTATTTTTTTCTCCTGATTTAATATAACTGTTTTTGGATAGTGGAGTTAAATTGTTAAGATTCTTTAATCAAATTTGTAACTAAATAGGGACGTAAGCACGTTTATGTTAAAATTACTGGTCTGGAATTTCTTTTCAATTCACCTGGAAAACCTGGAAAAGTCAGGGAATTTCAATATGTCCGAAGAGTGGCCACCCTGTAATAGCAACACAGGATCTAGGTCTGATACAAGATGTATCATAAAAGATATTATAGCCCTTAATCCTTAGACCCAGAATTTTATTATTTCGGATCCAGGGTTCCTGAATAAGAGCAATGTCAACCTTACCATTTGTCATCCTCTTATCAAGAATAACAGAGGTTGAACGACTATGGTGCAGGTTAATCCGCACAACATTAATACTGTCCATAAACAAAGAACAAAGAGAGGCCAGCGGAAACTAGGAGACAATGATCTTCCCAGTATCATGAGAATGGCCAGTGTCAAGCACATCATCATTCTCATAATCCTGCATACGTCTTTCCAGCTCATCCTTGAATAGTGGCAAGATAGAGTGCAGTGTACTTTCAGTGCTGAAAACAATTTCCAACTCGTCAAGCTTAGGTAAGTCAGTATCAACATTTGTGATACTTACCTGAAAGGAGGTTGCCTGATCTTCTGGCTGAACCTCCTTCTTCATCTTCCCTTTGGGCTTTTCGTTTGGATCCCGAAGTATCTTGAAGAGTCCTCAGTCGAAACCTGTTTATGCACCAAATTTGGCGTTATGTATAGCTTCAGCAGCCTCTGAATCCACCTCAAAGATCCATCTTACAGAGAGCGGTTCCACAAAATTTCGCAGAACATGCCACTCCTCCGACTTCAACTCTGAGTTGAAACTGTTAAGCTGCTTCAGCAAAATGCTCAGCTTTTTGGTGTAAACATCCTTGGTCTTGAAGGCCACCTTGACTGATTTAGGTAGATCATTGGCACTCATGACTTTGAGTGCCTCGCCTAAAACCTGTCTGTTCTTGTGGAAGGTTTTCTTAACCCATTCCACAGTTGTAGCGTCATCGCACTGAAGAACCAAGCTCCCGTATTTAAGCCGGAACCATGGATCTTAGGAAGTTGCTCACCAGTGGGGATCTCATCTATTTTATTGAGAATCACCATCTGGATGAGGTTAACTTCTTCATTGCTCAGCTTACCAGAAGCGAAGGAATCCTTTGTGACAGCCATCTTAATAACCTGGACTGCATGAGCAAATGATCTAGGTTGGATGTTTGTCCTTAGTCTCTTTTCCATGACCGGGATTCTTGGAGATGGTGTGGTACCATCCGACCTAAGTCGTTTGATACCTCCGACCTTCTCTTTAACAGCTCCAGCTTCCATTAGCTGCTGGTCTTGCTGCTTTTGAGTGCACCTCCTCTTGCACCTCTGTGACTTTGAGAGTACTCCCTGCACCCCGACCATGGTTTCAATGTGTTGCTCACCGAGGCTCACAACTCCATCTCCTTCCACAGCAAGATTGCTGTTTTCCCACTTTTTACCACGATCCAACCCCAAGGGGGTTGTTTCAGTGGCTGATTGGGTTTCATCCGAAGGTGTACCCAATCCTTTAGAAAAAGCATCTCTATGGAAACATGAGGAGCTAGGAAATGGCACATCTAAGCTCTTCATGTTGTATCCACTAAATGTGAAAAACACTGATTACTTCCAGTTTTAATCGAAGCCCCCACCAGGCTCCGTCTCCTCACACTTTTCTAACGTGAAAAGTGTAACCGCCGGAGTCATTCACAAAGCTAGATGATGTAGAGCGGGTCATAACATGCACCTAGTGCACAGGGCCAAGGATCAACAAGGATCCAAGGGGGATTTCTCGATATGAAACACTCCACCATCCAACCAACGTAACCGAGGGACTCAACCTCTGGAATCGTTTACTACAAATGTTTCTTAAAAGCAATACTACAGATGCACACCTCTCTGCCCTTTTCTCATCACATCCGCATGAACCCATTTCCGAGCCCAAAACGGTATACCTTACGGCAGAAGCCGAAGGGTGGTACTAGGGTTCATAGAGCAAAAGTGATGTTTACTAAGGGTTCGGCATTGATAACACTTGCAGCTGAGTAGAAAAGATAGCACAGGTACCTCGGGATTGCAACACCCGTATCCACTAAAGAAGTGAACCCCTAAGGATTTTACAGGGTGAGGCAATTTGCCTCACTCCCAACCCCCAACGTGGAGAACCAGGATGTCTCATTTCATCAGGAACCTCACCTTTGACCTGTCCGGCATGGAAGACAGTTGCAAAAACTGCTGCCGGCATAACTCTCAGGATCATTGGAACACTCAAGCCGCACCACCACGACAAGGCTCAGACATCATTCAATGGGGAAGAATCTACTATAAGAGTAACCTATTTTTTCGTCTATAACGTTTGGATAAATTTTTGGTGATGGAATTTTTTGGAATATCTCCAACTTGGTTACTGTTTAAATGTTGCCAAATTGATGAAAATATCACCCAATTGATAAAAATTCTTCAAATTGATGAAACTGATGTTAAATTAATGACATGATGACTAATTGATGAAAGTTCAATATATTGGAAAGAACATAAGAGTAGACTATAAGAATAACCCATTTCTCTGTCCGTTACTTTTGACAAGAAATTTAGCGATACATCGCCAACTTGGCGACTTTTTAAAATTCTGCCAGAGTGACAAAAATGTTGCCAAATTGATAAAAATGGCACCAAATGTGAAGTAATATTTTGTAAATCCTGATTTCTGTCATATGACGAGCATACATTCTAGTATATAAGAAATGCTCTTCTCTCCATTTGTCTGTAACACTTGAAGTATTTGGCAAACTTGATGAATTATCTAGCAAAGTATTGCCAAACTGGCTATACTTTGCTCCAGAAGATTGACAGATATTTTATCAAAATTTAAAAAATGGCGCTAAATTCATAAAAATGACACCTAATTGATGAATTAATTATTAAATTATTTTAATATATGGACTATATCGCTTATTAAGGATGCTATCAATATATGGATAATTGTTAATTTAGAGTTGTGTGAAATATAAGTTAATTGGGTACTTAGAAAAAGTATTATATGCTGTCATCCGGAAAGTCACCAAATGTACAATTCAACATTAAATTCTAGTATTGTGGAACTTATACATTATTTTTTTACTGTAAAAGAAGAAAATTCATTGCATTATATAAGGAAAGTCATGTTCTACCCATATCAGATTTTTTTTCATGTGTATTCATGCCTAGATACAAGACGGGTATAATACTCTCCTTTAACACACCCTAAATAAACTCCTTTCATTCGTCCCAAATAAGCACACCTGCTAATAAATGAAAACACTATATAAGCTGGAGGCTGGGCAACCCTCGACCGACTCTAGCTTACCTATTCTGTGAGTTCTCACATATAAAACAGCTGTGTTCCACTCTAACAATTATAATAAATCTTATAATAAATCTCCTTGTTTTAATCAGAATCCTGCAATGAATATCCTTTTATAACAGGCTGTGATGAATTATGATTCTTTGTAAATTATGTAGTAACAATTATGTTTTGAAGATGTTATACTTTTAATAATGTGTTTATTCTTTAATGGAAATGCCAGAATTTATTATTTCAAACGTCTAATTTCAGAAGTTTCTGATCATGGATTTCGATCCAATGGTTATTTAACAAATACTATATCAAATGGAGATTTTCATGAGGAGAAAATACAGGGATCAAGTACAAACTATTCACATTGTGTGTCCTGGATGCTTGTAATAGGAGTCATTACATTTTTTCTCTTAATCGGAGCATTATACATGACAGAAGTGCAGAAATCTTCACAATCTGCAAATAAAAGTTGTAAGTTATCTTTTTACTATGTAGTGTGTTCTGTTTACTAATTATATACAACTTTCAGTTATTTTTATGTTTGAGTTAGTTGAAATGTTTATTGTTTTGGTTGTGAGATCAGGCTTTTGCTTGAGAAATAAAGAATATATATATATATATATGAGCGCCCTTATAATGGTGTATAGTGGCATTCTCATTTATCCAGTTTTCCTATGAATTACTTGTTTAGTAAGAATTTTCATCTTTAATTCATGTTCATATTCATGATTGCATATGGATTGTTCATTTTCTGAATTGCTTGTCCGGTCTCCAGCTTAGACTCACTGGACGGGTCTGGGAGTATTACTGTGAACGTTCGTACTGCCTCCCTGGTAGAATTTCGACTTGTTCATTCCGGTACTTCTAGATAATTAAGCTGTTGAGGTTGATCGTGTATACACGTGGTGGAAGAAGAAGGGTTCATGCCTCATGGTAATACAAATTTTCTTAATGTATCCTATTTTCATTTTTTCATGCCTGTAGTCTGAGTTTGGGTATTTTTAGTAATGTACTATTGCCCAATCTGAAACAGGCATATGTTTGGGTTGGTTAGAGTTAAATACTCAGACCTGAGGAGGAATTTAACTCTGACTAATCGAATTTGGCTTGGTGCTGTTCTCTACTCTTGTCGGCATTGTGGCCGTGGATTTGCTTCTATGGTGGTGTTGATATTGCTTTTTTTTTTTTTTTTTTTTTTTTTTAAATATTTTTATTATTACATATTTCTAATATATATATATATATATATATATATATATATATATGATTTGTCATGGTGGATAGTGGTTATGGTATGGTATCTGCTTTGATCATTGAAATCTATATGTTTGGATTCTTATTGCCTTTAGTTTAGTGAGAGTAGACATAGTACAGTTTTTAAAATACGTGTCTTCTGGGTACTCCACACTTACATGATCTCGGGCGCGGTAGCCCATTGGTTAGCGCGCTGGAGTTGCACTCGGTAGGCCCGGGTTCGATTCCAGCCACTGCCAAAACTGCCGCCGTGTTCATGCGGAGTACGATCACGTTAAACATGTGGGTCCGAAAGTCCTTCCGAGAGGTTGGTGGTAGGGGAAGGAGGGTACGGTCCCTGTGGATGCCTCCCCCACTGGGTTCCGGTCTAAATTGGGTGGCACTTCCCGACCGTCCAAACAGTTACCTTACACCTTTCTGGTAGGTCGGACGGTCTGGGTTTCAACAACAACAACACTTACATGATCTGTAACCTACTTTTTAAAATTCTTTTTTAAAATTCTTTTTTTTGGAATCCTTTTTAAAATCCTTTTGAAATTTTGATACTTCGGTATTCATCTTTGTGCAATATATCGGCTACCGGGAGTGTTGTCTAGACGCAAGCTGGCTTAACCGGGGAGTGGGGGTCACGACCCCCCCCCCCCCGGCCATTCTTTGATATATTGCTTTCTTTCATTTTTATACTTTTCTGGTATGATATTAAAATCCACATTGTAGTGCAGCATAGCGCCTTATTCATGTGATTTTCTGGAATTTTGTATCTTTCACTCTTTTATACATATTTATATATATATATATATATATATATATATATATATATATATATATATATATATATATATATATATATTTATATATATATATATATATTGCTTTGGATTCTTGGTTACTTTCCCCGACTTATTCGCTAAATAGAGTTTTTATTTGTCAAATTTTATTTTGACTTTCCATTTGAAAAATTTGGTTTGATTTATAAATTCTCCAATTCTAAAGATCATTGTTTTGGAAAAGACAAATAGTATATTGGCTACTTTCCCCGACTTATTCGCTAAATAGAGTTTTTATTTGCCAAATTTTATTTTGACTTTCCATTTGGAAAATTTGGTTTGATTTATAAATTCTCCAATTCTAAAGATCATTGTTTTGGAAAAGACAAATAGTATATTATAGTATAGTAGTGTACATTACATTTAGTATACCACAATTTTTGATTTTGACATTTGCAGAATTCATAATTGTCAAAATTTTTGCTAAATCTTTTTAATCACCAAATTGACTTTTCTTTCAAGATGCAACAGTGGCGACCGGTAGCGTTAGCATTATACAGGGTGTCCTAAAGACATTGACCCCGGCTTTTATTCCTTAAATATTGATCTTAGACATATATATTAAATTACAAACTTGCGTAAAGAAAGGTATAGAATTTTATGAAATCGATAAAAATTTTCAGGGGATTAAATTTGAAGAAATACAAAATTTAAATTTTTATACGGCCCCCGTACAAAAAAATTCCCAGTGAATAAAATGTGCCTCATACATTAATAAGGTGATGTACAAAATTTCAGCATTTTGTCATAAAAAGTCCCAGAGATATGTTTAAACAAAGTTGGTAAGGGATTAATCACAAATTAAAATGTAAATGTTTGCAGCAAGAGTGCAAATGACACAACATAGAAATGCATCATAGGTTTGTTATCAGGTGAATGCAGCTCTGTATTGGCATGGATGGAAAACATTTTGAACAAACTTTGTAATCTTTGTATAAAGTTATTATTTTTACACAGTGTAGATACTTTTGTACATACCAATAAATAGCAAAATTATTATTTATTTATGTAAGCATTGTTTTCTTTCGTAATATGTGTGTGTCCCCTGAAATGTGATCCTCGGACATGATTTTTCCCCCTGAGAACCCATGTTGATGCATCGTAAAGTGGTTTAAGTCAGCATTTTTGTCTTTTCATATCTGGGACTTTTTATGATAAAATGCTAAAATTTTGTACATCACCTTATTTGTGTATGGGGCATGTTTTACTCATTGGAAATGTTTTTTAACGGGGGCCGTATAAAATTTAAATTTTGTATTTCTTAAAATTTAATTCCCTTGAAAATTTTAATTGATTTCATAAAATTCTGTACCTTTTTCTATGCAACTTTGTAATTTATTATATATGTCTAAGATCAATATTTAAGGAATAAAAGCTGAGGGGTCAATGTTTTTGGGACACTCTGCATGTGTATATATATATATATATAATTATATATATATAATATATATATATATATATATATATATATATATATATATATATATAATTATGTCTTAATTTCTTTTATTTCTTTGTATTTTGTAGAAAATTTTGGAATAGTGTATTATGAGTTACTACATACTTTCTAACATTGGATTTACTAATTTATATTTTTATATATATATATATATATATTGCAATCATAGAAACAACGGATTTTAGTATGTCTGTCTAGAATGTGCCCCTGAAGACGTTTCTGGCAGATATACTATTCTTTAATATATTTTCCTTGTCCTGGCCTCTCCGTGCTCTACTTTTCCGGCCCTTCCTCGTTGCTTTTTGCTATTCATTACACGCTTTTATATTGCTCGTGGTTTGATACTGTGGTTACTGATTCACACTCCTGCACTTTAGTATTAGTTATTTTAATATATATATATATATATATATATATACACACATATATATATATATGTGTGTGTATATATATATATATATATATATATATATATATATATATATATATATATATTCAAATTTTAAATCCAATGGTTGAATGGAAGTAGTAACTCATAATACACTATCTTAAAATTACCTACAAAATACAATGAAATAAAATAAAATTTTCAACCATAATGAGGAAATTATAATACATATTACTGTTCAGAAAGCTAAAGATAATCAGCAAATGTCAATGGTGAGGAATATAAAAAAGGAATACGAAAACAATCAAGCATTAAAGCTTGCATGTGGAAGAGCTCTTGGCTTAAGAATAGTTCATTTCGAAAAAATTATTTTTCAAGTCCTAATATTTAAACGAAAGGAAAACAAAAATGCTTGTTTCTGAAACACAAGATAGATTTTGTCTATAAACATTTGTTATTACGATGACAAGCATATATATATATATTATAATAAAAATAGTTTATAAAAATCCAAAGATAAGTTAGAGATAATTTATAACACATATGTAAAACCATAACTTAAAAAATAAGAAAGCCAAAATTAAAACCAAATTGAAGTAAAATTGAAACACTTTTCAATCATCTACTAATACAGAGATGGTAAACTGGGCAAGTAAGCACTATGACTTTCTAATTTGTAAAAAATAAAGATTCAGTAATCAAGGGGAGAATAAAACTAATACAAATCATATTTTTGAGTCATCAAGCAATGAATAATCAACAAATATCAATGGTTAGATTTCAAAAATTGAAAAAGACTAAGTATTAGTGCCACATATGTGAAAAAGTGCTAGGCTCGAAATGGAAATCATTTTGGTATAAATTCTTCATCAAGCCCGAGTATCTATCCAAATGAGCAAGAAAAAAAAGCTTATTTCTGAAAGTGAGATAGATAATATCAATAAACTGCTTACCGGCCAACAAGCTTAAAAAGATTGAAATATAAAAATTCATCCATGTATTGCATACATACTAATTAGTATAAAGGGCTTATACCTGTTTTACGAATTGAGCAATAATCAAAAGTTTCATTTTTCTAAAAATTAATTTTTTACTTTCCCTGCGGGGTAAGGTATAGGGAAAGTATTGGAATCATACCGAAAATCACAACTCGAGTTTTCGACGGATCTACACGTTTCGAGACCTCTAGAATACGAAAAAACCATTTTTAGCGTGACGTCTGTGTGTGTGTGTTTGTCTGTCTATCTGTGCAGATTTTGTATCCACCCTAACTAAAAAACTAATTGACCGAATTTCATAAAATTCGGTAGATAAGTCTCTTATGGGTCACCCTGGTGCTGATTAGATTTTGGTACGATTCGGAAAAAAAACCTGCCTTTTTTTTTTCAAAATGGTCTGCAAAAATCGTCAAAATCTAAAATAAAAAACTATGCATGCTCAAATATATCTATTAAATGCTTGTTTTATACGTAAATTTTAACAAAGAAAAGAATTGGACCAATCCCGTTACACTAGGACTAGCCGTTCTCGAGATATTTTGGTATTTTCTTATTTTCTCTACACCACTTTTGAAAATAAGTCTAGTTAGCATATGAGAACGAAAATTGAACTAAAAGTGAATTAAATTTAATTAAAATAAAGAGAACGGGGATATGTCTGCAGGGAAAGTCATGTGCTGCCCACATCAGATTTTTTAGCTTTATGATGGGTTGTTGTTGAGACCCAGACTGTCCGACCTACCAAAAAGGTGTAAGGTAACAGTTTGGACGGCCGGGGATGGGTCGAAGACCCAGACCACACGACTAACCCTAAGGCTTATGGTAGCTTATAATGTATGGCCGGGGCCGGGGATGGGTGTAACTTTTTTTGCGAAATGACTTTTTTTTTACTTTCATTCATGTTTGTTAAAATACTTGTGAAATTTCTAATGATAAGACATTAAATTATTTATTTATTTTTCGAGCTAAAAACATTTAGTTGAAAATATCAGTTTCAACATCAATTTTGATTATTAAAACTAAAAATTAATTTTTTTTTTTTTATGGTGTGATTGTGTACATTTTAGTTTGCCTAGAGAAATATGCAGTAAAATTAATACAAGCAACAATATTATATACTAAAAAACTGTATTACTAATTGTCAACAAATATTCAAAGGTTAAAAATTTATAGTAATAAGCTCTTGCAAGTGATGGTGGGGGAACCTTTTTTATGAAAACCGAGTGACTTTCAATGGAAATATCATTCTTTTCTGGCCAGAACCAGTAATTACCACTATAGCATGCATATATTTCAAGGTAATTTCTTCGCTTTGACAATCTACAACCAAAACTTTAGCATAATATTATTTATTGCTAGATTCTTTTTTATTACTGGTTATAATGGGTAAAGAAACTAACATAAAAATTCTCAAACATGAGCCATCTGATTTAATCACAAGATTTTGAGAATCGGTAAGCTTCTCTTCATCTAATTCAATGACTGTTTTTAACATTTTTAAGGTAGATCTCCTCACTGATCTCCTAATCAAGAGATGACTTTTGTTGAAGTGTCTGAAAATGGTGTTTAGACTGTAGTCCATCGATACACAGATTTTTCCCATCTAGTAGTCAACACTGATTTGTACTCACTCACTTCTTAAGACAACACATATAAGGATTTTGTTTCAGTGCACACTGCAAAAAAAAAAAATTATCATCAGCAGAATTCACAACTAATTTTCTGGACCTAACTACAGTTTATACTTTTGAATTTACTATCCCTCCTATTCCATCAACTGCAGTGGCAAAAAATTCCACTCTCCGGTCACATAAAAATAGCTTTTCAAATAGCATAAATTTGAAAGAGTAAATGTATTTTTAAACAGTGCTGCACTGTTACCTTAGAAAATTTTCTCGTACTGGGAACTCTAGACTACTATCTAGAGTAGTTATGATTGCTGTTAGAAATGCCGGTATGCATCAAATTTATCATGTCCGAATTCATTGCTAATGATGACAAAGAAAATTGTAACTTTTCATTGTAACCATGTACAACTTGTAAATATTGTAATTTGTTGATGCGCTGGACACTTTATATCTTGCCTTAAGCAATTGCACTGAAATTTTCTGCAAAGTCTATTTGAAGAATAGCTTGATTGTACACAATAGTATTTTTCATTTCCTCAAAGAATCTAAATTAAATTGATTTGGTAAAACAATGTACCTTGTGGTAAAACAAAACAATTGATAAGTTTTTTTACAATATCTTCAACAGAACCATTGCTTTCCATGACTTTTAAAAAACCATCTGACTTCCATTGCTTGTAGATATCATCTTCTTCCAGAAACATGCTAGCTTCATTATGGCAGTCTGTGCAAATTTCCATGATGCTCTTTCTTCTCAGTTTGGATATTGTAATGCAACAGGCTTAGAAACACCAATTTTAATGATTTCAACTTTCTATTTTATATAAAAATGTTGAAAAACTTTAAATGCTAACATTTTGATTGCTGTTATTCCCGTCATATATCAATTCTGTTATATAACAATCATAATAAATTTAATCTAGCTTAGTTTATTTTTAAAACATTAGATATTTATTCACCAAAGTACATGCACTGTTCTGTTTGATTTTTTCCAAATTAAGGAAAATGTCAGGATTATAGATGATAAGTATTTAACTAATTGCACTTGTTAGTTTGTAAGATTGTTTTTATTAAAGCATTTTTTTTTTTTTTTCACATTTCCTCAATCTAACCTTTTTGGAGTTCGTTAGTATGTGAACTGTCCCATAGTACTATTAGAGAAGTGCTTTATAATAATCTTTAAAACATGCAGTATAAATTATTTGAATTACTTTTTATGCAATAAGTTACTTATAACATTTTAGTTAAAGAATAAAATTTTTTTTTATATTTTAGATTCACAGTTTTGCAGTGAAATAACAGAAGTGAGTTTTATTATGTTTTTTATAAAGCTATTGTGCAAACAAATAATTTTAAATAACATTTCTTAATCTTTTTTTAATAATATTTGTGCATCAATGTGTTAAAAGTTTTATAATATTTATTTTATAGAGAGATTGCAAAATGTTGATCTCAGTATCTCGTGAGTTGCATAAGTTATTAACAGTTATAGCCGGTAAGTAGTTTCTTTCCTTTTTTATTCCAGTTTGAAAATCATTTTCATGTTTGTTTTTTTTATCACATTTTGGAAATAATCAACGATTTATTTCTGTTATTGAATGTATAAATGTATGTAGTTCTCAATATTTTCATTTTAAGAATCTATCTTGTAATATTGACATAAATAATGTATTTAATGTAAAGACTCCTGTAGACTATACAAGAAGTTGAATCAATAAATTGACTGTTCAAGTTCTGCTCATACAACTTTAAATTTATATTATGTAATTTATTGAATGAGCTGCTTTCAGAATACCCACAAACTTATTCTATTTACACTGTTTAACTTCTTGAATATACAACTTTCGTGCTATTTGTCCATAGCCTGTGAACGTGCAGATGATATGCTGTAGTTTACAATATTTTTTTTACTTCGTTATTCGTTGTAAATATGTCTCTTCTTTTTTTTTGCAAATGGGTTGCTTTTTTCTTTATGTGTAAGTTATATATTTTTAAGTTATAAGTAGTACTTTTTTACTTTCCCTATAATACATGGTAATGTATAGGGAAAGTAATGGAATCGTGAAACATGACAACTCGACTTTTTGACGGATCTACACATTTAGAGCCTAGAGCTTGTAGAAACTACTTTTAGCATGATATGTAGAAACTATTTTTAGCATGACATGCGTGTGTGTGTGTGCGTGCATGTACAATGTGCAATGTATGTATCCACTCTGATTCAAAAACTAATTGACCAAATTTCATAAAATTTTGTAGTTAGATTGCAAAATTACCCTGGTGCTGATTAGATATTGGTATGATTCGAGCAGAAAGAACCTACCCTTTTTTACAAAATAGTACACAAAAATTGTATATATCTGCTCTGGATGAAAAACTAATTGACCAAATTTTACAAAATTTGGTAGATAAGTCACTTGTGAGTTGCCATAGTGTTAGTTAGATTTTAGTACGATTTGAGAAAAAAAGAAATTGCTTTTTTTACGAAATGGCCCTTAAAATTATCAAAATCTAAAAATACTACATATGCTCAAACGTATGTTTTATATGTAATTTTTTATATTAAAAATAATAAGATCAACTCTATTACTCTAAGATGAACCTTTTTCAAGATATTAATGTTTTTAATTTTAAGGAGCTTAAGACCTTTTTCACTGTAGTTTTAAAAAACTATTTGTTGGAATTTCTTAGAATTTAATAGTTTATCCACAGAGTGTTATCCTGATGCTGATTAGATTTCGGCATTATTTGAAAAATTATAACCAACCCTTTTTTGTGAAATGGTTAACAAAGATTGGAAAATCTGAAATAATTGACTAAAATTGCTGTAATATATTAACTATATACTTGTTTTTCATGCAATTTTTGACAATAAAGTTAAAATGATTGATCCCATGACTCTAGGATGAAACATTCAAGATACACTTTTTTAAAATTTTGGGGAGCTGAAGTTGTTTTAAAATGCAATAAGTTGCCAATGCATTAACAATCCAAATGATATATATTATCCGAAAAGTATTCATGTTATTTTCTGCGATTAAACTCAAATTCATGAAGTAAAAAATAAGAAAATGAATTTGAGTCTGTAGGGAAAGTCATGTGCTGCCCACATCAGATTTTTTTCCGGACATTTATGATGTTGTATCAGGTGATAATAATGGCTTTGGAAATTTGTTTGAAAGAGAAAAACGAAAATTATATCATAAACAGAAGTATGTTGAAGACCCAGACCGTCCGGCTCGTCCTGAGGACTTGAGCATCTATTTGGACGGCCGGAAACAGAAGTATGTGTTATAATATAAAATTTAATTAATTTGGCATAAATTTTATCAATAATGAAATTGTATAAACTATAATTGCGAACTTAAAATGAGAATTTTAAATCTTCATACAAATAATAGTGCTGGCACCATTTATGTGTGAATAATCTAAACAAATCATTATACATTTACAGTTCTTAAAATTGTTCCATTTATAATATAAAATAAATTATTTTATGACAGTAATTACAAACAAAGCTAAATTTCAATGCAAAAAATTTTTATTTTGAGAACTTCCCATAAAATTAAAGACAAATTGAGTCTATATGTAAAGTCTCGGAGAAGAAGAGAGTAAAAACAAATTTTGAGAAAAAAAGGTTAAAATTAAATATACTAAATTTACATTAATTAAATTTCAAATATATTTGTAAAGTAGTCAATTAAATATGAATAAATAAAGTAGTCAAAAATGCAATTCCTGCATGAGTAGCACAAGGTCAGTGAAAAAATATGAAAAGGGATCATTGGGGATCAAGGGATCTGATATATTTGATAATCAAAGCATATATGTACTTCAAACCAATAAGTTTTGTACCAATAATTTTATTTCATATGATAGTAAAGTTTTCTAAATCATAATGCTCAATTACTTTAGAGTTAATTATATGCAGTTTCTAATTACCAAAAGTTATTTAATCTCATATTGTGTATAGACACTGCCCTTCTCCAAACTTTATTTCTAAATTAGATCTAACTATAACACTATAAAAATAAAAAGCTTCTTAATGACCTTATATACTAGCAAAAGCACTTTTTCTGGGATACATACAGTTAAATGAAATTAATTTTCTCCATTTTCCCACAGTTTTGTAATTTTTTTACTGCAATTTTAGTTTCCTCATATACATATAATGTATAAGAAAAGTATTGTAATGGGGTCGAAAATTCAAATTTGAGTTTTCGATGGGAGAGTACATTTCAAGCATCCCTGAACATGAATCAGACATTTTTGAGACAATGTCTGTGTGTGTGTATGAAAAGTATGTGTGTGTGTCAGTGAGTCTGGAGACTATAACTGATGAACAAATGGACCGATTCGAATGAAATTTGGTACAAAAATTACAATCCATGAATACTAGAAGCCTATTGTTTTTATGTGCAATTGCATATTCAGAACCCCCCTAAATTTTTGAGTGAAATTTTGGAAAAAATCCACAAAAAATCAAAAAGTTATGAAAATAGTCATTTCTTATGTAATTTTTCATTAGAAAATGATTAAAATAAATTTTAGAACACTAGCATGAATCGTTCTCGAGATATTGTACATTTTTCAAAAAAATTATCAAAAAATCATATAAAATTAAAAAAAAATATTACATATTGTTGACATCATGTGATAAATTGGGTGACATCATTCTCGTGGATCTAGTTAGTTCCATTCATGAGAAAATATACTTTAGGTAATACTTTTGTATTTGGACGCCAATAGTCAGTTATCTACTACAAGAATAACTTATTTCTCTGTCCATAACGCTTGAGGGGAGATTTTGGCAGAATATCGCCAACTTGGCTGACTTTTTTAAATGTCGCCAAATTGATAAAAATGACACTGAATCAATGAAAATGGCGACTAGATGATGAAGTAATTATTAAAGTATTTTAATATATAGACTATATTGCTTATTGAGGATGCTATTAATATTGATGATTGTTTAGAGTTGCGGAAAGTATACATCAATTGAGTATTTTGAAATAGTTTTACATGTTGTCATCTTGAAAATCACTCAATGTACAATTAAACAATAAAAACAGAGCGCAGCTGATCTTATACATTATTTTTTTTATTGTAAAACTAGTAAATTCATTGCATTATATAAGGAAAGTCATGTGCTGCACACATCAGATTTTTTTATTTGCATTCACAAAAACTATTTTTTACTTCATGAAACATTTTTAATGGCAACATACTTGATAGTCACCAATAGTAGTGACAAAGGATCATTTTACCAGCACATTTCACCAGTCTACCAAAGGTGGCAGCTTACATTTCACTCTTCTGAACCTATAGTTTAAAGTGGATTCTGAACCACTACAAGCATTCATGCATACTCTGAGTTCCCTCTCCTTACTCAGGATTCTGACCTGGTACCTGTATCCACCTGTAAACTATATATCTATGCTTTTACATTTTTATACTCCCATGGATTATATTTAATAAATTATACCTTTTGTAAATTATTGTATTGCAAAAGGTGGTAACGCAAAATTGCAGGTTTTCGTTTATTCATAGCTGGCAACTGTGATATACTTTTTATTTATGAATGTTTTTTCTTTGCTGGACATTTGGTTGTAACATATCTTAATTAGCCTTTTTATTTTTTCTGTTTATCTTTCATGTGTACAATAATATACTTAAATCGTGTTTTCTCAAATCTATAAGGATGTCTCTTTTATAGCCTTTTCCATTTTAATAAGAAAATATAGATTTTTTTTAACTTTATGTTAATGTGTTCCTATTCTAAAATCTGATTCCAGGAGAATATGATTGTGACACAACTGGTCTAGTGAAACGTAGGAACTTGACAGTATCTGATGCAAGAACAATACTTACTAATAAGTTTCAGTTCTCAGAAAAAAGTATTGAGGTATTTAAAAAATGTTTTTTATTACTATATCTGTGCATCTAGTGCAGATTTCTTTTTAGATGTCCTTTTCTGACAATGTTCTTGTTTTTAGGAGGAACATTTTGTATTCCTGTTTCACTCTTCCATTAAATTGGTCTTAAGAAATCCTGAATGGGGAATAAAGTAAGTTGAATTTAGATTCTATTTCACATTGAAGTTCATTGTAAAAACAGAGTAAAATTGTAATTACTTTTTGTGTAAGTATGACATGTTTCTTCCAAGTTAAGATGCATTCTCCCCATATTTCGGGTATCATCAGTAGTTGCAATATGAGTGCAGTTTGACTTTCCTGTTCTTTTTAATCCACATGTATCACTATAATGTTATCCTATAATGTGAATGATAATATCTGGACAGCATGTTCTGATAAAAGCTGTAGGAAAATTAAACAGCAGACATTGTCGGTAATGATGCTTGATGTACATGTGAAATTTCCACAGAATTAGTCATCATTTTATTTCATAACTTTCTTTGATTTTATCTTATTGCAATATAGTAATTTAGTTTTATCTTATTGCAGAAGTAACTTGATAAATAAAATTTAACTACACACACACACACATATATATATATATATACTAGCAGCATACCCGTTCTTCGTACGGAATATATAATATAAAGAAACTTATAATTCGCAATCATGTGCAAATTCTGGTAAAATATTAAATTTATTGCTCTTAAAGAGAAGTTTAAGAATATCTGTTCTCACTATGCAAAATTATCTTCAAGGGCAGATCTGAAGAATAAAACATCCTGACCCCTTTTGTAAGCAAATTTACAAAAAAAAAAGGAATTGAATCAATATATGCAACCCCATACTACTTATATTGTCGCAGATTAGAAAATATGCCAGTGTGCTAGTAGAAGATTACCCGTATTACAATATGTCTCAAAAATATTTGCCAAAATAAAAGAGATGACGTAATAAATTGGAAATATCAATAATCCCCGTAATCTTTATACCAGAAGGCGTAATTGATTCCAATATATGCCAATATATAACAAAATATATGCCAATATACCTGTACTACTTATATTCTCGTAGATTAGAAGATATAATGCATTTGTAGAAGATTACTCGTACAAAGTACTATATATGAGTTTCAACAATTTTCGTCATAATAAAACAATGGCATAATAACTTGAAAATATCAATAATCCCTGAATCAACAGTCCCCGAAAATATCAATTATAAGAATGTTTAAACCTGGACCGTAATTGATATTATCCAGTCGAAAATGCAATGCCAATGACATTTATTTTATATACATATCTTTATTATTCAAATCGGAAAAGATTTAATATAAAATCGTATGCGGCATAACACCCTGGATCCGTTGCTAAGCGACATGATATCATTTGCTTCAAATAAATTGATGGAAATCATATCATCTGAATAATGCGATCTCCATGGAAGGTTTGGCGACATTTTAGTCAATTTAGCGATAACTTAAAAAATCGCCAAATTTATCGCCAAGTGGGACTGTAGAACAGATAGACCCATTTTGCGACAAATTGACGAAACATCATCACAATACTATCCCCTAACAAAATACAATTATTTTCATTTATTAAGCGCGATTTTATCAATTCCAGGATATTTTTATGGACTCGCACATACTTTTATCAATTTCGTGATATTAAAAAAATTCGTTAAATGTGTTACTAAGTAGGATGGATGGATTGATCGACAAATGCTACCGAAACATCATTTCAGTACTCTATTCTAAAAAACAAATCATTGATTTGCGCCAATTTTATAAATTTGGAAACATTTCCGCTAATTTGGTAAAGTTTAAGCGAAGTTACCAAGTTATTTAGAGATATTCCGCTAAATTCGTAGCTCTGAATTTGCAGATCTGAAGAATAAAATATCCTGATCCCGTTTGTATATACTAATGAAAACACTAAAATTGTATTATAAGATACATCCGTTCTAATCTTTTTCTGCTTCAACAATCGGCTAATTGAATTTATTGGGTAAACACAATATATGAGTTTATTAGCTAAACACAATATATGAGCTGGGAACCTCTTTGCTAAAATAAATGAAAGTGATGTACGCAGTCGGCAATTTATATAATTAAAAGAACAATCAAACCGTTCATTTAAAAATATATTTTTACATCCATTTATTTATTATTCAAATAGAAAAAATAATAATAAATATTAAAAACACATTTAATTTCTTTCCGTTGCCGAGCAACGTGATATAAGATAGAATCTTCCTCATAAAATGCAAAATTTAATAGCCATTTTTATTTCTTTATACTTTTCATTTTTCAGTAAAAGCTTATATAATATGAACCAAGGAGATAGATTTCCCATTTAAATCATGTTTCAAACAATTGATGTTTTCCGAAAGTGACTATTTAGTGCAAAAAATCTTCCCCCAAACTCTGAGATACAGTTTTAATTCACTTTCAAACGATTTTCAAGCTTTTTGTTTGGATGAACCACGGAGTTAGAGAGGAGAACTCCTAAGAAAAAGTTTCGTTTTTCATTAATATCTCGACAACCCCTAGTCTTAGATACTCGAAACTTGGGCTAAATTTATGGGGGGCTATTTAAAGGCTATCCACAAAATTTCATCAAATTCGGTTCAGCCGTTCTCCCGTGATGATGGGACAAACAGACAGACAGACAGACAGATTTTCATTTTTATTTATATAGATATATATATACAGTAGGTGCCGCTTAATGTGATCGCGGATAATGTTATCATTCGTTTAATGTTATCAGAATCGCGAAGTCCCGAACGCTTGTATATTAATACATGTTAAAAAAATCGGTTATTGTAATCAGCACCTTCGTTTATTGTTATCACTTTATCACTTCACTTTCGTCGTTCTTGTACCATTTTCGAATTTTTTTTTCATTCTCTCAACAAAAAATCCAAACTCCATATACGTAAAAGTGAAGGGAGAATCCCCAAACAGGGGCCCTTTGTGCAGAAATCGCACGTGCAGGAATCGCGGCGCTTGGCGCCAGCTCTGCAGGTGGTGATTTCTCTCTCCCTTTCCCCCCTTTGAGAATGGTGTGGGCGTAGGAAAAGCGTTGAGTTCTTTTCTTATCAGTAAGCAAAGTTCTTGGACTGTTATAAGCTGTAGAATTTTTTCTCTCTGTAAAGTTGCATTTCAAACTTTATTGCAGATGGTCAAGCATTTTGGCAATGGAAAAAAACGCAATGATTTAACTGTTAAGGACAAAATTGACATTTTGAAACGTTTTGATAATTTACCCAAGATGTGTCAAAGAAATGCTGCTGCTGCACTAAAAATCTCTCAGTCATTACTCTGTAAAATGTTAAAGAATCGCGACGAGATTGAAAATAAAGCGCAGTTGAACGCAAATTTGAATTGTAAGCGAAGACGTACTGGGAAATGTGGAGAAGTCGAATCGGCTTTGACACTGTGGTTTGCCAATGTTAGGGAAAAGGATGCACGCATAAACGGTCGTTTAATGCGGCAGAAAGCTGAAGATCTTGCTTCTAAAATGGGCAAAAAAAAATTCGTCGCAACGGACGGGTGGTTTAATAGCTGGAGAAAAAGGGAGAACATTGTGTTCAAACGTACCCATGTGGAAGAAAAGGATGCCGCTTTTCCAGCTGCAAAGGCATGGATTTCCGAAGAATGGCCGAAAATAATCGCTGATTATTCACCCGAAAACATCTACAATGCTGACCAAACTGGACTTTATTTTCGTGCCTTGCCAGAACATACGTACCTGTTCAAAAACGAGAGCTCTAAGGGATGCAAAATTTCAAAAGAACGTATAACTGTACTCTGTTGTGCGAGCATGACTGGAAAGAAGAAGAAACTCTTTGTTATCGGAAAAACCAAAAAGCCGAGATGCTTTAAGGATGTTAAGAAATTGCCTGTTGATTATGCTGCCAATAAAACAGCGTGGATGACAGTTGCTCTATTCAGCGAATGACTTCTAAAGTGGGACAAAGAATTAGATCACAATATCGTCGTACTCATCGATAACTGCAGAGCCCACGATGTAAATGTCACATTAAAGCATATCAAAATCATTCTCCTACCTGCCAACACTACATCACTTATCCAACCATGTGACCAAGGAATAATTCGTGCAATGAAAGCGTATTACCGTGGAGAAATGCGCACTAAGGTTTTGGAAAATATGGAAGGTACGGAACCACTGAGTGCAAACGCGTTAGCAAAGAAGACGAATGTCCTTCAGGCTCTCCATCTTTTAACAATGTCGTGGAATCGAGTTTCCGAGAATACAATTAAGAACTGTTTCTCGCACGGTGGATTCGTTAAAGCGGACGAAGGTATGGATGTACCGGAATTCGATGAAACAGTACTCGTACCATCCGACATGACTGAAAATGACTTTGCAGAATGGATGTCTATAGATGAGAATGCCCAAGTGGCTACAACAATGACTGATGAAGATGTATGCCAAGCTGTATCGTGTTCTATCGAAGAAAACGATGAAAAAGCTTCGGATGAAGATGAGGACGAAGCTGAAAACCTTGTTGAGAATCCTCCAACTGCTACTGAAATGAGAGAGGCTCTCCGTATTTTGGGACTCGGGGTGCAACACAGAGGCACTGCTGGGGACTTTCGCGAACAGTACAGATATGAAAGTTTTATAAATAATTTGCTGAGACAAAATACAAGGCAGACAACTTTGAAAGACTTTTTTTAATTGATCTATTTTAACGATTTGTTTAAAATAGTGTTTGCGTGAATCTTTTAAATCTTAGTGAATCTTTTAAATTTGTAGTAGCTGCAAAAATACAGTAAATATTAACTTTTAAAATCAAAATTTTATGTTTCTGATACTTTTTGTTTATTGTTATCAATCGGTTATTGTTATCAAATAGCATGTGTCCCAAAGCGATCACATTAAGCGGCACCTACTGTATATATATATATATATATATATATATACACGGGGTGATTATAAAAAAACTTTGCTGAAATAAGAGCCCCCTAGTGATCATACCATTCAAGGAAACTGAAAGAAATTTTGAATGCAGGTATTTTAAGGTATGCGCTCAAGGAGATGTGAAAAAACAAGACCTGCTCTCACAGTTAGGGTTACAGTGGCACAATTTCAAAATTTTCAAATGGCAACACCTACTTTTTTTTTGTATTATTGGAATGTGATCTTCACAGTGAAAAACTATAAATGACGTTAAAATGGTACATGTAGCATGAAAAACTTCGGCACTAGGCAGAGACTAAGAAAAAAGTGAAAACAACTGTGGCGTTCACCAGAACATGAATTTCTGTTTTCATTGACGTCACCATGTGTTCGGCTCAGAACCCAACCTGTTGAATCTCATTCGAAAGGAGAAGAGACCAAGGTATGCAATTTTCCAGGTTCGACGTAAGACTCCGACATGGCTGACATCATCGCCGTAGGAGATAGAAAAGGCATTGTAATTTGAGTGCCACTTGCTTTTTTGCACTTTGACTTGACGAACATGACGCTTACAGTGAAATAATGAGGTGAAATGTTAAAACTCTATTACCTGAATGGGCAAAATGCTGTAAATGCATTGTGTGTCTACCGTACAAACCATGTGCTACTACGAGGACCGTGTTCTGTACAAGTTGTACGGGACTTGATACATAAATTTGAAGAAACTAGTTGCACATATGATCAATCTCAGCCTGGACAACCTTGGTTGTTGCAGAAGTGCATGAGACGATAAGTGATGGTTGTATTGCAAGTGCACACTGTGTTTCACGCATCTTGGATTTGCCGAATTCTACGGTCCGAAAGATTCTGCGCTCTGTTCTTCACATGTTTCCACATCAGTTGCAGCATGTTCAGATGTTGAAAGCAGGTGATTACCAACTATGCTTAGGTTTTGCTAATAAATTCCTCATCCGGTATGACAATGATAACAGATGGCTTTTATGCATTCTGTGGACTGCCGAGGCACATTTCTTCTTGACTGGTAACTTGAATTTGAGGAACTGTGTACACTGGGCAGACCAAAATCCCCATGATGTAGTCTCACTTCCGTTACACCATGCAAAAGTGACTCTGGTGTGGGATAATAAGCACTTTCATCCTAGACCCTTACTTTTGTAATGAAGTTACTGTCGCAGGTCTACGCATGTGTACTGTTACGAATGGTCTCTATTAAGCAATTTTGACCAATTACATCATTCCCGAATTGCAACAGCTAAATGCCCCTATCTGATTCCTGTGGATGCAAGATGACGCTCCCCCACATGTGGGGTCTTTTGTGAAACGTTTATTGACACAACAGTTTAGAGACAGAATTATTTCCTGCCATTTCATATTTCTGTGGCCATCCAGGTCCCCTGATCTCTCTCTACTGGATTTCTGCCTGTAGGGATACATGAAATCCAAAGTGTATGCTGTTAATTTGCAAACTCTATTTGATTTGAAAGATACCATCTCATGTGAGGTTCAGCAGATTTCTCTTGCCATGGTATGCGCTTTAGTGCTATCCACCATGTGTTGCTTGTAAAGTGTCATAGTGTGTTGTTGTTTAGACCCAGACCGTCCGACCTACCAGAATGGTGTAAGGTAAGTGTCATAGTGTGTGAAGGTGTTAGGAACACATGGTAAACAAACTCACGTATCTGACTAAAGATACGGTCAAAATTTAAAGGTTAAATTTCTCCCGGTTAACTGTCCGGAAGTTGGATCATTTGTTTTGTGTCTCACCTCTTTTTCATTTGGGTTGCTGCTGCTCGTGACAGAATTTGACCGGAATATGCTAATTTCCATTCAACAGGAAATTGGCATAATCTGGGAAAAACTGATATAAATACACCCGGACATAATATGTATGATCATTTCACTTCATGCCCCTTGTTCGTTTATGATCCTTAAATTTTCTTTTAAAATTCTTTCTATTAAAAGTGATCATATAAAAATTAAAAGCATTGTATCAATTCTTATTATTTCCTATAAATCCAGAATTGTTGAAATTTTCTTTCATAAATGAGAGTCTTATTTATTAATTACTTTCCCTGCAATACATGGTAATGTATAGGGAAAGTATTGGAATCATGTCAAAAATTGCAACTCGGGTTTTCGACGGATCTACACTTTTTGAGACCTCTAGAATACGAGAAAACTGTCTTTAGTGTGATGTCTGTATGTGTGTCTGTCTGTCTGTGCAATGTATGTATCCACTCTAATTCAAAAACTAATGGACCAAATTTCATAAAATTTGGTGTGACTCTGGTGCTGATTAGTTTTCAGTATGATTTGGGATAAAAGAACCCGCCTTTTTTGCAAAATGGCTCGCAAAAATTGCCTGTATCCACTCTAGCTGAAAAACTAATGGACTCAATTTCACAAAATTCGGTAGATAAGTCACTTGTGGGTTACCCTGGTGCTGATTAGATTTTGGTACGAAAAAATAACCTGCCTTTTTTTGCAAAATAGCCTCAAAAACCATCAAAATATAAAATAAAAAACTACGTATGCTCAAATATATCCATTAAATGCTTGTTTTATATGTAATTTTTAACAAAGAAAAGAATAAGACTAACCCCATTACACTAGGACTAGCCGTTCGAGATATTTTAGTTTTTTTGTATTTTCTCTACACCACCTTTGAAAATAATTCCAGTTACCAAATGAGAATGAAAATTAAATTAAAAGTGAATTAAATTTAATTAAAATAAAGAGAATGTGGATATAAGTCTGCAGGGAAAGTCATGTGCTGCCCACATCAGATTTTTTTACTTGTGTTTCACAGGCTTTTTTGGCTAAATTTCATTTAAACCTGTTGTAATATTGTGTGTTCTACTGTGTTTTTATAGGCATCATTTAGTAGTTATGCTGTCTATTTTGTTTTGAATTAGTTGATTTATTTAATAAACATCAGAGCAATCATTGATGTGCTGTAGTGCATAAATTAACCAAAATGGGAGAAAGATCTGTTATAAATAATGCACATGTTTTGGATGTACAAACTCCCCACAGAAACAGTATTTACAATAGAAATAGGTTTTTACATTCTAAAAGTTTTATCTATTATAAAAATACTGAATACTATATTTTAGAAAATATATATTGAATGTTTATCCTTTATGTAAGATTGCTAGTTCTCTTTTGTGAAATTATAAACGATCGTTGACCATCATTTTCATGTCGTTGCCGTAGAGAACCAGTATTAGAAATTTATTAAACATCTGCTATTCTCATCATTCATCTTCCTCAGAGTTTTGCGTGAGTGTTTGAATCGTGATTTTGAACCTATAAGTGATAGAGCCAATGATTCATTGTAAAGTAGAGCCATGTTTGCAATTAAAAGACAGACTTGATTAACATCATCTGCACATAAGATATTTGCAACAATATTTGACTGTACAGGGTGGCCACTCAACCTGGAAACCGGGAGAACCGGGAAAAGTCAGGGAATTTTAGAATAGTCAGGGAAAACCGGGAAAAGTCAGGGAATTTTGTGGAAATTCTGGAATTTTTTTTTTTACTAGTTGTCCAGATAAAAACAGAACTGCCAAGTTTGTACGCCGTTTTCGAAAAATTTCGCCAAGTATTACGCTGTACTCGTAATCGCTAAATAAAGGTTTCCATGTGTCCATTTAATTCCGTATAAAAGCAAAAATACGGAGTTTGTGCGTCATTTTGGACAAATGTCGCCAAGTACAGAGATGCCAACTTTTACGGATTTTCCGTAGTTTGTACGGATTTTTACTTTATCTTACGGTTTTACGGACATTACTCCCAAAACTACGGAAAATCCCGTGAAATCCATGCATCCTACCATTCAGTTCATATTCCCTGCTGTGCTGAGAGTTCAAAATTATCAGTTCGCATCCATTTTCTTCTTCTAATGATTTCATATCAGAACAGTAGACCTAATTTATTTTTATAGTGCCCGTAAAAATAAAGAAATATTTTACTAAACAAATTATATTTCGCTTAAATTATAGGATTCCGCAATTCAGTCCGTTTCGGGCTTTGCTGAGAGTACACAATTGTCTTTTTCCATCCCTCTCCATCCCCTTATTATTGCACTTTAACTTGACTAAACTAGCTTATTTTCATATTTTGGTTGATTATAAAGGCTAATTTTTTAATTATTTTCACATAAATAGTACGATCGTGAAATTCACTTTTTTTTTTCCCCAGGCGTTGCCGAGAGTATGCAATTATCCTTTTCCACCGATCTCCATCTCCCTATTGTAGCACATTAACTTAACTAAACAAGATTTTTTTCATATTTTGGTTGATTATAAAGGTTAATTTTTTAATTATTTTCACACAAATAGTACGATCGTGAAATTCATTTTTTTTTTTCGCGGGCGTTGCCGAGAGTACGCAATTATCCTTTTCCATCGATCTCCATCTCCCTATTTTTGTACATTAATTTGACTAAACTAACATATTTTCATATTTTAGTTGATTATAAAGTCTAATATTTTAATTATTTTCATATAAATAGTACGATCGTGAAATTCAGTCCCCCTCCCCCCTTCCTCGGACGTTGCCGAGAGTACGAAATTATTCTTTTCCATTGATCTCCATCTCCCTATTGTTGTACATTAACATGACTAAACTAGCTTATTTTCATATTTTGGTTAATTATAAAGGTTAATTTCCTAATTATTTTCACATAGTGCTATCCAGTTGTAATTAACTCAGTTAAGTTAGCAAAACTACATTTTGAACTTATTCTAAGGTTTTAAAATATATATTGTCAATATACGTAAAATCTTACTGATGGTCAATGCGGTTTTACTGAAAACTCTTGATTTTTCTACCGATGACCCCTTGCAGAGGTTGGCATCTCTGTATATTATATACATTTTACTATATTTTTTTCTATTTTAATGACATTCTTTCAACATTGCTGAATTGACATTTATTCAATGGCTGTGGCTTGTTGTAGTGTAGTTATTGCATATCTCTAATGATCTCTGTCATTGTGAGCAATTTGCAATGCCCATATTTATAGACATCTCAGTTTAGACTATATCTTTTTATTGTCTTCAATGAAAACCATTAAATTCTTTTAAATATTTCAGTAGTCCAATTTTACTGCATTTACATGAATTTTTTATTAAAAATGTCAAAATTTATTTGTAAAAACAAAAAAAATATGTGTATTTTTTTCTCCTGATTTTATGTAACTTTTTTGGATAGTTGAGTTAAATTGTTAAGATTCTTTAATCAAATTTGTAACTAAATAGGGACATGCGTGCACACGTTTTATGTTAAAATTACTGGTCTGGAATTTCTTTTCAATTCACCTGGAAAACCTGGAAAAGTCAGGGAATTTCAGTATGTCCAAAGAGTGGCCACCCTCACGAGGCATGTCAGCTTATAGCATCCGGTCGCTGTGCGAGTTGCTATCCTTGCAACCGTTCTCTCTAAGGACCATGAGATGTCTCCCCATAGAGCACGTCCTTTTTGCATATATGCTCCTATTGTCCCATATCACCGTGATTATGGGACCACCCTTGCATAAGCCCTCTGGAATTTTTCCCAGCATCCAACGATGCTCAGACCACCCTCTCTTACTTCCAGGGATCTATATCACCTCGCTCTGATGACAGGCAAAATGGCTTTGTTTTGCTTCTCCAAGCATCTTTCCGGTTGCGACGACAATCTTTATGACTTATGTTTTTTTTTTTGACATTTATGGCTGGCTTGTGGTCTATGACTGGCTGTGAGCAAGCTCTCCCAAAAATCGTACTCTGATCTGTTCGAAAAAATTCGTCTGGGTTTCTCACACTTTAAAAGCGATTTTATTCTATCTAACCCTGTATCTTATATATATATTTTTCAAAATGAGCTGCAATGAGTGTATTAAAAATTTTAGCTATGGACAGTAATTTTACTTTTAAATAAGAATATATGTTAATGTGGCTTGCTCTTACTTGCATTTTACTGGGAGATTGACTTTAATGTTTTAAATACTATGAGACAACAGTTGACTTGATTCATTTTGCACTAAAAACTTAATGCTTTTTATTTCTGGAAAGTGTGCATTGAAGACGTTTGAAGATATAAAAGAAAAAGGTATTATGTATATGTCTTTCTTTTTCTCCATAAGTATCACTGAAGCCATGTGAAAACAAATATTTAAGAATAAAAAGTTATATTGTTTGAAAATGAATGTTTTACTAGCTTAAATCTTTTATCCGGTTAATGCTTCTTTCAAACTTTAAGTAATTTAGCCTCCTTTGTAAATTTGTATTATAAATATTATAATATATAATTTCATAAAACATTCCCATTGAGTTGCATTATGCCTTTTTGACTCCCATTTTTTTAAATATTTGACTCTGTTTTTTAAACTTGTGAATCTAGCTGTCTCTTTAAAATCTGAGTGAAAAACAGGCTTTAGTCATTACTGTGTATGATTTTTATGGTGTGTGTTATTTACAATATATATATATATATATATATATATTATGTTTTTAAAAGAACTTAGAATATGTCACATTTGCTTTGCTGTATCTCAAAAATAAATCTGAATAAATTATTTCAGGTGGTACCCTAAAGATTCTCCAACTTATTCAGAGGAAATTGAAATCCAGGATTCTTTAATTCATGGTTCCAGTGCCTTGGAAGCTAAACATGCTGCCAAATCTCTATGGTGTCGTCTGCGATTGTCTCTGCATTGGACAACTTCACGACTCCTAATGCTGTGTGCACGTAAGAGAAATAATCTGTTCTCATAAAACAGTGGCATACTCAAGAAGAGTACATTGGGCAAAAATGCACTTTTTAACAAAAAAATCTGAATATTTTGATTTTAAATAACATTAACCTTTATTTCTAATGTTTTTACTCATATTTTTAACACTTTACAACAAAATTGAAAAGTGTTTATGACTTTGTTCATTCTGTCTGTCTGTCCGTTAGCACGATAACTGCCGTAAAAATGACTTAAGCAAAATGAAATTTTAGTATGTTGTTCAGACTGTCTGTGGGACCTATGGGAATATAAATGAATAATATCACCCAATTAGTTTTGGATTGAACCCGGGTTGAAAAAATGAAATACATTGAACCCTATGGTACCTAATTTTTCAAACATTTTTTAAGCGGATTTAAAAGTCACAAATTGCTTCGAAAATTTTAGGTAATATTCAAATTATCCCATAAAATATATAAAAAAAATTTCAGCAAAATATATTCAGTAGTTTTTTAAATAAAAATTAAAATAATAATTACACTTCTTATATGAAGCGATCACGTGCCCACTTCAAAATGAAATATGGCATCCATCTTGTCTCAAAATCGTGATTTTTAAAGTTCTTTTTAATTCATATTGAGTGTTGTATCTGTCCTAAAACCGCTTTATTTTTGTTTAAATTCTGTGCATCTACATACTGAAACAACGCAATTACAATGTATTTGAGTTTAAATGATCATCCAAATTTGATTATGTCTACAACAAAGCCTATTTTTCACTTAAATAAAATGTAAACAGCAAAATATGTAGAATGAGTTGTATAAGAATTGCTGTATTTCTTTAACGCAAAATTATTTAGCTCATGGAGTCTGCATAGCTGATATGAATGAAATATTCATTGATTTTACAGAGAAGGACAATTTTTTTCGATGAAGTTTTAAGCATAGAGTTTAATTACTTGTAACTCCATGGTCTTAAGTTTTTAAATAAAAAAAATATTGTAGTATTGTGATGAATGAAATGAATGGGAAAATGCTTATGAATGAAATGCTGCTTTTATAGAGAGAGCCAGGCGTGTTATATTTCGATGGCGTCATTTGAATAAATTTCAGTTGTTTTTGATGAAGCTTTCAAATATAATAAATTATTGTAGTATTATGATAATGTTAAAAACATTACCGAGGAGCCAGGCGATTTATATTTAATTGACGTCATTTGAATGAAGTTCATTTTTTTCGATGAACTTTTAAGTTTTCAAATATAATAAATTAATTTAGTATTGTGATAATTTTTAAAATATTACCGAGGAATGTATCGCATTTAAATGACATTGCATTGAAGTTGGAAAGTGTTTCATGATCAATGCTTTATGCATGATTGATCTTTCTTGTTTATGATTAGTCTTGTATAGTAAAGAAAATTTCAGAGAATATTTCAAAGCATTTGTTGTTATTTTATTGAATCCACAGCTTTCTGATTGTCACTAAGAACATATTTTTTTCTAAATTGAAAAAGAAAGTAAAAGTTTATATTTACATTTGGTTCATTTGAATAGGTATCGTAAAGTCTTTGTTATGTTTGATATTGTTGATGTTACAGCAATTCCCCGATTAGTATGAATTTAATTAGCACAAAACTCAAGTCAGTTGCAGCTTGTGAGGTGATGCAGGATAAGCACTGCTTCACTTAAAGTTATCGACCGAATGGCTTATCATTATTATTATTTGGTGAATTTTTTAAACTTGTTTGTCTATTTTTAGATAATATTTGACAACATTTGTGCCAATAGCGTGATGTGTTTTTATGATGTTGATTGTCGAGGAGGAAGGGGGAATCCTGCCACTGAATCTACTTCACCCATTCCTAAAATCATAAGCTGCATGTGACTCAATTTAGCATGGTTTCTAATTAGCAACCAATTTCAATTAGCACTAGTCAAAATTTCAATTAGTGCAATATTTAGCTAAAGCCTAAGTTTAGTAAACCGAAATTTCAAATGTAAGATGTATTCATTTCATACAGTAGTGATATTCAGTTATGTAAATATTTCTTTATATATGATACATCAATCATGACATATATGTATATACTATACTGTACATTAAAACAGTTTTAAAAATGTACAATTAGTTAAATGTCAGTTTGGAAATTCACAGATTTCAAAGTATTTTCACATTGATTTTTCATATTTTGATATATTTCATAATATGTATGTAGAATTGCGTCACCTGCCGTTATATTTGTGTCATTCATAAATTAAGTGTAATGTATGTATATATGTAATAAATATTTTGGAATGTAGAATACCTTACTGTACTGTAAGTTATACATATTTTTCAAGGAAATACTAAAGTATTTTGTTAATTTCAATAAACTTTTGTTGCAGATATTAATTATCCCTTTTTTTTCCTATTGTATGTAAAATTGTCATAAAAAATGCATTTAAAAATATTGGTTGACATTTTCAAGGTCTTGGGATGCATTGGAATATTTTACATTGATTATTACATTTGCTAAGTGCAATGTTTTTGCTCAACCAATTAATCATGCTATTCAGGGGATTATTGCTGTATTGATTAATCCTTGTTGTGACTATTATTGATTAATCATAGCAGTGGTTAAACTTGTTAAAACTAATGCCAATAAATTACATTTTCATATGATAGTAATAATAATTACTTTTTTTTTTATATAAAGTATCATCACGATCTACATATATATGAAGAAAAGTAATAATGGGATATATAACATTTATTAAATATTTTAGTGGAAATGAAAATTACTTAATATATAATTATATTATAAAGAAGCAAAATTAGGAACATAGTAAATACTAACATAAGATAAAATAAGATTAATGAAATCATTGACATTGTCCAGATTTGGCAATATTTTCAAAGTCGGGATTATATGATGAGAGAAATAGTAGTAAACATTGATCCAGATGTTCATTACTTGACAATTTAAAACTTTTCACATAAGAAAATATGGATTCTGCAAAACCAGACATCTTATTGGAATCAATTAATAAATTTTAAGTTGAAGGAATGGAGTGAAAAGTAAGATCTACTCAAAATCATGTAGCGATTGACTGGTTGGGCACCCCTGTGTTATACAGTCACTTCTACATATAACAAAATTGTCAAGACGCTTAAAACTTTTTTTGAAGCTGTAAATTCATTATAATAAGTATGCAAAGTATTGTCTTCTTACTAAAGTAAAATACAAAAGTTTACTTTGTCATTTTCATAAAAGTGCTATTTCCTTCTTAGTTATAAATGGGTAGTGCTGTATGGAGTACCTTGCTTATTAAAATTATTGAAAATTAACATTCTGTATGCATTTTCTATTAAAAGTTTCTCTACAGAGTATTAACAGAACCGGGAAATCAGGGATTTCTCAGGGAATTTTTCAATTCTGGAAATGTCAGGGGATTTTTCAAAATTCCTCGAAAATCAGGGAAAATGAAAATTTTCAATCGCTAATATGCAAGCATGAAAGACTTTCGCCTTTTTCTGTTCTTCATTTTTAGAGTTACCGATATTGTTCCAAAAATGCGATAAAATTGTTTATGGGGGGAGGGAGTATGCCCTCTTATAGAAAGCAAAATTGACGTCACTTGCTGCAAAAAATATCGACATTGGCATCTTCACTGTGTCAATGATTAGAAAAATAAAATGTCAGAAAATGGTGTTACAGCATTAAAAAATGAGTGCTGTCAGTTTCTGATAAAGTGTGTGCTGAAGCTACAGGAATGGTCACTGTTAAAGTTTTCCCTAACAAAAGCTGTTTCTTGTTTCGATCCTTCCCTTGCTATTAAAGAAAGCATCTTTGCAAGAGGTTGGGGAAGCCTCTTCTTATTTTGATTGAGAAAAAGCTGATTACTTCCTTCGAAGCAGAGAATGCTAAGAAACAGTTAAAAGACATCTATTGTAGAGTGAATGTTGTTCAAAAATGTCAAAATTACAAATGAAAAAGATGAGCTGAAAAAAAAAAGCGTAGATAAATTCTAGTTTGATGTTTTGAGTTCTGAAGGCTGTTTGAAAGAAGCACAGAAAATATTAAAACTGGTCATGATTTTATCTCATCGAAATGCTAACTTTGAAAGGAAATTTTCCATTAATAGTGATTGCCTATGGGAAAACATGAAAAAAGAATCGGTTGTTGCTAGAAGATGAGTGTTTGATCATGTCACAATGAAAGGTGGGCTTTACTCGCCAAATGATCCAGCATGTTCGAAATGCGAGAGCTAAATACTCAGAGGCCCAAGAAGTACAACGAGAGAGAAACCCTATTAAAAAGGAAGAAGGATGCCACCATTCAGCTAAAAAAATTGGAGTCTAAAAAAGAAAAAATCTTAAAGGATGCAGAAAGAGTCTCTCTTAACTGAGGAAGAAATGACTGTTCTCTAAGCTAAGAAATAGTTCTTGGTACTTTTCATCTACATTTAGGGATAGGATCGAAAGGCTGTGTTATGTAATCGTATATAACATTGTAATTTTTGGTAATTCTTAAGTAATATTAAATATAAACAAAGGCACAATTTATTTACTATTTCTGTTCAGCTACTTCTGCTAATAGTATTCGTAAAGTTTTTTTTTTCTTTTTGTTTTCTTCTATGCCTTACAACATGTCTATAACATTTCTATACTTCAATGTTTTGCATTTTCTAAATGATAATACAATTGCACAAAAACATTAGGGAAATTTTAAGAAATCTATCAGGGCAATATTAGGGAATTTTTTTTCTTGAATTGTGTTACTACCCTGCTCTATATTTGTGTTAGTTATTGCATAAAGTTGTTAAAATATGATGAAGCTTGATAATTTTTTATTTCATGCTTGCAGTGATTTGTATGGGATTCCTCATATATATTGGTATAAGTTTATGGAAAAGCCGAAGAGAAGCCCAGGAAAAACTGTTTTATGAAATGGTGGAAAAAGCGATTGGTGAGGCAATTAACGTATTTTTTTATTACTACTTGTATTATTCTTATTTCAACTAAGATTCTAATAATTTGCCACTAAATCTATATAAATAAAATTGAAAATATGTTTATTTACTTGTGTGTTTGTTTGTTTTTAATCATCAAGGGAAAATGGCGGCACCAAATTTCATGAAATTTTATGGATTGTCTTGGAATAACCCCACTTAAAATTTAGTCCATGTTTCAAGTTTCTAGGACTAGGGGTTGTTTAAATATAAATAAAAAGCAAACAATTAAACTTTCCATAGACATAACATTATGTAAATAATTTTTCAGCAAATTTATTTGAAGAAAATATGATGTTGCTAAGCAATGGAATTATACCCAATGAGATTATACAGCAAATAATTTTTATTAAATCATTAATTTAAATAATTAAGGAATGTATACAAAAATAAATTTTGTCAGAGTTACATTTTTGACTGGATTGTATATCAATTACGGCTTTTGGGTTTAAAGGTTATGAGGATTATTAATATTTTCAATTTCTTAAGTCATCTGTTTTACCTTTACCTGTTTTACCTTGAACTGTTAATTTTGTAATTATTTGTGCATAAACGCTGCATTTGCGCAATTCAGTTTATGTTCTCATGAATCGTAGAGAGTCGATTAGTATCTTTTTCCATCTAACTCCATCTTCTAAATATTGTATATTAGATTGACTAAACTAGCTTGTTTTTAAATCCTGATTAATTATTAAGGTTAATTACTGTTTATTGGATCAACTAGCTTCCCTTAGGCTTATGATGTGACCTCTCTCTAAGTCCGACCATTGTTCGTTGCACAGTCGAGTAGAGCTCAATTGTTAATCGGTGCATATATTACTTTCCTTATATACATAATGTATAAGGAAAGTATTGTGATGGGGTCGAAAATTCGAATTCATGTTTTCGATGGGAGAGCATGTTTCAAGCATCCCTGAACACGAATTAAACATTTTTGAGGTGTGTGTGTGTGTGTGTGTCAGTGAGTCTGTGGAGATGATATCTCACGAATGAATGGAGCGATTCGAATGAAATTTGATACAAAAATCACAATCCTTGAATACTTGAAGTTTATTGTATTTAAATGCAATCAAATGTCCCCCCTAAATTTTTGAGTGAAATTTTGAAAAAATCAACAAAAAAATCAAAACCTTTAATAAAGTTATAAAAATAGACATTTCTTACGTAATTTTTTCTTAGAAAACAACTGACATAAACTTTAGAACGCTAGCAGGAACCATAAATTATTTTCCATTCATAAATTATTTTCCATTCATTTCATTCATCACAGTACTATAATAATTTATTTTATTTAAAGATCATGGAGGTACAAGTAATTAAACTCTATGCTTAAAACTTCATCGAAAAAATCGTCCTTCTCTCTGTAAAATCAATGAATATTTCATTCATATCAGCTATGCAGACTCCATGAACTAAATGATTTTGTGTTAAAGAAATACAGCAATTCTAATACATGCTACATATTTTGCTGTTTACATTTTACATAGGTGAAAAATAGGCTTCGTTGTAGAAATAATCAAATTTGGATGAGCATTTAAACCTAGATATATTGTAATTTCGTTGTTTCAGTATGTAGATACACAGAATTTAAGCAAAAATAAAGCGGTTTTAAGACGGATACAACACTAAATATGAATTAAAAAGAACTTTAAAAATCACGATTTTGAGACATGATGGATGCCATATATCATTTTTAAGTGGGTCACGTGATCTTTTCATATTATGGTCACGTGATCGCTTCATATAAGAGGTGTTATTATTATTTTAATTTTTATTTAAAAAACTACTGAATATATTTCGCTGAATTTTTTTTTATATATTTTATGGAACAATTTGAATATTACCTAAAATTTTCGAAGCAATTTGTGAATTTTAAATCCGCTTAAAAAATGTTTGAAAAATTAGGTCCCATAGGGCTCAATGTATTTCATTTTTTCAACCCAGGTTCAATACAAAACTAATTGGGTGATATTATTCATTTATATTCCCATAGGTCCTACAGACCGTCTGAACAACATTGTAAAATTTACTTACAATTTAATTTTGCATAACATTAAGCAACTTGAAAAAACTATCGCATGATGTAATGTAAAAACACGTTGAAATTACTAAATTATTATTACTCGCTTTGCTTCTTTACGTGAAAAACTCATCCAATGTTTTCTGCTTCAAAGTTGATACTCGGTTTTTTTATGCTGCTATCTTATACAATATATATAAATGTTTTATATTTATCTTTTATATTCATTTATCCATCTATCAGTTTTTAGTTAGTCGAGTTTATGAGTATTGTTAGGAAATTCTTATGCGAACACATGATTGAAGAAAATCAGGGAATTTCAGGAAAAATTCTCTGGAAATCAGGGAAAACTCAGGGAATTTTGTTTTTAAGTTTCTGTAGCCACCCTACAATATGAGTCTCAAAAATCTTTGCCAAAATAAAACAGATGACATAATAAATTGAAAATATCAATAATCCCCGTAATCTTCATAGCAGAAGGCTGTACTTGATTCCAATACATGACAATATATGTCAAAATATATGCCAATATATCTGTACTACTTATATTCTTGTAGATTAGAAGCTGTGCATTTGTAGAATATTACCTGCACAAAGTACAACATAGGAGTTTCAACAACTTTTGTCGCAATAAAACAATGGCATAATAATTTGAAAATATTGATAATCTCTGAATCAATTATCCCCGAAAATATCAATAAGAATGTTTAAACCTGAAGACCGTAATTAATATTATCCAGTTTATGCAATGGCAATGAAATTTATTTTATATACACATCTTCATTATTCAAATCGGAAATGATTTAATAAGAATCGTCTGCCACATAAACACATTGGATTTAAATCCGTTACTAAGCGACATGATATTATTTCCTTCAAATAAATTGGTGGAAAAAATATCGTCTGAATGCTATCTTTATGGAAGATTTGGCGACATTTTAAAAAATCACCAAATTTATCACCAAGTGGGACTGTAAAACTGACAGTTCTACTTGGCGCCAAATTGACGAAACATCATCACAATACTATCCCCTAATAAAACACAATTCATTTTATTTATTTAGCGCAATTTATCAATTTCAAGATATTTTTAAGGATTTACAAATATTTTAATCAGTTTGGCGACATTTTAAATATTTGCTAAATGTGTTACTAAGTAGGACGGTTGGACTGACAGACAACTGCTGACGAAACATCAATTCAGTACTCTTCTAACAAAACAAATTTAATTTCATTGATTTGCATCATTTTAACAATTTGGTGACTTTTCTGTCAATTTGGCAATGTTTAAGGAAAGCTGTCAAGTTAGCGATATCTCACCAAATTTGTAGCTCTGAATATGCAGATCTCAATAAAATATCCAGATCCCGTTTGTATATACTAAATGAAAACACTAAAATTATATTAGAAGATATACCCATTCAACTCTTTTTCTGTTTTAACAATCGGATAAATGAATTGCTTGGGTAAACACTATAAATGAGTTTATTAGCTGCTAAACACTATATAAGCTTGAAAACTCTTTGTCAAAATAAATGAAAGTGATGTACGCAGTCCACAATTAATATAATTAAAAACAAAATCAAATCGTTCATTTACAAAATATATTTTTATATCCATTTATTAACACTTTACAACAAAGTTGAATAGTATTTATGACTTTGTTCATTCTGTCTGTCTGTCTGTCAGCACGATAACTGCCGTAAAAATGACTTTATCAAACTGAAATTTTAGTTTGTTGTTCAGACGGTCTGTGGGAGCTATGGGAATATAAATGAAGAATATCACCCAATTAGTTTTGAATTGAACCCGGGATATATACCCATTCTACTCTTTTTCTGTTTCAACAATCGGTTAAATGAATTTATTGCCTAAACACAATATATGAGTTTATCAGCTAAACACAATATATAAGCTTGAAAACTCTTTGCCAAAATAAATGAAAGTAATGTATGCAGTCTGCAATTAATATTATTAAAAGAAAAATCAAACCGTTCATTTATAAGATATATTTTTATATTCATTTACTTATTACTAGCTGCCTTCGGCAACCAGCCTGTTCGCTACCCTTGAAAATTCTGACCGTAGCAAACTCGCTGGCCCATAACCCCGTTGAGTTAACAAAGTTTGTTTTAGTTTAATGACGTTAAAACTAATAATGAAATTTTAAGGTGAAAAATAATGTTCTAGGGGAGAGGTTCTTGGAAATTGATTTGTAAAGTGAATTTATTCTAATGTTTGTGAACTGTGAGATTCTGAGGTTTTCTATACCTGTAACCCTAGGAAAGGGGTCCCTTTGATGTGTACTCACAGCCGGGATCAGCTGCTCCTATGTTTTTTATAGAGGTATGGTCCTCTGTTTTACATAAATGAAATTGTATCCATTTGTCTGCATTTTTAGTATTGCATTGCAAATGACATGAAAGTATTTTTGAGACTGATGATGTTGAATGTGAATTTAGTATTTAAGAGATAACGATGCTGTTCTAACGATGCTGCTCAGTGGAAAATTTTTTTTTTTTAAAGATTGTCCCCACTACCACCCGATGCATAAATGCACCGCAACAATCTCCATAACTTTCTTTTTATTTATTTTTTTATTTCTTCAGTGTTTAAGTTTTTCCATTGTGGTCACAACCACCATCCGATGTATATAATACATTACCACAATTCAATCCACCCTAATTCAATCCTTTAAATTTTATAATGACCATATGCTAAGCTCTTAATTCCGCTTTATTCCAATAAAATGGATTGTTTGTTTTAGTTTAATGACGTTAACACTAATAATTAAATTTTAAGATAAAAAATAATATATTCCAAAAACATTCATTATTTAAGTTTGTATATATTAAAAGCTTTTTTGTTTTTAATAAACACACAAAACAAAATTATAAACACCCATAATACCAATAGTCCACTGTTAAAATAGACTTTAAACTGAATGGAATGTTTACACATTAAACAAAAATCTAAATACAATTCTAAAATAGAAGTCGAAAATGTGTTAAATCAGTACAATATATATCCCCTGTTTAAATCAGAACAATTTTAAAACAATATAAATAAAATACACAATAAATGTGTAAATACACTTTATATGTAATGTTATGAAAAGAGAAAGAGAAGTTTATGTTCTTAAAAGAACAATAATGAAGTTAAATAAATTCTTATCTTGATATGGATAAACTGCTCCAAAGAAACTGCTAACACAACAAAAGTTAAAAAGTTAGTTGAGTTGTAAGAAAAAATGACGTTTTTAAAAAATTAATAAATGCATTTCCAGCAAATTGAAATTTAAAATGAAAAGTAATTTATTTCAAAAATAATAATGTATTCCAATAAAATGGATGAATAATTTATTCAAATAAAATGGATGGTTTGTTTTAGTTTAATGACATACATTCATTATTTGGCAGGCACAAATATCGAATGTTCCATTCAATTTTGCTATGTATATCTGATGCAACCTCGTCAGAACCTCGCCCTCCTCCTCTCCACCATAGAAACAATGTGCGTCTGCGTGCACATGTGGGTGAAAAATCAATCCCTTCTTTCACTGTTTGGCCGAGAAATTAAAAATCATTACTTCCTTAAAATCCGGATCGTGCAGCTACTTTTTCTTATTTTTTGACCAGATTGAGCTTGTGAGAAAGAAAGCCTGATCTTTGAGCTTTCTAAAAATGTAAATTATTAGTTGATATTGTAGGTACTTTTCCCGACGCGAGGATTTAAAAACGAAAGGTTTTTTTTTTTAACCGAAAGTGACTTTTGTTTAAAATCTTTAAAAAATATTAGAATTTGTCCCTAAGATTTAAAATTGATATATTTTTACTCACAATTGTCTGCTCTTTCCGGTCGTGTGATTTGTTTTTTTCTACGACGTTTGGATAGTGGAGAAAAAAGGGGGAAAACGGTCGAAGTCGCATAAAACATTAAATAACAACAACAAAAAAATTCAAATTTTAAAAAACGGTTTTCACATGTCACCTTCCCACCCCCCGGGTCTCCAATTGCCAAATTTCGTAGCTCTGCGACGTGCAGTCGCTGAGCCTATAGTGTATAAGACACACAGACAGATATTGCCTTTTATTATATAGATTCAAATCGAAAGAATAATAATAAACATTGACAAACACATTTAATTTAATTGCGTTGCCTTGATATAAGATAGAATTATTTTGATTTCGTAATACTTTTCATTGTTGAGTAAAAGCTTGTGAAAAATAAACCATGGTGATAGATTTTCTATGTAAATTATTGTTTCAAATAATTCATGCTTTCAGAAAGTGACTAATTAGTGCAAAAATCTCATACCAAACTCAGATATATAAAGTTTTAATTCACTTTCACGTTTTTAACAAACTATTTCAAACTTTTTTGTTTGGAGGAACCAAGGAGTTAGAGGGAACTCCTAGGAAAAGTTGACTCCTCGACAACCCCTAGTCTTAGAAACTTGAAACTTGAAAAAAATGTAAGGAGGGGCTATTTCAAGGATACCCACAAAATTTGATTAAATTCAGTTCAGCCATTCTCCCGTGATGATGAGACAAACGAAAGTTTCATTTTTCACTAAAATCTCGAGAACGACTGGTCGAAAGCCCAGGCCAACCGACTCGTCTGAAGACATGGAGCAGCAAAAAGGGTGGCCGGGAGAACGACTGGTCGTAGAAACTCAAAACATGGACTACATTTTAAGTGGGGCCATTTCAAGGCTACCCATAAAATTTCATCAAATTCTGTTTTGCCGTTCTCTTGTGGTGATGGGACAAACAGACAGATTTTCAATTTTATTTATATAGATTAATATTTGTTATTATCATTACTGAAAACTTGTGCATTATCAAACAGAAATGTTTGTTTTCAATATAAAGTATTTTTGACTGAGTAAAAACTTATAATATAAATATATATATATTAATGCATAATTATATAAATGCTTAAATAATTTTATGTATATGCATTTATGTATTATGTGAGCATATATATTTCATTTCTTAACCTGACTATTGAAAAAGTCTTAAAACTACTGATATTTTCTTTTTTCATTACTGAAATCTTTATCAGCTTAGTGGCATCACTATAATGATTGAAGCTGTTAAGTTTCGTGATCATTGAGTCATAAATAAAACCCTTTTATGCATGATTTTGCAAACTTTTGTCTAATGCTGCCATAGAAAATATGAAATTTGACTCAAAAAAGTTTTCATTCGAATTTCAGAAAATTCTATCTAGTTCTAAATTTTTTGGATTAGTTAGATTAGATGGATAAAAGTTTTGTGAAAATTCATCAGTATTTATGGCAGCTATAGTGTACACTAGCAATCGACAACAGATGGACAGTACTCTAAAATAGTCAAAATATGTTCAGCAGATCCTAAAACATGTATTGGCATGAAAATCTCGAAATATAAAATATTCATGAAAACAATACTTTCTCTATTCTATAGTATGAGAAAGTAAGAATATGGAGACATTTCGCCAGTGAATTGAGGTGTTTGTGTGCGTGGGGAGGTGGGTCTACAGAAAAAACACCTATTGAAAATCATGTACTAACAGTCGATCACTCAATTGAGGTCTTGGACAAAGAAACTCATAACCAAACAGGAAATAATGCCCATCTATACCTACAAAATAAAAGAAAAACTGCTTTCCCCCAAACCAAATTTAATGAAACAACAAACATTAGTTCAATTGTTTAAACGAAATGATAAAATATAAACTTTCTTTTTCTTTTTATTTCTTGTATATGTATATTTCTTCTTAAAATTTCTTTTGTTGCATTTTTTTTTTTTTTTTTTTGCATTAAATAATATTTTTTAATGAGTTAACTTGACTTTTTGTCATTATTTTTATGAAAAATAATGTTTTTATAGTGTATTTAGTTGATATTAAGTTTGCATTTTATCCAAACTATATAATCCGGGAAAATTCTAAAATCCGAAATTGGCAAAGTCCAGATTTTTGAGGTTTTACTGTATATGCAGATAAAATTGTATGCAAATATAGAAAATTTTGAATGCTTTTTTTTCTCACTGTTATGTATTCATGGTAAATATCAGTTAAATCTAAAATTATTTTTTGAAATTTGCGTTAAAATAGTAATACTCAGTACCTGGAATTTTGATAGACAACAGGGAAAACCTGGAAAACTCAGGCAATTTCATTTTGAAAAATGGGCATGAACACTGCTACTAGTAAATAGTGATGATGTTTCTTATGGGCATTTGTTTAATTACATATTTGTTTAATTACATATGACTAGTGAATCAAATATGTAATTTTTGAGTTCTTTTTAATTTTTACAATGTCTTGAATACCAATATAAAGTAAACAAAATGTCTCTATCTGGCATTAAGTATGGAATTAAACATCTATAAGGTGATTGCTATTGCTGCTTTACATTAGATGGGGATTAAAAAGGGTTTTTCTGTTTCAGTTAGTATGCTATAGCAGGGTTTGAAATACAACTTAAAATTTAGGGGGTGGCATCCCCCCCCCCTTTAATAAAAAATTTAAAGGGGAATTTTCAGAAACTTGGGGAGAACTGTAAAAATCCTGGATTTTTATTAGTAAAATGAAAAATATGGATATTTTTAGTAATTTTTTATATTATAATATTACAACACAAGAGGCATTCAAAATTGACATTGTAGTATGTTCGACCAATGTTATTAATGCTTTTACAGCCTTGAAATAGTCAACTTCATTTTTTTAATAAATTGAAAACCCCTTTTCAAAGATGAAAATGGAAAACATTAAAAAAATTAAGAAAATATATGCAGTTACTTTGTAATTAACACAATTTTAGGATACAGCACATTTTGAGTTATCCTAATCTATAATGCACCTCACCATGCTAATTTTATTCAAAATATTTTGAATAACTAAAAATATTTTTTTAAATGCTTTTAATAAAATTAAGATGAGAAGGATGTTAATTTTTAATTGCAATTAGATATGCAGTTTTGGGTTCAAATTTATGCTCTCCAAATGTATTTCTAATGAGCCCAAATAATTCTACATTCCTAAATAAATGAAAATGTTTTAATTTCTTTATCTTAAACATATATCTCAATTTCATTAATTATATGTTTGAAAGATAATATTTCAGCATAAAAAACACATTAAATATAAAAATATCAGTTGGTGTATATAGATTTAAAAAATGGAAAATATTTTAAAATAAAATGAAACATACCGGTGATCGTGTTTAAATGCAAATTTCCATGATATTGCTGAATTGTCTTTTATAAATTACTAACTAATAAATGAAACATATTAAAAACCAATAAATATACTGCAAGGGAATTTTTTGCTTGGGCCAATATTTGGTCAAAAATAGCCATTTTTATATAGGATTTCCTTAAAAGTGTCTGATGCAAGAACTAAACCAAAGTCTTTCAATAAATTGAAGATTTGTATATTTTCCTGGAGATAAAAAAAAATCAATTTTCCCGAGGAAATGAATAGTTGATTGCTTAGGCTAAGTATTTCAAGAGAATAATTTGAAGGCGTAAAACGGCATTTTATAGATCCTATATTTTTTCTTCACATTTCTACAAAAGTTAACTCACATTAATTTCAGGAATCATTAAAAATGAACTTTCTATATTTTGTAACAAATTTTAGTACACCAATTTTTCATCCCGCAAATGCAGTGATGATGCCTCCCCCCCCCCCTCCCACCTTAAAAAATTTATATTAATTGTTCGAATCCTGTGCAGCATATCATTTTTGAAGTGTAGCCACGCATTTATTACTTCTTTGATTTCTTTGTAGATATCAAAATGTTTTTACCAAAAGAATTAGAATTTTCAGGAAAAGAGAAGATCTGGTGAGTTTTGGAGAAACATGGAACATTTTTAGAAAAAAAAACACTGTGGTTTCGTGGAACATTTTTATAATCCCATCCTTTTAATCCGTTTTCTTTCATGGTCCGCCACATTTCTCACTTTAGTTCCCTAAATTTAAGGAGGACATTAAAGTAGAGGGCTGCGGCATGCATACGTGATATCTTGCTTTATAATTTTTCCAATGCAGGATATTTTAATTTTGTGCAGACACACGTCTTATTTCAAATCCAGTATGGCATGGTGATATACTTAAATGCTCTCTCAATGCTCAAATTCTAAAATTTTAAATGTATAAAATTTTTCCAAGGAAGAATTCTAGTATTAAAAGTTTATTCTACTTAAAGAGCATTTCTATCATTGGTTTTCAAGGAATCCAAATATGGTAATGATAGATTTTATAGTTTGAAATATTTATATTTCACATAGAGAATTCAGCAAGTATTTAAGTTAGAATGCTCCTTTTTGAGCTTCAAATAATAGGCTATGATGGAATATATATTTTTATTTCTGAAAGTTTCTATGTTAGAAAATACAAGTTACTTACAAACTAATGCTTTGAAATATTAAAATTTCACTACTTTCGCACCTTTAGATATTCTTCAAGAGCCCCAGGATGCTTCATATCATTCAAATTCTGGTTTAGGAATCCATAAAGCTGTGGTGAATATCAGGGATAGTCTTATATCACCAAAGGAAAGGTATGTTTGATTTATATTTAGATAATGTTGATAACACAGTTTTCCAACCTTGAATATGTACCCCCTTTAAGGTCTGTAAAGGGGTCATTGGGGTACATGTAAAAATTTCAGTAATAGTGGGCATTTGACAGATTAATGAATTTTTAAAGAAACATTAAATTTTAAATTTATTTTGTATAATGAAAAGTTACAGTTAAAAGAAAATATACCAAGCAAAAAGCACGAAAGGGCTCAACTAGTCGTCTCCCACCACCCAGGAAACATGTTTACTACTTTTAGAACCAACATCCATTCTGGCAAGGAATGACTAGTTGAGTGCATTCTTGCTTTTATACAACACACTGTTGTAGAAGTCATTTCAATAAAATTCTGAACATTTAGAGTTTTGTGAATAGTAAATTGAGCTGAAATAATACCCTGTATTGTTCTTGATTTTGAAGTCAATACTTATCCAAAAAAATTTTGAAATCCTTCCTCTTCAAAGTTAGCTTTGTGCTTTGTTTTCATCTCATTGCCTGCTCTGTGCTGATCAGTATTAATGACCTCAAAACCTTGACCCACAGATTGTGAGAGATAACTAGATGATCATTTTCTTCTTTTTATACAATGTTATATTGATTGTAATGAACCTCATATGTAGGTATAACAAAAACAACACAGCATTATTAATAAAAAGATTCTGGATAGATGGTGACACCAGTCAGCCGTGAAGAACATAATTTTTTTCAACCAGGATTCTTTAGGATATAAAAGATTTGTGATACATTTATACCTTATAAAATCTATAATTAATGAAAGGATGGCTTCAGATTTTTTTTTTTTTTATTTTGGAGCAGTGTGCAATATTTAAAAAAAGCTACTGTTAAATTATAAAAATTGGATTGCTAGTCAATTTTTTTTATATTCTGAATTTAAAATAAGGAACATTTTCAACACAGGAAAAGTATATATATATTTTTTTAATTCAAGAAAATGCGTCTATTAATCGTATGGATGCTGTTCAAAGTTTGTTGGAAAGAGAATTTTTCAGTCTTTCCAATGGTGTTAGATGGAAAACTCTGTGATAACATTTTTGGTCTCTAAGGAACATATTTGTGTGAATATTATTCAAAATCATGCTAAGACATAATAATGTCAAGGTACACCTTACTGGGTCCTAAAGTACCTGTGTACCAAATCTCATGGCAGTACTACAGTCTGTTTCAAAATTATAAGACCACTAAAAATTCCACCCTTTCTCAACAAAGACAACATTGAATGTGAATTTCAAAAAAGGTGTATGAAACTAAACAATTTTGCAATGTTGATTTAGCTTAGAAAAAAAAAGCAGATCGAATATCTTTTTCGTGCCAAACGATTTTTCGAAATCACTGTGTTACATAAATATAGGACCACTTTAGTTTTTCAAATAATGCAGACGATTTTTGTTTAACTTTGGAGTTTATCTGTAACCTAAACCATCTGGAAAGGATGGAAGGAAGGAAAAAAGACAGAAATTGAGAATTGAACTATTTGATTCGTTGGATTATTAAAATGCTTCGTGGAAGTGATTTGTCTGAAGTAAAAGCGTGAAAAATTTGGTTCTAAAACGGAAAAGGAAAGTCGGAACGTGAAATAAGTAAGATTCTCAATCGTTCTAAAACGACTATTCACAATGTTTTGAGTAAAAAAGAATTGTGTGGAAAGCAGAAAAGATCTGGCCGCAAAAAGCAGTTATCAGCTCGTGATAACAGGCAAATTTTCAAGATTGCAATGAAAAACTACCAGTCCACTCGTAAAATAGCACAGCAGACAAATATACAAGTGTCTCATATAACTGTGTGGCGAAGTTTGAAGTCGAATGTTGATGTTAAACTTTGGAAATTAAGAAGCAAACCATGACTTCTTAAACATCATAAAGAAGCACGTCTGAAGTGGGCAAAGAATGTAATTTCCTGGAACTCTACATGGAAAAATATAATATTTTCGGACGAGAAAAAATGTAACTTAGATGGTCCGGACGGCAATAACTACTACTGGCATGACTCTCGTGAGTTCTTCAGTAGGCAGATGGGAGGCGGTTCCGTTATGGTGTGGGGTGCTATCTCATATGCAGGAAAATGCTATCTGCAAAGAGTTGATGGTACAATGAACTCGGACAGTTATTAACGGATGTTATACGAAAGTCTGATATCCTTCGGACCACTTTAAGGAGGGCCGAAGTGGAAGTTCCAACAAGATAATGCTCCCAGTCATGCATCTAAATCAATAACAGCATGGTTCAAAAGAGAAAGGATTGATGTTATATTTTGGCTGAGCCTTAGCCCTGACCTAAACCCCATGGAAAACCTGTGGGGTTATTTGTCTCGCCAAATATACGAAAACAACAAACAATATCATTTGGCATATGAATTGGAGGTTGCTGTTATGGAGAAATGGGGCAACATTCCGTAATCCGTCCTTACAAATTTCATTAAATCGATGCCAAATCGTGTGTTTTAAGTTATTCAGAATAATGGTAGAGCAACAACTTACTAAATTTGCTAAAACTTTCTTTTTCCACATGTGGTCTTATAATTTTGTAACAGGTATTTGTGCTACTTTTTTGTTATATTGCTGTTATATTTTTTCTAAATGAATTTAGTACATGCAAGTTGCTAAATTTTATTTAAAACTTGTACTGACATGGAGTTGTTTTGATTTTGAATAAAAAAAATTTCATTAATTACCTAAATAACAAAAAGTCTCGTGGTCTTATACTTTTGTAACAGACTGTACACTTGGATTTCATGCTAAGGACTGCATACACATATAGATATTTTCCTTTATTATGCAGGAAAAGTACATTTAATACATTATTGAAGTGTACTTTTTTATTTAAAATTATGTAGAATAAATTTTATTCTAAACAAATACTGCAAAAAATATCTATCGTATTTATTATTATTTTTTTAAGCTCAAGGGTCATAAAATTGATAATTACCGGATATTCAGCCTTATAGTAGTTTAAATTAAGCTGATTGCAATAATCTGCAAATTATACTTAAATATCTATTTTCTCTTTAAGTATTTTATATGTATGTACTATTTTTTTGGATTTTTTCTTTTTTTGTAAATGTATCTATAGATGTAAAGTTAACGAAGTTTCAATTTGATTTAATATAAATATATTTTTCATGCCCCCAGGAAAGATAAGCTGTGGTTGTGGGATAGGGTTGTTGCATTTATTGAGGAAAATGAATCTCGTGTGTCTGTTGATTACAAGAAAATAAACGGAGAAGACTTTAAAGTGTGGCGCTTTCATCCAATCACTCCCTCACAGGTATATTGAGAATTTTATGGTTTCTGATTATGATAAGTATTTAAATTCTCTATTATGCATTAAATATCAATAACATGATGTAAGCTACTCTTTTTGTACATCATGGTAGATAGGTGGAACTGCTTTCAGTACCAGCATATTATGTTCCACTGATAAAGTATAGGCAACTGCTTGTATACATATTTCTAAGCAGTCTTATTATTCTAATCCCTACATTATGTGTATATTATAACGATGCATTATGAAAACTTTCAATTTGACATGCATAATGGCATATACACTTGAGTGTTTTTGTTGACATTTAAATGTCATTCATTACACAGCCGTTGTGAAAAAACAAATTTTATTTCTTTTAAATGTCAATGAATAATATTACATCGATTTCAATATTATTATCTTTTTTGTATTGATGCATTAATGTGGTAATATCTTAATCCAGGATTGATTGTGGGCTAGGTTTTCACCTGCAATTTCAGATTCTTTATTTAAAAATTAAATTGCCCCTGAATATTCAGGATTTTTAATTTTACCATCTCTTACTTGAATTGTATTACCATTATTTATTTATTTATTTTCTATAGCATCATTCAAAGGTATTTAATTACTATGCGGGCAAAAAAGATGGGAAATCTGTCATGAATAGCACGGAATTGAAAACAAAGTTACGGGAGAGAGGATCAATGATTACCTTTCTACTCCTATTTGTATCGACTAATATTTTTCTAATTATTTCATGTTATATAAAGAAAAAATGCTTTTTTCAATCGTATTATTAATGAAATGGACTATTTTGCTGCAATATAGTGAAAAACTGTATTTATTCACGATCTTCAGCATATTTCATTTAATTGTGAAAATATTTTCCACTTATGCAATTTGTTTACTTCAACTGAAATTTTGATAATGATTACATGTTTTATACAGAAAAACTTATTTTCAAATATATTATTAATGAAATGAAGGACTATTTTCTGAATAACAATATTAAAATAATGATTTGGACACTAAGGAATACAACTATTTCAGAAGGATAAATTAGCATTTTGGTTTGATCCATTCTATAGTAATATAGTTTGTACTTTATTAGAATACTGATTTGTTGATTTAGTCAGCCCATGTAAATGTTTAACAGGTTTTCTGCAATTTAAACTGAAAATACAGGTATTCAATAAGCAGCATGGTAAACATGTCAACTAATAAACTCTAAAATCAAAGACAACCAAATAAGTGGTTAAAAAATCATTTATTAAAATCGCCTTATTGACATACACAATCACATAGCCAAAGTGCGAGTTTAATAACCAACATGAATGTCGACGAAATTGAAAAGCAACTGCTATTGAATTTTTAGAAAGTCATGTAAAGGCTTGAACCACAGAGTCAAGAACAAGTCACCAAGCATAACTAAGGGTTAGAACAGGGTCAAAATTACAAATAGAATTACAGTAAATATAAATAAAAAGGGATTCATAAAGTAAAATATTGCGGGTGTTATTACAGCTAATTAAAAGAAAAGTTTTATCAAATATAGGCTGAAAATTATTGTTAATAATATACTAGGCAGGCAAGAGCCGTGGATAGTTTACCATTTTTAACATCTCGAGCATGTTCAGTTAAACGAATACCAACAGTACGTTTAGTACTGCCAATATAGAAATTTAAGTTATTATCGGGAGATATAAGGGGAGACAACATACACCCCAGCCTGACTTTTGAAATTGTTAATAACCTTATATTTATCTGAACAGGTATGATTAAATAATGTAGAAATAGTAGAATGAGCAGACTTGAAATTAAATTCATGGCAAAAGTGAATTAGAGGATTAAAAATCGTTGGATGATAAGGAAGACTAGATTTATATGGCATAAGATTAGAAACAAACTTAGTATTCGGATTTGAATAAATGAAGAAGGATGAAGAATGCACAAACTTACTCATATAATAGTTCATTTACTCACAAAAGTGTTGATTTATTAATGGACTGTATTAACAATACACAAATAAAAAAAAAGCACAAAGGTAATACACTCATGTATACACACCGAAGATGCTACTCTCGCTCCCAGATCCTCACGAAAAAGCCCGTTGCTTATTTTTTGCAGCTTATTTTTTGAGATGCACCATCTCGTGGCATCAAACATACCCCCAGCCTTGAAGCCTCAGTGGAGGTTCAACACTTAAGTTTAAACTGATTTTACTGAAAGCAAAAAGACATAATTACAACATATAAGTTAAGTTAAATAAAAAAAATAAAATAAAAAAAATGTCACTAAATTCAGTAATTCAGTTCATGAATAGTCAGGTCAGTGGCAAAGCACACAGTTTAGAAATAGGTCTTTTTAGTTCACCATGGGCAGTACATAATTCTACAACGCACACTTTATTATCCTTGCCTGGATAAACATTAACAATCTTACTTAAATTCCAACGCAAAGGAGGAAGATTTTAATTTTTTACTAGCAGTAAGTCACCCGGTTGAAAATCATGTTGTAGTTTACACCACTTAGGCCTTTGCTGCAATCTGGATAAATATTTGTTACTCCAACATTTCTAAAAATGTTGGAATAGCTTTTGCATATTTCTCAACCGATCAATGTGACTTGTTTTCTCTAGGGTTAAGTCTGATTCTGGAAGGGATTGATTGATGCTCCAATCAAATTCAATTGATGCTCCAATCATTGTTGCTCCAATCAAAAAGTGTCCAGGAGTCAGGACTTCTAACACATTGGGATCCGAAGAAGCTGGAGTCAAGGGTCTTGAATTTAAATAGGACTCGATTTGTGTGAATAGCGTTAAAAACTCTTCAAATGTTGGTACAACATTCCCAAGACTTGTTTTCTCTAGGGTTAAGTCTGATTCTGGAAGGGATTGATTGATGCTCCCATCAAATTCAATTGATGCTCCAATCATTGATGCTCCAATCAAAAAGTGTCCAGGAGTCAGGACTTCTAACACATTGGGATCCGAAGAAGCTGGAGTCAAGGGTCTTGAATTTAAATAGGACTCGATTTGTGTGAATAGCGTTAAAAACTCTTCAAATGTTGGTACCACATTCCCAAGACATCTCCTTAGGTGGTATTTTAGTGATTTAAATCCAGCCTCCCAGAGACCCCCCCCCCCCCCCTCAAAGTGAGGCGCAAAAGGAGGGTTGAAAATCCACTTGATGTTTTCAGATGACACATAACTATGAAGTCGATCATTCTGTTTGTTCGATTGAATTACATTATTATATTCTGAAAACATTCTATATTCTAAAAACATACTATATACTTCTGGAATTTACCTAAAATCTAAAAATGTTCTAAAATTCCTAAAAACCTAAAATAAACTGTAATAAAAAAAATGGGGACCAACTGACCAGTTACCCTAAATGCATAAAAATATGCTACGCTGTAAAATATTAAAATGGCACTTTCCTAAAAATAAAAACTCATTAAAGTAAGAGAGAGACACAGAGTTTAAGTTTTCAAAATCTAACGTTTATTAAAATTTTAAACTTTACTTTTAAAGAACCATTAAAATTTACATCTCATTAACTAAACAAATTAAATTCAATATCATAAATAAATTAAATAAATAAATTGAATTTATAAAGTGACCGGTCGTATAGTGGTAGTAAAAACGTTAGAATATTAAAGTTAAAAGAAAACAGCTTTTAATGTTTAAATTATGTTAAAATAATAAAATTATTTGCCAAACTAGAATTTAAAATAAAAAAGAACATGTTAGCCAAAAAAGAAATTTAGAACATAATAAGCATCCCAACTAAAAGTCAAAAACCCAAAGGAAATGTACATAACAATAAATCAGGATTCAGAACTTAAAATATATAAGGGGTCTTATTCCATACCAATTTAATTTAACTTTAAAATAATGTAAAACTGAAAATAATTAGAATTTTAAAGAAAAAGAGCAATTTCACCAAGGGTCCAAGAAGAGCAGCAGAGATCGGCGGGAGGCAGTATCACCAGAAGAGTTACCAAATGTGAAGCAGATCCAGAGAACACTTGAAGAGGAAAACCATGGCATGGGATCAAATTTATGTCCATAAGAAGTCTGGAAAAATGATCGTTCCACAAAGTTCATCTCCATGGGGGTATTCTCCAAATCAGCCAGACGACCAGTAATGCCAAAGTTAAATAATTTCTCCAAACAATAGCAGCAGACTTTTGGCATCAGAACGGCACTCAAGGCATATATGTCTGTTTAACAAATAACGGAAATGTTGATTTCATTCTTCATAATAAGAGCTACACAACTTAGAAAAATAAACAATTTGCCAGCAAAACTTCCTCGCAGACATCGCATAAATCGCAGGACACAGGGATCGCATTCGTCCTAAAATTCCTAAAATTCCTAAAAGTTTGAAGCTTACCTTGAATTCCTAAAATTAACCTAAAATTTTTAAATCATCCTAAAATTTTGTAATGTTTTGCTGCGGCGTTAAATTTACTCTACTATCGCCCGAATACATTCCATTCATACGGTAATCGATGTTAAAAAATACTTCAGAAATTAAAACGTTGTTCAAAATAGCACTCATTTTTTACAAAGTCAAAGACGACAAAAGTGTGAATCACGACAAAATCGCCGATTCTCAATGTGGTTAAATCCTCTCCGTCCGCGGGCGGTTTTAGTGAAATACGATCACAAGACGAATGGCGACCCACCTGATCATTTAGGACCGGAGATGGGGGAGATTCTTTTGTTTGTGGGAGTGGGAATCTCCACAGGATATCTTTGGAATCTCCAGTGCAAGCTAACAAACCTAGAAGCCTTTAACCTCTCAAAAGAGTAAAATAGAAAAAGACGGGTTCGATTGTTGAATAGTGTGCTTCCTCATATTTACTAGATAAATCACGAAGTTTCTCTGTGCAAAGTTAAAATTTTGCTCAACTATTCTTTGTTGGGAATCAATTGTGGGCAAAAATTTTGAAGAATTTTAGGTCTAAATCCAATAATACAAATATAGTTAGTCGGATTATGATTCTCTTACTCCCCTCATTACGTAATATTTGATCAACGTCATGTCAAAACAGGAGAGTAGAGAAGGAATTTTTGTCTGCTATTAGCAACCTCTCTAGGCATTGATGATATTAAAGGATATCTCTTCAAAAGGATGCATTGCGTAGGGGCCTGGACCACATAGCAGTTTATGAAGAAAAGCAATGGATAAAATAAAATACGGCATAGTAGGGAGGTCCCGCAATTGGATCGCGCTCCCCATAAAAAATAAATTAAAAACAATGAAAGAGCAGAAATGTGAAGAATGTTAAATAAACACATTCCCGTTTCCAACAGATAAAACTTTTAAAGAGTTTTCATTTCTTTTTAAACTTAAAATTTTGTCAAATTATTCCATGTTTAGTATGTATCTGGGATGAAAAGTACCAAAGATTTGAACTCTGTAAGAATTTTTGCTCAAAAACCAATATTTAAAAATATAGTTTTCTGGACTAGAGTTCTTTTGAGCCGCAGGAACTTGTGCATGTGTTTTTGTTTATTCTATCAAAGCAGAGGATGATTGAATGGAAATAGCTGTGTCTAGATTAACGCGTTGCAGTAGCTTTGATGAAATATAGGACAACTTATTTCCCTCATATTATTTAATTACTGCCTTCGGCGACCAGCCCTATTGTTTTTAAACTTGCAGTAGTTGTCGATCGTGCACCTCTGCGACGCAAGCCATAAATAACGGGGCAGTTCATAAAGTAACTGTGGATCGCACACCTACGTTACGTACGCAAGTCACGGCTAAGTGTGCAGTTTATGAAGTGTTGATCTTGTACCTCAGCTACGCGCGCAAGTTACGGCTAACGATGTAGTTCATGGAGTAGCTGTCGATCGCACGTCTCCGTTACGCGCTCAAGTCATGACTAATGGTTCAGTTCATGAAGTAGCTGTCTATCGCACACCTCAGCTACACGCATAAATCGTGGCTAGCGGTGCATTTCATGGAATAGATGTCGATCGCACGCCTTCGTTACTCACACAAGTCATGGCTAACGGTGCAGTTGATGAAGTAGCTGTCATTCGCACACCTCAGCTACGCGCGCAAATTACGGCTAACGATGTAGTCGATGTCTGTCGATCGCACGTCTCCGTTACGCGCTCAAGTCATAACTAATGGTTCAGTTTATTAAGTAGCTGTCTATCGCATACCTCAGCTACACGCATAAATCGTGGTTACCGTGCAGTTCATGGAGTAGATGTCGATCGCACGCCTTCGTTACGCGCGCAAGTCATGGCTAACGGTGCAGTTGATATAGCAGTTGTCAATTGCACACCTCAGCTTCGTGGCCAAGTCACGGCTAACGGTACAGTTGATGAAGTAGATATCTATCTCAGCTATGCGCTCAAGTTACGGCTACCGATTTAGTTCATCAAGTGCACGTTTCCGTTACGTGCGCAAGTTATGACTAACGGTGCAGTTCATGAAGTAGCTGTCAATCGCACACCTCAGCTACGCGCGCAAGTAATGGCTAACGATGTAGCAATATGCACAATTCACGGCTAATGATGCAGTTTATGAAGTTACTGTCGATCACACACCTCAGTTACGCACGAAAGTTACGGCAAACTCATTAAGTAGCTGTCAATCGCGTTTCCGACCGCAATGCGGGCACACGGGTAATGATACAGCTGCTGCGTATAAAATGAATCGTTTTTTATTAGTGGGTACATACAATCCACGTACGATATATGCAATAACGACAATTCTACTGCATGTAATAACGATATACACGCTGCGCGGGCACATGCAATCTGCATAGATTTGAAATAGCTGTCAATCGCGTTGCAGTCCACTACGAGGGTTCAAGGCTAACAGTTAAACACCTTTCCCAAAATAAATTGGCTTTTATTAGCATTATTTGCTTTAAGTCCGGCCGCTACGCGGGTGCATGCAATCCTTGTACATTACATGCAATAACTACTAACTTACCAGCTAGATTTTTGCTCTTATGGCCGTATTTTATTTTACAATTCTTCAAAAATTTTAAATATGATTTTGAGCTTTTTGGATTTTTTTTTTTTTGTTTGTTAATTATATTAAGATTTTCTTTTTCTGTTTATATAAAGTTGTTTGAAAACTAAACTAACATTTTTCTAACATACATATATATAGTGTGTATGTATCTATATATTTACACAAAAAATACCTGTGATAAAGTGGCCACTGGATACTAAGTGATAATTTGAATTTTTAAGTCTACAGAGCATTAAAATGAAAAATGAAATAGGAAAAATATTCAAAAGATTACCTTTTTCTTTCAATGATGTTTGTTTTTTGTATCAATTCTTTTCTAATTAATGAAAAGAATGGAAATTAAACAGTACTAATAATAGAAATAATAAAAATTAGCTCCTAAAATTTTCCTAAAATTTTGAAAAAAATACCTTAAATTCCTACCTAAAATTTTTAGAAAATCTGCTATGATCCCTGAGGACATCTTGGATCAACATTTAGAAGACAGGAAATGGAAGACAGGTGTTCCAAACATCTCCATTCAGTCATTGAAGATGACCTTAAAAAGAGGATAACTATGTAAATAAGACCCTTGAACACATTTAGATTAAAAACAAAACTCCTAAAATTCACTAAATAGCCAAAAGCAATCAACACTTGATGTTTTCAGATGACACATAACTATGAAGTCGATCATTCCGTTCAATATTTATAGCTCTTTTCAACTCTCTACTGGTTCCTTTAAAATTCGTTAAAAATAGACGATTCTGAAAATGTAAAAAACTGAAAATAGAATAAAACTGAAAAATCATGATAAATCAACGAATTTTTAAATTAAGAACAACAAATTTAGAATCAAATCAAAGGGAATAAAAAGGGCAATAAATGGAATCACAAATTAGCCAATTTATATTACTATAACCTAAAAAGAACGAACTTTCGCCATTTTTTGAACACGTTTAGGTTAAAAACAAAACTCCTAAAATTCACTAAATAGCCAAAAGCAACCCAACACTTGATGTTTTCTTATGACACATAACTATGAAGTCTATCATTCCATTCAATATTTATAGCTCTTCTCAACTCCCTACTGGCTCCTATAAAATTCGTTGCACAATCACTATGTATTTCAACAGGTTTATCTCTACGATCTGTAAATCATTTTAATGTTGTGATAAAGGATTTGTTGAAAGGTCTTCAACTATCTCTAAGTGAACTGCCATACTAGAGAATCAAACAAAAAGACATACATAACATTTAGTAATTTTGACTCCTTTACCAGAATGATTCTTGATATTAAATGGTCCAGCAAAGTCTACACCCACGCGAGTAAATGCTCTGCTTTGGGTAACTCTTGAAACAGGAAGATCAGCCGTCAACTGTGTTGCATTTTGGCTCGAATTCTGCAACAGATGATACATCGATGTAAGTATCTGCAAATGGCATCTCTTTACAATCAAGCATGTTGCAGTAAAAAGTTCCTCTGTTGATATGTGGTTCTTTAAATGATTTTCTGGTTGTTTAGAACAATTCTGGTTGTTTAGAACAATTTCTAAACCTCATACACCATGCTAATATTCTGCATAGCCTTATCCACAAAAAAAATTTTGAAATTATAGTTGGTTCTTGAACTTTTGAGACATGAGAATTATAACTCCTTTTTTCTTCCTTAAACACAATTTCACTGAACTCAGCATCGATATCAAATTTTTGGACTCTCATTTCAAGAGGTTGTTTTAGCCACTGAGGTCCTTCCAACCACAATGTGCTCTCCAAAAGTTCTGATGGAGATAACCTCTAGTTCCGCAATCTGCGGGATTCTCTACTCCATGTACAAAGCTCCATTTGACATTAGGAATAGCTTCTTGAATTTTGGATACACGATTTGCAACAAAAGGCTGGCAACGACGTGGCTCAGAAGAAATCGACGCCAATGTGACTTGGGAATCTGTCCAAGCATAGACACAATTGATAGGTATTTCAATGTATGAGAGAACAACCTTCAAAAGATATGATAGCAACAAAGCTGCACATAGCTCTAGTCTTGGAAGAGACTGTATTTTTAAAGGTGTAACTCTGGTTTTTGCAGTTAACATATTCAGATGCACTGAATGCTTAGAACATGCAGATTTTAACATGTATGGCAGCACAATAAGCTTTCTCCGAAGCATCAGAAAAGCCACGAATATCTATGACAATGGGATTGCACCACAAAACCTAAAGCAGAAGTTGAAATTCTGATAGCTGTGGTAACTCCGAGTAAAATCTTTTCCACTTTTTGTAAATTTTTTCATTAACAGGTTCATCCCAACCAATGTCATAACTCCACAATTCTTGTATTAAAATTTTAGCGTACATAATTAATTACAGGTGCCAACCATCCCATTGGATCAAAAATATTTGCAATTCTCTTCGTGCATGGTTTTTTGATGTTAGTGGATTCAGTAAAATGAAATGTATCTGTAGTTGGTTTCCAGTTAATTCCTAGGACCTTCACCTTTTTGTCACTATTAATTTCTATAGAAGTATTGTTATCTCTAAATTTTTCAGGAATATCTTCCAAGACTCTTGGCACATTTGAAGTCCATTTCCATAGTGTAAAGTTTCTTCTTTTCATCATCTCAAACATTTGTTTAGCTAAAAGTTTGGCTACCTCTTCACTTTGTGCGCCTGAAAGCAAATCATCAACGTAGAAATCACGAATAGCCACATTAGCTACCAAAGGAAAATTGTTTTGTTTATCCAATGTCCATCCATCTTGTCCTTCCATCATGTTAGTTGTTTCATGGCTCTTGTATACAAAAAGGGCATGCAAGGAGTTCCATAAGTAACCGTTACTAATCTATAAGTATTCAACAGTTCGTTTGTATTTTCTCTCCACAAAATTCCTTGCCAATTTATGTTTTCAGTATGGACTCTGATTTGCCTAAACATTTTTTTTACATCTGTGCAAAATGCAATTTGATATGTTCTAAACCTAAGGAGAATGGGAAACAATTCTTGTTGAATTTTTGGACCTGTCATCAAAAGATCATATAAAGAGTTGTAGTAGTACTGAATTCTTTCACTACACTATGATGTCCAGCCACTCAAATAGCTGCTATAAGCCCTAAGGCCCGTCGAGTGGTCTGGGTTTTCGACTACACCATGATGCGGCAAATAGAAAAAAGAATTAGAAAACACCTCATTGTCAGGAACCCTTACCATATGTCCTAAGTTATTATGCTCACTCATGAAACACTTGTATTGCTCATACGTATCAGCGTTGGATAAAAATGAATTTTCCAATGATTTGAATCTATGAATTGCTGATTGCCTTGAATCACCAAGTAAGTTTAGGGACGAATAGAAAGGTAATTTAACTACATAACGTCCATTATCTCAAAAAGGTAGATTTAAAATGATCTTCGCTGGCTTGCTCCAATTTTGTAAAATTAGAATATTCAGATACAGAGTCTAGCTTCTAAAAATTAGTTAGTAACTCTTGTGTTTCTAACTGAATATTATTCACATAAATAGTAGGTTTTAACTCAGAAGGAATAGTAACACTATCAGAAATAATCCAATCTAGATCAGAATGAGATGCAGTTGGCATATTTTCTTCTCCCTTAATGGTTTCTCTTTAAACATTAACAGAGAAATGTCTACCCCCAACAAAATGTCAATCGGTCCACTTCTAAAAAACATTAGATCTGCTAAAGTGATATCATTAAATAGCTCAATAAACTCCTTATCTAGAGTTAAATGGGGCAATTCTCCTATAATTTTATTAATTACAAATACTGGGGTTTTAAATGATAACTTGTTTGAAAAATGTGGCACAAAGTTAATTTCTGAAATGCCATTTGTTTTAGCATCTGCTAATCCTAGACATGAAATGAGAAATTTAGCTTTCTTCTTAGATAGACCTAACCTCTGTAAACAATCCTCAGTTATGAAACTAGCTTGACTTCCAGGACCGAGCAATGCTCGACAAAGCTGTAAATCCCCCAAAAAATCCACTACTCTGATAAGGGCAGTACACAGCAATATCTGTTTTTGACAATTAAAATCTGAAACACAAGAATTTATATGCATAGAAACACCTTCAGCTATTGATGAATCTCTATAATTATCAGTATTATCACTATTTAAAACGGGTGTTGATTGTGGACAAAATACCTTAGCATTTGCTGATAAAGAATTAGAACTATTCGCACCTTGATTAGTCACTTCAATGTTATTCTCAGGTTAAACATAATGCAGCAAAGTAGGATGGTTTTTAGCACATTTTTTACACTTGTAAACACTTTTACATTTAGATATTCTATGATTCGGAAGTAAACAATTAAAACACATATTATTTTTCTTCACAAAATTTACACGATTTTGAATGCTTAAGTTAAGAAATTTATTACACTTCATTAAAGAATCATTAGTTTTGCAATAAACACATTGAATATGTATCTCCGAAGCAAATGTTGAAACCTTTTGAGGAATGTTTTGTTTTCTAATAACCTGTTGTTTACTAATTTGAAGAGTACTTGAATGAGATTTTAAAAACTCTTAACAATTCTTCAAGTTTTGGAATGTTATCTCCTTTCAGTGAACTTTCCCATCAACCTCTTGTCAATACATTTAATTTGAATTGCACAATAAACATTAAAATAATATACGAAAAATTCTCTATATTGTAAAGTCTCAAAAGACCGAATGCATTCTCTCACAGTATCCACTAAACTCAATATTTGTAAAGGATTTTCTGATTGTAATGAAGGTAAATATAGAAGTTTTCTTATTAAAGCACAAATAAGTTCTCTTTTATCCGAAAATCTCTGTGAAAGTAACTCCCACGCAATGTCGAAGTTCATATCCAAAATCGATAGCGATTGCACAATTTTTAGTGCTTCACCTTTTAAAGAACACTTTAGATACTTTAAAGAACACTTTAGATATTTCCATCCACCAGACAACTTCTTATTATTCGAAATCGCAGCTTGAAAAAGGTCACTGAAAAATAACCATTCATCTATACTACAGCCAAAACAAGGAAGTGTTAACTTAGGCAGCTTGATATCTGCTGACTGAGAACATCTGGTTTCGTTAGGGGCAACAAGAATATTATTTTTAGAATTAGCTCTAGAAACTTTAAGAACCAACTCATCGATTATATCACACAAATTTTGCTGCTCCGTAAGGAAAGAATCAAGTTCTGCTTCCTCACATAAATAAAATATATTATTAAACACAAAAGTTATTTCATCACTAATATTCATAAGTTTTGATTTAAAAAGTTAAAGTTCTGCCGAATCAACACTATCAACACAAGATGCCACTTTATCTTTCAATTTCGTTAAATTAGCCTTAACAACTTTTTTTCTAGTCTTCAATGTTTTGAGATCCATTTTGATAGGAAATAGAATGAATAGACTCACCTCTGCTGATGTAAACAATCTCCGGCTCTGACTGACCAATAAACAATGATGAATGAATGAAGAAGAATGAAGAATGCACAAACTCATATAATAGTTCATTTACTCACAAAAGTATCGATTTATTAATGGACTGTATTAAGAATACACAAATGAAAAAAAAAGGGTACAAAGGTAATACACTCATGTATACACACCGAAGATGCTACTCTCGCTCCCAGATCCTCACGAGAAGCCTGTTGTAGCATGGCTTATTTTTTGAGAAGCGCCATCTCGTGGCGCCAAACACAACATACACCCCAGACTGATTTTTGAAATTGTTATTAACCTTATATTTATCTGAACAGATATGATTAAATAATGTAGAAACAGTAGAATGAGCAGGCTTGAAATTAAATTCATGGCAAAAGTGAATTAGATGATTAAAAGTCATTGGGTGATAAGGAAGACTAGATTTATACGGCTATAACTTCTGTTTTGAACATTGTCGCAGACACAAATTATTTTGATTTCATGATAATATTTATTTGCAATCATCTGGTGCTCCTATGGGTAACCCTTTATCTGACATTTTAGCTGAGGCTGTTTTGCAGGAACTCTAGAACAAGATTTTACTTTTCTTATCGTTCAAGCCTAATCTTTGGTGTCGTTATGTGGATGATGTGTTTATTATTTGGAACCATAGTATTGCATTAATGACCTTCTTGGCCTTTTGGATGATGTCTGATGAATTTAATGAATTTAATTTCAAGCCTGCTCATTCTACTGTTTCTACGTTATTTAATCATATCCGTTCAGATAAATATAAGGTTAATAACAATTTCAAAAGTAAGGCTGGAGTGTATGTTGTCCTTCCTTTTATATCCCTATAATAACTTCAAGTTCCATATTGGCAGTACAAAATGTACTGTCTGTATTCATTTAGCTGAACATGCTCGCTATGTTAAAAATGGTAAACTATCCACGGCTCTTGTCCAGTATGTTATTAACGATATTTTTCAGCCTATGTTTGATAAAACTTTTCTTTTAATTAGCTGCAATAACACCCACAATATTTTACTTTATAAATCCTTTTTTATTTATATTTACCGTAATTCTATTTGTAATTTTGACCCCTTTCTGACCCTTAGTTATACTTAGCGACTTGTGTTCTTGACTCTCTGTGGGTCAAGCCGTTACATGATTTTCTAAAAATTCAATAGCGGTTGTATTTTAATTTTGTTGACATTCATGTTGGATATTAAACTCTATTTCTTATTGTAATATGCATTTTTATGATTATTTATTTTATCTCTTTGTTTCTTAAAAAATTAAAAATATATATATAAATTGATTTATGTAATTTTGTATGTAGTTGATATATGTAAATTTTGCCTGGTGGGTATGGCCTATATTTAGGCTCTTGTTCTCACTTTATTTTAGTTCACTGATGAAGGGCATGATAATATCCGAAAGCACTTTGGCTATGTGATTATGTACGTCATAATAAGGCGATTTTAATAAATTACTTTTTAACCACTTATTTGATTGTCTTTGATTTTAGAGTGAAAATACAGGATTATACTTAAATTAAATTTTAAATATAACCTTGCAATGTGGTTTTCATTTTTCTACTGATATACACAGTGCGCAAAAATTTTTTAAAACTGGTGCTAGATGTCAGTGTACAGTGGCTCTATCAGTGTAATCACACATGCTTGATAAACTTTGACAGTCTGCTGGTGCACTGCCAAAAATTTGACGCATTTGCTAAACTAACTCAAAAGATACGGTCGTTCATTACAGAAGTAAAAATTTTTCATGTTGAATTATTGAGATGGAACAAAGAGCTGTAATAAAATTTAATGCAAAACTTGATAAAAGTGCCTCGGAAACATACCAATTGATGAAACATGTTTACGGTGAGTTTTGTTTAAGTAGATCAAATGTTTTCCTGTGGCACAAACGTTTTTTGGATGGAAGCGATACGCTAGAAGATGATAAGCATACCGTAAGACCAAGTTCATCTAGGACACCTGAGATTATTGAAAGTGTGTGATTTCATGGCAAACAATCATTGTGCGTCACTAAGAATAATGAAAGAGTCTTTAAACATCAACAAAGAAACGATTCGAATCATCCTGCATGAGGACTTGGCCAAAACAAAATTGTGTGCTAAATTTGTTCCACACACTTTAACTAATGAACAAAAAATCAAGGAAAAGTGCACATTGCAGAGACATCATTTCAGCCGCTGAAAATGATCCAAACTTCTTTAAATCGATTGCTACAGGTGATGAAACATGGTGTTTTCAGTATGATCCTGAAACAAAGCGGCAAAGTGCAGAATGGAAGTAAAAAAAAATAAAAAATAAAGTAAAAAAATAAAAGTTCCATCCAAAATCAAAACAATGCTCATTACATTCTTTGATAGTAAAGGTATTATCCACAAAGAATTTGTTCCAACTGGACAAACAATTACTGGTGAGTATTATTTAAATGTTTTGAAGTGTTTGACTGCCAGAATTCATCGCATTCGTCCAGAATATCGGGATGAAAGCAGTTGGTGTTTGTTGCATGATAATGCACCCAGCCACACCTCACTTATTGTTTGTAGATTTTTGGCAAAAAATAACGTCTGTGTGTTGAATCATTCACCTTATTCACCTGATTTAGCACCCTGCAACTTCTTTTTATTCCCAAAACTTAAAATGAATTTAAAAGGATTTTATTTGGATGATATTTCGACCATACAAACTTCATCGACACGTGCTTCGGAGGCCATTCCGCAAAGTGAACTGGAACAGGCATTCGAATCATTATTAAATCGCTGTAACAAGTGTATTGAAGCCCGTGGGGCTTATTTTGAAAAAAAAAATCATAATTTCTTGTTTTAATTTCATTTTACAGACCCAGTCTTTAAACTTCTTTGAGACGCACTGTGTATAATTGTTTAACTGTTTTATGAAATATATCTAATATTTACTGTAGATATCTATTCCAACATAACTCTAAAAAATGTTAGCATGCATTTCTCGGTGAGGTTATAAAAATGTCAGGAAAAAGTTATGTATTTACACTTTTAATATCCTGGGGACACGACACCCTGTTATGTAAATACTAGGATGATTTATTTGTGAACATCAATGGATTTAAATATTTTCCTCAACAAATCTGAAGAAAAGTTCATTATTTTTCCTGTTAAGAAAACTCTTCAAAACATGTTTTTTACAGTATACAGAGGTATGAGAAATGTACAAACTATGCTTTAATTTGATGTAAATAAGAAGGACATAAGAATGCTGGACTTCTGTTTAATATGCAATTTAAAGTTTCTGAGTAGAGTAAACATGAAAGATTCACATTGTAAGATATAATAACTTTAAATTTCATAAATTTTCAGAATGTTGAAAATTCTTTAAATCTTCCTGCTGCACACTTCATGGTTTTTCACTTAGCCCTACAATCACCCCTGCTTAATCTATTTCAACAGTAAAAAATACTTGCATTAAATTTTTAAAATAATGTTAAAAGTTTTTTTTTTTCTCCCAAATACTGATTCATGCAAAAATAATTATTGCCTGAAATTCCATTGAGCCATTTTCATGGAGAGACAAAATGTTGTGTAAGGTTACATAAAACTTTTTATTTACTATCTGGATTGATTTGAAAGTATATGCACTGCACATTATAAGCCATGACTTAAATGTGATATGTAGTTTATAGTTTTGCTTTGTATATTAGCGGAGCTATTGGATACAGGATTAAAAAAGCTTTTAGAAATTATATAAATATGTATTTTCTTATCTTTATATATACAGAGGCTGTTTATACATTTTTAGAACAAATTTAAAATAATATAATTAAGGTTTGAAGTAACAATATTTATTTCTAAAATGCTCTATCTGATGGCCTTTTCTCTGGGCTATCATTCTACATCTTGATTTTCAAGATAAGAGAGCTTTTCTTAAATGGTATTTTATTCTACTACTTTTTCACAGTTTTCCATAGTTCATCCATTTTTTCAGGTCTGCATTTAGAAAGTTATCTTTTTAACAATCCAAAAGCACAATAATCCATTGATGACACATCAGGGAACTTTTAAAGAATATAATACCTGTATCTTTTGATATTTTCTAAAAAAATTAGCAGTAGATTTTGATGTGAGCTTTATCCTGATAAAGCTCTACTATATTTAGGCTCTGTGGATAAAAGGATGATATTTCTTCTTTGAATACACAAGTTAAAACATTATCTTGGCAATATATTGAATTGATTTTGATATATTTTTTTTTATTTAACTTTAATTTCCTGTTGTACAAAAAACCAGCAATAATTATGAATCCTTTACTGAAACTTAATTTTGGTTCTTGGAACCAAGTTTTTAGGGTTTTCTCTTCTTTTGCGATAGTAAATCGATCTTTTTTTTTATTACAGGCATTTAAATAGATCCATGCTTCTTCCATTGTTACAATATATTTCCCTCTGTCACTGGCTAACTGATTTTTATAGAGAATTCTACAGCATGTTCTGTGCTCAGCCACATGTCTGGGTAAAAGGTGGTGATCATTATGCTTTTAAGCCTTTTTACGATTTAACTCTTTATTTCTTGTTTACGTGAATTTTCTTTTAAGACATTACATGTTATTTTTGTTATAATTTTGGCAATTTATATTGTCAAAGATTTTTTCAAACCCTTTAAATTGAAGGGTAACATGCTATAATTGTAATCATCTGAAACAACACAAAAATTGTCATTGTTTTTCTTACGAAAAAAAAAAGTTATTTAAAATAGATTGGGTATAAGAAAGTTGAGTTGAGCTACATTCCAGTTAATTGAAATAGTCATAAATATACATATCTCCTTTGGTTATTCATCCATTATTCTCTTGCTGGTTTAAAAACAATGCTTGATGTTATTTTTCTTTATTATTAATAATATTGCTTATTTCACATTTAGAAATGCAAATTTCATGATTTTCATACCATTTTTACTTTCTCATACTATGTAATCTATATATATATAAAGAAGAAAAGTATGTATGTATGTATGTATGTATGATCCAACATCATAGGAGAACGACTGAACCGAATTTGATGAAATTTGGCATGAAATAGCCCCACTTAAAGTTTAGTCCATGTTTCGAGTTTCTAACACCAGGGGTTGTCACGATATTAATGAAAAGCGAAAGTTTCGTTTGTCTCATCGTCACGAGAGAATAGCTACACCTAATTTAATGAAATTTTGTGGGTAGCTTTGAAATAGCACCTCCATAAATTTAGTCTAAGTTTTGAGTTTCTGAAACCAGAAGTTGTTGAGATATTAATGGAAAACAAAATTTTTTCTAGGAGTTCTACTCTCTAACTCTATGATTCCCAATGAAAAAGGTTGGAAATCGTTAGTTTAAAACGTAAAAGTCAATTAAATCTCTGAGTTTTGTGGAAGTTTATTGAACATATTAGTCACTTTTGAAAATCGCAGGTTTGAAATATGAATTTAAATGGAAATTTTACAAATTTTATTAATTTGAATAATAAATAAATGAATATAAAAATATCATCTATCTATATATATATAAAGAAGAAAAGTATATGTATGTATGGTCCAATGGATCTGATTGGCCAAAGAGTGACCAATCAGATCCATTTTTTTCTTATATATTGCAATATGAATTTACTTCTTTCACAATAAAAAAACCATGTATAAGATTAACGGCCCTATATGTTCCGGTGTAATTTTTATCAGAGTTTTGCATCGTAAATCCCGAGCAATGCTGGGTAATCGGTGCTAGTATAGTATAGATAAAGTATTGTTTTTATGAAAATTTTTGAATTCGATATTTTGATGCTAATATATGTTTTAAGACCACTTGAACATAATTTGGCTATTTTTTTAGAGATGTTTGTCTGTCTGTATATCTGTGGTCATTTTTTTGTGTACACGGTAGCTGCCACAAATATTAATGAATTTTCGTGAAACTTTGTCTGGCTTTGTTATAAAAAAATCTAGAACTATAGCATTTTTTTAAATTTGAGTGAAAAATTCAAAGTTTATTCGAAATTTCCTATTTTTTTAACATGGCAGCATAGGACAAAATTTGACATAATAATGCATAAAAGGGGTTATTTATGGCTCAATGATCATGAGATAGTTTCAATCATTGTTGTGAAAAAAAGCCACAATACAATTTTTGTGTTCATTATGTCATTAGCCCCTCTCGCGGAAAGGGTAGAAGTTACCTCCAGGGGGTACATTGTCAAGTATGGTATCAATTTAAAGATTTTTTTTTAAGTCTTTTAAAGTGAAGAGTAACATATTATAGTGATCATTTGAACCAACAATACAGGTTTTTCAAACTTTTTCTTGTAAAAAAAATATCACAAGCTATTTAAAATTTACTTTAAGAACCCATTTCTCCATCCGTCCGTAATGTTTGGTGACAAATTTGACGAGATATTGCAACTTGGTAACTTTTTTCAAATGTTGCGAAATTGCTGAATATGTAGCCAAATCTATGAAATATGTCACTAAATCGATGATAAAAAATGTTGTCAAATTGATAAAATTAATGCTAAATCAATTAAATGTGTTTTGTTAGGAGATAGTACTGTAATGCTGTTTTGGTAGCATTAGTCTGCCAATCTAACCATCCCACTTGGCTACAAATTTGGCAACATTTTTTTAATGTTGCCAACTGGAACAAAATATTGCCGAATACATGAAAATGTCTCCAAATTGATAAAATGGCCCTAATTTGATAAAAATGATACATAATTGATGAACATTTAATAATTTGCAAAATTAAGTTCAATTTCCTTAACAATGAAAGTTGCTTTCTGGGAATTATTAATTTGATATCTTTATAATTCATTTCTCCATCCATTCATCCATAACGCTTGGCGAAAAATTTGCTGGGATATCGCCAACTTGGCAAGTTATTTTCAATGCTGCCAGATTAACAAAAATATCGCCAAATCGATAAAAATATTGCATGACACTAAATCAATGAAATTGTGTGTTGTTAAGAGATAGTATTATAATGGTATATCGGTAGCGTTTGTCTGTCGTTCTAACCATATCTGGAAAAAAAAATTCCAAATAATCGCAATTATACAGCATGCTACCTGGTATGGTTTTAAATTTTGAATAAAAAATAAATAAAAAATTAAAAGTCACATAATGGATTCTAGTATGAGGAAGTCGAGTTGAACCACACTCCAATTAATTTTAATTACAGAATAAGAGTTTTTTTCCTCAGAAGTGTAAGTTACATTAAAAGATTTTAGGAAATCAATTTTTTTTAAATCAACCCATGTAAATAAAAAGTTCACAATACTCTTCAAGCTAGCAAGTAAAAATGTTTACTTGAGTCATTTTGTATAATTTTATTTATTGTATTTCTTTGCAATAATTACTTCCATGATCCCATTAAAATAGTACTTATAGTATTAAAAATATTGCTTCTATAGCTTCATTATTTATATTACAGGGTGGAGGAAAACAAGGAAAAGTTTGGCAGGGTCAAGGTATGTTTTCTTTTCTTTTTCTTTCTTTTCTTTTTCCCCCCTAATTTTGTTTTACATGATTCTATTTATTTTTATTTAAAATAGCTTTCTTCCCTACAGCTTTCAATAGTTTGGGAAAGAGCAAGAATGCTTCTTATAGTCCAACTCCATGTTTGAAAATTAGGAATATGTTTGATTCTGAAGTGTAAGTTTCTGTCTCTTTTACTGCTTGGGATGCATGTTTCTAATACTTTTATAGTATTTGTATTTGGTTTAACAATACTGTTTGGTTATGTTAAGCTATATTTTTGATGAAATATGTTTTTTTAAAAATTTTCAATAATGATTGAAATATATACTATGAAAAAACCAAACATATAGTTTACTTTAATGTAATCATGCCAAGTTAATTGCTAATTTATTATCATATGCTAAACGTACAATAATTTGTAGGATGCACTGTATTTATTAAAATCACTACCCAATTCCTCTGTACTTACTCCATAACTGATATGTTCACACTAATGCATAATTAGTGTTTAAATTCTTTTATTAATTCAATTTTAAAATACTGTATTTTTTGTTCCAAATATTCAATTATTATTATTTTTTAATAACACTAGCTTGGTGCTTGTACCTAGCTGTCAGTATTTTGTCATGGTCACCAGCAATTACTTTTTTTAAACAAGTGTCTTGTGTAAAATAAAAATAGGCAGCTATGCAACTCTATAACTCGCAAGCGTCCCAAATAGACATGCTATACATGTGCTATATGCACTTGCTATACTGAAGTATAGCTGCAGTGCCCATAGCTAGCAGTCACTTCTATAGAAATAACTTTTATACAAATGCATTAAAAATACTCAACCTCGTAGCCCACATATACTCTACATAAGTGCCCACAAAACGAATGATATATGAATCAGATTAGAATAAAAAATTTTTAAATAAACCCCAATGATGGACACAGTTTAAATTGAAACATGGCACTTTTAGGCAGTCCACATATTGAGGATTCAGGATGCATTGTACATCCTGCACTGAACAGAATTATAAGGAAAGTATTGGAATCATATCAAAAATCGCAATTTGAGTTTTCAACGGGTCTTCACATTTTGAGCACTAGAATATAAATAAAAAACAAACTATTTTAGTGGGACATCTGTGTATGTGTGCGCGTAATGTATGTATTCATTCAAGCTCAAAAACTATTTCATGAAATACTCCTGTGGGTTACCCTGTTGCTGATTAGATTTTGGTACGATTTGGATAAATAAAATACACTTTTTTGTCTGTTTGAGTGTCTGTGCAATGTATGTATTCAACTCTAGCTCAAAAACTATTTGACAAAATTTTACAAAATTTGGTATATAAGTCAATTGGGGGTTACTCTGGTGCTAATTAGATTTTGGTACGATTCTGCAAAATAGAATCTTGCTTTCAAAATGGACTTCAAAAATTGTTAAAGTCTGATATGTATGACTAAATATGCTGAAATGTATTCTTTAAATGTTTGTTTTGTATGTAATTATTAATGACAAAAAACAAAGACCAATCTCATTATTCTAGTATGGACTATTCTTGGAATATTAAGGTTTTTTAATTTTGAAGAGCAGACAATGTTTTTCACTGTAGTAGAAAACTATTTTATGAAATTTCTTAAAATTTGGTAAAAAAATCACGTGTAGATTATCCTGGTGCTGATTAGATTTTGTTACGATTCGAAAAATTGAACTAGCTTTTTTAACACTTTACAACATAGTTGAAAAGGGTTTATGACGTCAGTCTGTCTTTGTCTATCCGTTCGTAGGATAACTGCCTTAAAAATGACTTTATCAAAATGAAATTTTAGTATGTTGTTCAGACAGTCTGTGGGACATATGGGAATATAAATGAATAATATTACCCAATTAGTTTTGGATTGAACCTGGGTTGAAAAATGAAATATATTGCACCCTATGGGACCTAATTTTTCAAACATTTTTTAAGCGAATTTAAAATTCACAAAGTGCTTCGAAAGTTTTAGGAAATATTCAAATTATTCCATAAAAAGTATAAAAGAAATTTCAGCAAAATATATTTGGTTGTTTTTAAAATAAAAATAAAAATAATAATTACACCCATATTATATGAAATGATCAGGTGACCCACTTCAAAATAAAATATGGCATTCATCTTGTGTCAAAATCGTGATTTTTAAAGTTCTTTTTAATTTATATTTAGTGTTGTATCCGTCCTAAAACCACTTTATTTTTGCTTAATTTTTGTGCCTCTATATTCTGAAACAATGCAATTGTAATATATTTGAGTTTAAATGATCATCAAACTTTGATTATTTATACAACAAAGCCTAATTTTCACTTATAGAGATTGTAAACACATCAAGCTGTAAGATGAGTTGTATAAGAATTCCTGAATTTCTTTATAACACAAAATTATTTAGTGCTGGAGTTTGCAATACAGTTGATATGAATGAAACAGTCATTGATTTTACATAGAGAAGCAGACAATTTTATACCAGACTTTTTTAATGAAGTTTTAAGCATAGAGTTAAATTACTTTTACCTCCATGGTTTTAAGTTTTTAAGTAAAATAAATTATTGTAGTATTGTGATGATCGAAAGGAATGGAATAAAAGTGTATAAATGAAATACTTATTGATTTTACAGATAGAGCCATGTGATTTATATTTCAATGACGTTATTTAAATAAAGTTCATTTTTTTCAATGAAGTTTTAAGTTTTCAAATATAATAAATTGTGATAATTTTAAAAATATTACCTCTGCATATATCTCATTTTAGAGATATTTAAATAAAATTTGCATTGCAGTTGGAAAGTGTTTCAAAATCAATGCGTTATACATGATTGATCTTTCTTGTTTTTTTTTAAATGGCAGGCAAAACTGTCAAAATTTGAGAAAGCCAAAAGTATGTTTAAAAGTATTCATTAAATGTTTTTTCATATGTAATTTTAAAAAGGCAAAACAAATAAAATCCAACTCCATTACTTTCGAGTTTTGTAAGTTTCTAGAATTTTGAGGAGGTGGAAACATTTTAAAATACATTAAATTATGTGAGGAAAGGGAGGACTTAATAAAACTGCAACTGGATATAATATCAAGTAAGTATCTGTGTGAGTTTGAGTAATTGAACTTAATTTAATGGATTTTGAATATGAGTATGTAGAGAAAGTTATGTACTTCTCACATCAGATTTTTACTTTCACTACCATACATAGTAATGTATAGGGAAAGTATTGGAATTGTGCCGAGATCGGAGCCCCAAAATCTGAAACATAAGACTAAACATGCTGAAATGTTTTAATTGAATGCTTGTTTTAAACCTAATTTTTAATGATAAAACAAATAAGACCAATCTCATTACTCTAGGATGGACCATTATCGAGATATTAGGGCTTTAGAATTTTGAGGAGCTGATTATGTTTTTCACTGTAGTTAAAAAAGTGTAGTATTTGGTGACATTTCTTAAAATTTTGTAGGTAAGTTACTTATAGATTACCTTGGTGTTGATTAGATTTTCTTATTATTTGGAAAAAAAATAAAAATAGAACTAGCCATTTTTGTTAAATGGCCCTCAAAATCTAAGATAAAAAACATAGTATGCTTAGAAGTATTCTTTAAATGCTTGTTTTACACGTAATTTTTAACAATGAAATCAATAAGACCAACTCAATTTCTGTAGGACGAACCATTTTTGAGGTATTTTAATTTTTTGGAATTTTGAGAAGATGGCAACATTTTAAAATGAAAAGAAAAAAAGAGTAAAACTGTAAACTGGATAATTGGATATAATATCAAGTAAGTGTACGTATTAGTTTAAGTAATTAAACTCAATTTAATGGATTATGAATTTGAGTCTGTAGGGAAAGTCATGTGCTGACCACATGAGAATTTTTTGTTTCCCTTTAAAGTTTATCTTGCAATTTGAATTTTTTTTTACTCTTTTCATGCAATGCACGGTAATGTAGAAGGAAAGTATTGGAATCGTGTTGAAAAGCAGAATTCGAGTTTTCGATGGATACTTTGAGCATTCTAAAACTATTTATAGTGTGATGTCTGTGTGTGTATGTCTGTCTGTATATTGGTGTGTAATTCACTGTAGCTGAAAAGCTACTTGACTGAACTTCAGAAAATTTGGTAGATAGCAATTCGTGAGTTACCCTGCTGCTAATTAATAGATTTTGGTATAATTCAGAAAAAAATAATGTGCCTTTTCTTTACGAAATGGTCTGTAAAAATCATCAAATTCTAAATCAAAATACTATATATGCATGACCGTATAAATTAAATGCTTGTTTTGTATGTAATTTTTTTTTTTTATGTCAAAAAGTTTAAGACAAACTCCGTAACTCTGTCTAACCGTTCTCATGATATTTGATTTTTCTTTGCATTTTTGCCACGTTGCCTTTTAAAATACGTCAAATTGCCAAATGAAAATAAAAATTGAATTAAAACTTCAAATTCAGTATATTTTCAAATAATTACCACATTCTATAATCAAGGGGGAAATTCCCTCTTTATTTGACTTTTGAGGGAGATTCAATAGATTTCTTAGATATATTTATAATTGCTATTTTCTCATTTTTGGTATTTATTAAATTTAAAAAAATTATTTCTCGTGTTTTTCTTAACCTTTTCTAATTGTAAGTTTTTTCCAGGGTATCCTAGAAGTTTTCATTTGCAATGTAGCATGTAAACACTTTTTGGGCCAATTTTAAATCCATTTATTCCCACAACAATTTTAAGATTTCAAAATTTTTTTCAAGTTTTATTTTTTAATAAAATTATCTATTATTACTTTCCTTATACTATACATATAATGTATAAGGAAAGTATTGTGACGGGGTCGAAAATTCGAATTCAAGTTTTCGATGAGAGAGCACGTTTCAAGCATCCCTGAACACGAATCATACATTTTTGAGATGATGTCTGTGTGTGTGTCAGTGAGTCTGTGGAGACAATAACTGACGAATGAATGGACTGATTCGAACAAAATTTGGTACAAAATTACAATCCATGAATATTGAAAGCCTATTGTTTTTATGCGCAATCGCATGTTCAGACCCCCTAAATTTCCGAGTGAAATTTTGAAAAAATCACAACCTTTAATAAAGTTACGAAAATAGACATTTCTTATGCAATTTTTCATTAGAAAGCGATTAAAACAAATATGTTCACTTTTCATAAGTAATATCATACGATAAATTGGGTGACATCATTCTCGTGGATCTAGCTAGTTCCATTCATGAAAAAATATACTTTAGGTAATACTTCTGTATTTGGACACCAATAGTCAGTTATCTGCTACAAGAATAACTTATTTCTCCGTCCATAATGCTTGGCGAGATTTTGGCGGAATATTGCCAACTTAGCTACTTTTTTAAATGTTGCCAAATTAACAAAAATGTCACCAAATGGATAAAAATGACGCTAAATCAATGAAAATAACGACTAGATGATGAAGTAATTATTAAAGTATTTTAATATGTGGACTATATCACTTATTGATTGAGGATGCTATCAATATTGATGATTGTTTAGAGTTGCATGAAGTATAAGTTAATTGAGTATTTCGAAATAGTTTTACATGTTGTCATCCTGAAAATCACCCAATATACAATTCAACAATAAAAACACAGCACCATGGATCTTATGCATTATTATTTTATTGTAAAACTCGTAAATCCATTGCATTATATAAAGAGAGTCATGTGCTGCCCACATCAGATTTTTTTAGATAAGTTTTCATTCTTTACTTTCTCAAACTGAGGAACTATTTGCAATGATTTGTTTCTTTTTTTCTTCAACTTTCACTCTTTTTTAATGTTGCGATTTGTTGCATTTTACTATTAATTTATATTCTTGTGTTATTTTTCATCAAAATTTCATCATTGTTTATTTCGTAACAATTAATTTCTTTAGTCTTAATTAAAACAATATTAATATTGTATTTCATATAAAAATTGGTAATAAAATCGCCATTGGCTGTAGTCTGAGGGAGCTGAAATAATTTTGCGTGAATAGCATTTTGTAGAATGAAACAATAAGTTTATTTGCTTTTTTTGGACTTATTTGTTTCATTTACCAGCCTTCAAAGCACTACAAGTTATTCGCTATCTTTTTATGGCTAGCTGGCACTTTCAATTTTTGCCCTGATTTCATCTGAAAACTTTGATAACAGACTTAACTTCAAAATATCCAATTATTTTACTAACTTGTTTTGTGGTGTATAAATTAAACTTATACAATGTGTCCGATGAGATTTTACATTCAAGTTAATCTATAAACTTGCCTGGTAACACAGAAATACGTATATTTCCATCTATTCTGTTCAAACTTTACTAGTTATTAAACAGTTTTAGAATCCCAAATTTCATGTAACTTCCTATTTTTTTTTTAAACAGAATAAAATATCTCTGGCTTGTTCACCAATATTATATCAAGAAGTAAGTAAACAGATTGAGCTGCAACAATTGTGATACTATAAATATTACATCTTTCCCACCCATTGGAAAACCCAGGTTAAAATGCTAAAATATTAAAATTATAACCACAATACTTTGAAAACTTAGATCTCGATCCAAAATTTAATTATATACATTTGTAGGGTTTTCAAAGAGTTACAAACACTTCAAATTCTGCAAATTTTAAAGCTAGCACTTTTAGTTATTAAGATATCAGCATTATAAACTTGAAAAATGGGAAATGTTCAGTCTTCTGCAACTTGATAAGATGATTACTCGAAAACTATTAAGAGCTTTTTTTTTTTTAGATAAATATAGGTTTTGATATTAAATTTTCTAGCATATATTTTTGTCACTTACTTTAGCTTCAAAGATATTTCAAATAAAAGTAAAAAAAATGAAAAGAAAAAAAAATTCTGATAAATACTTAAAAATAAGTTTTTTCATGAAAAGTTCAAAATATTAAAATATTGAAATTATTTTTATATATTCATAATCTGAACCATATTTCCGACAAAACAAGAAAAATTATTTACAGTTTTAACTATTAGGTTCGGGGGTAAGTATTTACATTTTTCGTAACACTCAATTTTCCACTACAGGAACTCCAAGCATAGATGTTATTCACATCAAAAATCTTTAGTAACCCCTTACCTCCACCCTCTCTGGAATTTGATGCTAAATCTACATTATCCATTATCAAAGCTGTGGCCATTCTTGAGAAATAGATGTTTCAAGGAAAATCTTTGACTTTGAAGTGTTGAGACGTTTCTCATTACCAGTATCATGTGTGACCCATCTCATACTGATAGAAATAGAACAGGTTTCCTAAATTAAAGTGCTGCATGGGAATAGGTTCCACATGCCGCACAGGGGGAAACTCTGTTAATCCATTGACAAAAGTTCCATACCAGAAGGTGATAACAGTTGGGCTAAAGTATTTAAGCAATGAATTAGCTGTGAGTGATAGCTTTATTAGTGAGTCACTGTTAGCTTCTATATGAACTTTATTAGATAGTCTTAATTTCATCAGTGTGATTTGTCAGCATTGAGGGAATATGAACAGAAAAATTCTGAGCTTAGTTGTGTTGGAATTAATTTAATTATCTGTGTCTTGCTGACTGTGATAAATTAGGAATAGTTCAGTAAAAGCTTATTCGAACATAAACATCATTATGTTAGCTGATGTGATGATTTACCTGTCCATTGAGGCTTTTAGTTACCCTGAGTTCTATACTTATGCGAAACTATGAGCCCAAGTTTACTGACCCTTTGTGAGATTATTTATCCAAGTGGAGTTGCTTCCAATACAGCATCGGATATGTCCCATATTGTAGAAGGACTAGTCCTCTCTTTCGCCTCTTTCTTTTTATGAATCAAATTGACTGGCATTGCCCTACTGTTGGAATATGCCCTGTATCATCATGTTATCATCTAGTTTTCTGACTGTACAAAGTGATATGTTGAATTTTTATTGGACTTGTAAATTAAATGATGAATTGATCAGTCATTTCTGCCTAAATCTAACTGTACTTCTAAAACTGTAAGATCTTTGTTTTTAATAAGTATTACTTCATGTTATGTTTGATCAATTGTTAATTTGTATGAAAACTTAAGTATTGTTGGATGGATAGTTATTCGAGTATCAACTTTATGCTTAATCCCAGAATCTGCTGTAACCAATGTGTAAATAAAATTTTGTTGCTTTTAACTTCTGATTCTTATTTCATGTCTCTTATCTTTGGGCATGACTTGAAAGAGTGGTGTCCATGACAAGGTCATTAAAAATTTAAATTTCAGTAAAAGGTTGATATTAAGTACTTTTGACAGTGTGAGAAAACTGGAAGTTGAAATCCTTAGTGAATCTTCAAATTCCTTTAAAATTTTATACTAAAACCCCATTGTCATTTAAGCTCTTTCTAAAGCTGATCCTAAGAAATAGATGTCACAAGGAAAATGTAAAAATTTTAGAATGGAAAGTAACATCTCAAGAACTGGAACTGAAAATCTTTAGTGAGTCATCCTACTCCCTGCAAAATTACACTGACATTACGTTACAATGACATTGATCCCACACTACAGATAACGTGGTTTTGACGCAAACTATTCAAAACAGTTTGCATGATGCAGGACTCCGAGGTAGATGACCTTTTCGACATCTACTGTTTCAACGTCTACACCAGTTATGTTGCCTCCAGTGGTGTCAAATGAAATGCAGTTGGTCGGCAGAATGGTGGAATATTCTGTTTACGGATGGATCGATTCTGTTTTGGCATGCCAGATGGCTGTACTCACATATGGCGGCACTTTCAACAATGCCAACAGGAAGTTTTTCTATCAGTCGCCACACAGCCCCCCCCCCCCCCCCCCCCCCCCCGCAAGTGGTCCCATAGTTTGGGTGGTGAACGAACATCTTTGGTCCACGTTTCTGTCAGTATAACGGTACAACGATACGTCCCTGGCATTACAAGACCCATGGTACAGCCATATCTGTCAACTAGGCCTGGACTGCTTTTTCAGCAGGATAATGCCAGGCCACATACTGCAAGGGTAACTATGAATAGTCTACAAGGCTTTGATATCCTGTCTTGGCCAGCATATTCTCCGGATTTGTCGCCAATTGAGTATATCTGGGACATCATGGGTCGCCTATTAAGAGAACTCCCAATTCCAGCAAACCGTGTTCAGTTGCAAACGAAATTGCATGCTGTATGGAATGCTATCCCTCAGTACACCATTGACCTTCTCATTGATGGGATGTCTCGTCGTATTCAGTCCTACATAGTCGCTCGCTGTGGGCCTATTCCATATTGATCTAATGTCAATAAAGTTCCATGCTTTCATTTTCTAGGTATGATTTTTTGATCATTTGCACATCTCCGTGTTACAATTATATTCTGTAAATTTCATAACGATACATCAATTTCTTCATGGTGTTGCGATTTCAGTTGTGAGCAGTGTATATTATACTTATTTGCATCTTCTTCTGGATGTGTGGCACTTTTACTATCTACCGAATGATGCTTGTTAAAAGAAATTATGGATTCAGTTTTTAAAAATTGTAAATTTTGTAACTTTTAAAAATGTAAATGAAATTTATTTGCCCATTTTGGTATTTTTCTGTGCAATAAGTAAGGCTAACTTTTGAAATTTCTTACAGATTTATGTTAATTGCAAGTAGTTTACAATCTGATGCATAAATATTCCTTGAAAATTAAAACATTTTGATTTTGTAATTTTTTTTAGGTAATTTACAAATAATTATTACATTTGGATTTATATTAAAATATAATTAAGTTGTTCAATTTTAACACTTTATAAAGAGTTTTATAAAATGAGTATTCAAATAATTTGTTTGCATGCATTGCACATTTTGGATGTTTCTGGTGAGAAATGTTGTCTATATAACAATATATTCATATGATACTGATGAAATACATTATATTACTGAATGTTGCAATTGTAAAGCAATGTTAAATGGCTTCACATTATCATGTCCAATTATCATGATTTAAGAAAAAGTCTTAACATAAACCTGCAAACTTGCTTAATTATTTTTTGTAAACTCCAAAATGGGTTCACATTTAAATTAAAACCATTTATGGAATTTATAGATGTTCTCAGCAAGTTCTTGGATTATACTTGGCTTATTTTCTTGATTTTATTCTAATCAAAGATTCCCCTAATTTTGTCTAAATGAAGAATGCATTCAAATTTGCAGTTTGGCCATTTTTTAAATCCATTTGTAAAAATCTGAACCTGCAGATTCCCCCCAATTTTGTCTAAATGGAGAATGCATTCAAATTTGCAGTTTGGCCATTTTTTAAATCCATTTGTAAAAAATCTGAACCTGCAGATTCCCCAAATTTTGTCTAAATGGAGAATGCATTCAAATTTGCAGTTTGGCCATTTTTTAAATCCATTTGTACCCAGCATCATCTCAAAATTTTTGTGATTGATTTTCATTATAATTATTTTAAACAATAGGATTTGACTAGCAGATTAACCAAATTTTTATGATAAATCAAGAACAGGTTCCAGTTTAATTATAACTATTTGTTACATCTAAGATATTTATCCCCAACGTGTTCTCAGAATCTACTCAGCCAATTTTTGTTTAACCTTTAGAACATATTTAAGTTTAAATTATGACAATTTTTTTAATCCATGTGGCCCCCAGCGTGTTCTCAGGATCTAATGGGTTGTTTTTCACAATTTTTCATTTAAATGAAAGTATTCATAATGTAGGCCTGTATTTACTGCATACTGTTTTTTGCCATACTATGTCATGTACTGCTATGTGAAGGGAAAATGAACTGTAAATGTTGCACATAAAAAAAGGTGATTTATGAATGAATTGCTCACTCCCAGTTGCAGTGGATTCAGCTAGTTCACATAAAATTATAATGGATTAAATTCACTCATAGTTTTAAACTCCAAATTGTTAGTAATAAAACAATTCTCTTTCAGGGAGTATGGTGATGACTGGCAGATCAATATACAAGATGCCATTCTAGAGAAATGTGAAGGGAATGATGGGATTAGGCACATAGCCATTGATACTTCAAGTACTGAAGTGAGTGCTTTGGAACTATTGAAAATTTGCTTATGAAATTATGTATGTTATATTCTATTATGTAAATGCTAAAAGGTGTATCACATGCTCTCTTCGACTAATTATCACCATTTAACTCACATTTCTTTTATTTCTTCAAACGTATGCAAAATGAGACCTTGCTATCTGTTGTGTGTTTCGATTTTATCACAAGAGGTTAACAAATAAAAATCATGTTTGGGAAAACATGGTGTTTTGTATGCACATCTGTTTTGTATATCAAAAACAATGTTCGCATGGTCCTTAAAACTCCTTAAGGACTACTCATTTTTAGGTAGTCTTTATACTATGAGGACTATTGAAGACACTATTTTTTGTTTTCTCTCTTGCCATCAATTTTGTTCCCTAAGTGTCTAAGATTGCTGTCAAATTCAAATGAATTTGTCAAATCACATAAGCACAAAAATGGCCAATTTTAGCATTATTTTGTAAAAATCGCCAATTTTACATTTTCTTTAAAAATCACCAATTTCACCTTTTCTTTAAAAATCACCAATTTCACCTTTTCTGTAAAAATCACCAATGTTAGTGCTTTAAAAAAATCACCAGTTTTAGCACTTTTTCTCAAACATTTTCAATTTTAGCATATTTTCTCAAAAATTATTTCAATTTTAGCACTTTTCTTTAAAATCAGGAATTTTAGTGCTCTTTCTAAAAAATTACCAGCTCTAGCACTTATCATAAATTTACAAATTTGAGCGCTTTTTCTTAAAATTCTCAAATTTTTTAGTTTTATTTTTTCTTAATTATCAACTTAATGCTTTTTCATGAAAAAGCAAATTTAAGTACTGTTTAATAAAAATTTTGAATTATAGCAGTTTCATTAAAGTAGCAAATTGCAATTTTATGGTATGGGCTCTGCCCCATACTCGCCAACCCCTGTCAATCACTTTGCCCCCCCCCCCTACTCAATAGCGAAATATAGCCATTGGGGGGGGGGGGGGGGGTCTGCTCTTGTTATTCTGGCACCTACAAGCCCTTGGAGTATGTTTTGCAATCTCTTTCAAACCTTTCGGCACACATAACCATCCATCTTCCTACTACTTGCTCACAGTTGCTAATTCCCTGAGCTCAGGGGCTTGGCCCCATGTTCGCTGCCACTTACTAACCTCATTAACCCTGAAATGTAAATATGTAACTTTCAATTATATTGTGGACTTAGGAAGAATGACATAAAACTCTTATTAATGAAAAGCTCGAGAACATCATAATACTTTGAGAATTATACCTAGCAGGCTTCCGGAAATCGTCCATCCTCCCGTCCTCGCTGGGTTAAAATTCGGTGAGGACGACCAATTTTCGGAAGTTGCCATCTGAAAGGATAGCCTTGGGATTAGATTCCGTAAAAAAATAAATAAATAAATAAATAACAAATTGTTGTCATCGTAAAATTATGGCGAAAGCCGCCATTTCCCGTGCCATGAATGAAAATTGAAATATCGTCACCCCCCATAAACTTAGCTAGTGTGCATTATCAATGCCTTCTTTCTAGGTGAGCCGTCAGATCTGTATTGTAACCACAGGCGCTACCTATTTTTTCTCCCCTTATCTTCCACCCAGTGAATCCGATAACCGAACGAAAATGCAATAGCGAGCTCACGATCGAAGTGACATGTTCTGTTCTCCTTTTCGAGGTCTACATGTGCCGAAATTTCGGATTTTAACAAGACTGACAATACCAATGCTTAAACCAGGATCCCGTCCGAAGAAATTTATAAATGTAGAATGAACTCGGCCTGAAGATAACTGCGTCTCAGCAGACCCGAAATGATGTGTATTCAAATATGCTAAAAACAAATTTGCCAAAATTTTGTACGGAGAATTTAGTTTGTTAGCTTAAACAGTTATCTTTACGTAGTTGAAATAAAAGCAATAAGTTCATGTATTCAATTTAAATCCATTTAAAAAATTTTCAAAATAAATATGTTCGGCCCATTCGTAACAGACATTTAAATAAAAAAAAAATCCGACCTGAAACAACAGAAAACTCAAGCCCAGTCCGGACCTAAGCTCAAATCCCTTTTTAACTGTTTAAAACTCAAACTATAAAATTTCCATTTGCTGTAATAGACGGGAGTAAGTAACAAGTTTGAATTTTTGGAATGGATTCTTCTAGTTTCAGCCAGAGTGTTTTATTTTCTTCCCCTCTTTGGTTTCAAATTTAAAACTAAAACGGTTAAAATTCATTCATGGCATTTGTTCCAGTTGTTTGACAACTGAAGTTCAGGTATGAAACATCTATTCAGTCTGAAGATTTTAATCTTGATTGACTACATTCCCTAGAAATTAAGAGTGCCAATGAGGTTTAAACTGCTTAGAGACAAGAGGATTTATATGATTATTTATTTACCACGCCTTTAAGTTACCAAACATTGGAAAAAGGAGAGATTCCTTGCATATCTTACCCCTCTGCCCCCACCCATAGATCGGAATTCCGCCGGAATATGCAGTTATCGCACTTCATCGCGAGGCAGTTGTTTCTAATTTATTATTGTTGTGGAATGTATTTAAGCACATATATTAATGAATATAAATGAAAAAAAATTCTTAGGAGGACGGGTAAAAATTTTCGAGGGCGAGTAAAAAATTTCACTACCCGTCCTCGCGGACGCGCTAGATTTTGCTGATTTCCTGAAGCCTGATGCCTAGGTATCATTAGTGTTAGTAATTCCTCACTTTTCTGATTTGACACAACAAAATGTAGTGTTTAGTGTATGCATTTTTGATTAATTTTAAATTAAAGTTCCCTAATTACAAGTAGAAGTAATAAGTAAGTTTTCCTAGTTGTGTAGAACAATTAAAGAATAAAGGGAGGCAAAAATACATTGTACAGTAAAATAAATTTGAATACATAAGAATGTTTTTATTGTTTGAGTTTTAATTTGCATTACATTGATAATTTTTTTCTTCAAAAGTAACATTTTAAACAAATATTATTTATTAAATATGAGGTTTTTGCCATAGAAATACATATAATGCAGTGGGACTTATACCAGTGCCATATGAATTATTGTTTTAGATGATTTTAGCATTTTTTTTAACACATGAAGTTTTAACTCCTTTACTTTATCTCCATGAGTTAGTTACTTATTTTCAATGATAACAAATGTCTCAACAATAGAATAACTTCAGTTTTCAACAATGAAAGTTAAATCATTTAAATATTACTTCTGTTGGAATAGTAACAACATAGGAATAACTGCAGGAATAGTAACAGCAATGGTTAGATTACATATAAAAATAAATGAAGGGAAAAATTGTAAAAAGTAAATTTTTCACTTCAAAATTGTATAAAAAATAGAAATTTTAATCCAATTGTAACCAAAATAGGAGGCGATATATCACAGTATTCTGAACCATCATGCAAAATTGCAAATCGTTTGATGTGATAGGTCAGGCGCTAACCTTGACAAAATTTTAAAAGGATATTGTCAGCGGTGGTGGATGTAGCTAACTTGCAATTTTCTCTCTATATAGAGAGAAAATTTGCAAGTTTAGCACTTTTCAGAAAAGTCAGGAATTTTAGTGCTTTTTCTAAAAAATTACCAGCTTTTGCTCTTTTTCATAAATTTATTAATTTACTTACTTTTTCATAAAAATGTTTATGTTTTTGGGTAGTAAATAATTCTAGATTATCAAATAATAGTGATAATTAAAAATATAAATATAAAATGGTGAAATTTGCTCTTGTGAAGTCCTTAGAAACTATTTATTTTTAACTTATAAGAGGCTATATGAACCCTAAAAAGTAGGAAACACCAAATTTGTGATTCCGTGCGAATTTTTGATGTTGTTGTTGTTGAGACCCAGACCGTCCGACCTACCAGAAAGGTGTAAGGTAACTGTTTGGACGGCCGGGAAGTGCCACCCAATTTGGACCGGAACCCAGTGGGGGAGGCATCCACAGGGACCGTACCCTCCTTCCCCTACCACCAACCTCTCGGAAGGACTTACGGACCCACATGTTTAACGTGATCGTACTCCGCGTGAACACGGCAGCAGTTTTGGCAGTGGCTGGAATCGAACCCGGGCCTACCGAGTGCAACTCCAGCGCGCTAACCAATGGGCTACCGCGCCCCTGAATTTTTGATGTTGAAGGCCCAGACCACACGACCAACCCAGGGGTTGAATTTTTGATGTGAAAAACATCTATGGATGGGGTTTCTCTGGTACAAAAATGGAGCGTTACAAAAAATGCCTTTACTTTGGATACTTATACCCTCGAACCTAATTGATAAAAATGTAAATAATTTTTCTTGTTTTGCCGGAAGTAAGGTTCAGATTATGAATATAAAAAATAATTTTTTTTAATATTTTTAATATTGTGACCTTTTCTCAAAAAAAAGTAGCTATCCAAGGAGTGTTTTTTTCATTTTTCTAACTTTCATTCGAAGTATATAGTAAGCTATAAAATATAGATATAAAGTCAAGCCAAGACTCTTCGTTACGGATCTCATCTCCACCTCAGTATTAGTCAAAATTGTCCACTTGTATAATAGTAATATGGAAATTGATAAGTTTGGCACTCCTTTCCATGGGTGTTGTGAGATGAACAGGTATGTCGATAGATGGTGCATACCTCATCTTGGAATGGTGATAGCAGATGTGGCTAAAAGGGGTGGGGCAAGGGTAGAAAAGTGTGCACCTTGGCAAGGATCAGTGACAGTTAAGTACTTGGATTTGCAAGTTTAGATTTTTAGTTTAAAACAAATAGTTAAAGATTTACAATTGCGCAAAAAAATATTTAGAATTAAACTGAATCATTTAAGGAGATATAAAAGTTGAAGTTAAAGACGGGGTTGGCATTAATTCACGAGCATAAAGCAGCAGTTCTCAATGGATTGTGAGCTCGCTGGAATCAATGACCAGGTACTGCTTCATTCACCAAGGTGAACTAACAGCATCATCTATCATCGTCTGTCAGAGTAAATTCTAGGAAACTCCGACCTGAGGTGTCAAGTAATGGGACTCTTTCCAATTGACTCCCATAGGACCGTTCAGAAGATGCCTCGGTCTTCTCTTCCTAAGATAAAAAAGAGTGGTAAGATCGTAGTTCCTATCTACGTATCTGAGGCAAAATTTACTAGAATTTTTCTTGAAAAATTTATGTTTAATGCAAAAAATGGAAAATTTCAATATACATTTCTAACTTAAATATCTTCTTAACTACACAATGTATTTAAGTAATTTCAAGCATTGAACTTCTTCAGGCTGAGTCCAGAGAATATTCTGATGTAAGTTTTATTTCCCTATAGCAAAGTGCAAAATAATTGACTGCTTATAACTCAAGAATGGCTGAATTTGATTAGCATATCTCTTTTTCTGGTTAAGGTTAATAAGAAGTAGGTTTATGACTACAAATATTTTCAATTTTGAACCGCTTTAATATATAAAAGAAAACCCCTAAAATATGCTTCTAAGTTAAATATTTCCTGAAATTAATTTAGCATTAAATTATTAGAGCAATGCTGGTATGTCTGCTAGTATAATATATATCAAGTGGCAGTAGTTACTATGTTAAACATTTTAATAAAAACAATGCTGTGAAAATTTAGTAGATTGCATATTTAATACCGTATGAAAAAGGTAGATATAAATGCATAGTTCTTAACAATAGTAATAATGCATAGTTCTTAATAATAGTAATAATGCATAGTTCTTAATAATAGTAAAAGTTCTTATTTTTTACTACTTGTAAGGTGCAGGAACTCTGAAGCAGGAAATACAGTAGTTTCTAATTACTGGTATAGTTATTGAGATTTTATCTTTGTTGGCTTTGATTTGTGTTTTTTAGTCAGGATCTTTATAGTAGAGTAATACTGTATTGTGAATTCAATAAAATATAGAGCATTAATTATTGCATCGTCTATCATTAATGAAAAAAGCTAAAGTGTTGCACATAATTTAGCATTAAAATAATAGTTTTACATGGGGAAATAAGTAAATATTATAGTCCATGTTTTACTAATTTTCACATGGTTATACAGTAGGTGCCGCTTAATGTGATCGCTTTGGGACAGATGCTATTTGATAACAATAACCGATTGATAACAATAAACAAAAAGTATCAGAAACATAAAATTTTGATTTTAAAAATTAATATTTACTGTATTTTTGCAGCTACTACAAATTTAAAAGATTCACTAAGATTTAAAAGATTCCTCTGTGTTGCACCCCGAGTCCCAAAACACGGAGAGCCTCTCTCATTTCACTAGCAGTTGGAGGATTCTCAACAAGGTTTTCAGCTTCGTCCTCATCTTCATCCGATGCTTTTTCATCGTTTTCTTCGATAGAACACGATACAGCTCGGCATACATCTTCATCAGTCATTGTTGTAGCCACTTGGGCATTCTCATCTATAGACATCCATTCTGCAAAGTCATTTTCAGTCATGTCGGATGGTACAAGTACTGTTTCATCGAATTCCGGTACATCCATACCTTCGTCCACTTTAACGAATCCACCGTGCGAGAAACAGTTCTTAATTGTATTCTCGGACACTCGATCCCACGACATTGTCAAAAGATGGAGAGCCTGAAGGACATTCGTCTTCTTTGCTAACGCGTTTGCACTCAGTTGTTCCGTACCTTCCATATTTTCCAAAACCCTAGTGCGCATTTCTCCACGGTAATACGCTTTCATTGCACGAATTATTCCTTGGTCACATGGTTGGATAAGTGATGTAGTGTTGGCAGGTAGGAGAATGATTTTGATATGCTTTAATGTGACATTTACATCGTGGGCTCTGCAGTTATCGATGAGTACGACGATATTGTGATCTAATTCTTTGTCCCACTTTAGAAGCCATTCGCTGAATAGAGCAACTGTCATCCACGCTGTTTTATTGGCAGCATAATCAACAGGCAATTTTTTAACACCCTTAAAGCATCTCGGCTTTTTGGTTTTTCCGATAACAAAGAGTTTCTTCTTCTTTCCAGTCATGCTCGCACAACAGAGAACAGTTATACGTTCTTTTGAAATTTTGCATCCCTTAGAGCTCTCGTTTTTGAACAGGTACGTATGCTCTGGCAAGGCACGAAAATAAAGTCCAGTTTCGTCAGCATTGTAGATGTTTTCGGGTGAATAATCAGCGATTATTTTCGGCCATTCTTCGGAAATCCATGCCTTTGCAACTGGAAAAGCGGCATCCTTTTCTTCCCCATGGGTACGTTTGATCACAATGTTCTCCCTTTTCCTCCAGCGATTAAACCATCCGTCTGTTGCGACGAAATTTTTTTTTGCCCATTTTAGAAGCAAGATCTTCAGCTTTCTGCCGCATTAAAGGACCGTTTATGCGTGCATCCTTTTCCCTAACATTGGCAGACCACAGTGTCAAAGCCGATTCAACTTCTCCACATTTCCCAGTACGTCTTCGCTTACAGTTCAAATTTGCGTTCAACTGCGCTTTATTTTCAATCTCGTCGCGATTCTTTAACATTTTACAGAGTAATGGCTGAGAGATTTTAAGTGCAGCAGCAGCATTTCTTTGACTCATCTTGGGTACATTATCAAAACGTTTCAAAATGTCAATTTTGTCCTTAACAGCTAAATCATTGCGTTTTTTTTCCATTGCTAAAATGCTTGACCATCTGCAATAAGTTTGAAATGCAACTTTACAGAGAGAAAAAATTCTACAGCTTACAACAGTCCAAGAAGTTTGCTTACTGATAAGAAAAGAACTCAACGCTTTTCCTACGCCCACACCATTCTCAAAGGGGGGAAAGGGGGAGAGAAATCACCACCTGCAGAGCTGGCGCCAAGCGCCGGGATTCCTGCACGTGCGATTTCTGCACAAAGGGCCCCTGTTTGGGGATTCTCCCTTTACTTTTACATATAAGGAGTTTGGATTTTTTGTTGAGAGAATGAAAAAAAAAATTCGAAAATGGTACAAGAACGACGAAAGTGAAGTGATAAAGTGATAACAATAAACGAAGGCGCTGATTACAAAAACCGATTTTTTTAACATGTGTTAATATACAAGCGTTCGGGACTTCGCGATTCTGATAACATTAAACGAATGATAACATTATCCGCGATCACATTAAGCGGCACCTACTGTATTTCTTAAAAGGAGTGGGAGATTAGTGGATATGCTTACTAGTGGATTGGATATGCTTACTGTGGAGTCGGTATGTCAAATCTCTGATTTCAATTCTGACTCCAACTCTTTTCTACTGTCCAACTCTGACTCTTTCATAAATAACAAATGTTTTAATTTGTAGTTTTTATAAAATATTTAGTTTTATGATTCATTTTCCCAAATCCTCTTATATACTCAAATATTTTACCTATTACAATCATTGCTGTAAAATATAACACTTGGTAAAATTTGGCATTGCAAAAATTGTCAGAAATTTGCCTATTTTATGTGATTTTGGCAAGATTTTGCATTATGTATTAAACAGACTGATTGTTCAATTGGAGCCCCACACAATACTATGAATTTAGAAACATCCATTTCATCCATATTTAATTTTAATTACAAATTATTTCATTTCAGGCAAGCACAGCTTTTGTTTCATCAAAATGTTTCTGAATCAATCTTCATTTTATAACAGTATTAATTTTTCATATCAATATTTTTTAATTTATAAGCATTTGATGTCTTTAAATTTATTGCCTAAAAACTATTTAAAAACTATTAAAAAATTAAATATTCCAAAATAAAATTATTTTTAAATAATTTTATTCCAAAATAAAATTATTTTTTAACAATTTTATTTTGGAGTCAAGTTTTAATATATACCAATTTCCGACTTCACCCTAAATTATTATCAATTCCAGCTCCACAGCCTTGCTTGTTAGTGATCATTTGGTGGGTTTACCTATATATGATATAAGTTATATATGGTAGAAAACCCAGACCACACGACCAACCCAAAGGCTAATGGTAGCTTTCTGTGTGGCCGGAAGTTATATATTGTATATGAGTTATGTATAAAGTCTGAAATAGGAATAAAACTAAGTTTATCTGGGTAAAGCTTGCATTATCCAAAAGGACTGAGTTAACCTAGATTTAACTTGTCCTGCATGGGTAATCCTAGGTTTAACCTACCCTGCTTGGGTGAAAATGAATTTAGCAGGAGAAACATTTACATTATTCAAATATGTGGAACTCTATATATCAATGTCTATTATTTGCCTCAGCTGATTCATGCTCCTAAAAGTCATCTGAATTTAATGAAAATGCTTTTTCCATGAAAGACTGTTAGCTATACAAAAAGTAATACTAATTACCTCAGTTGGTCTGGGGCATTGGCAATAAATTTGGCGATTGTGGTGATGAATGTGATATGACTTTTTTTTAAATGTTGCCAAATTGATGAAAATGTTGCTAAATTGGGGGAAACTGCATTGAATTCAAGAAATGATGCTAAATTAATAAAACTGAAAATCAAAGCATAAGTAGGATTTTGACTTTAAATTTTTGAAATGTATTGGAATTCATACTCATGAATTCCAATAATTTCAAAAATTTAAAGTCAAAATCCTACGGAACAGATAAGCAGATATAGTATATAATAAAAATAAACATATAAATAAGATAGTGTATAATAAAAATAAACAGATAGTATATTAATTATGCTTCAATAGGTTATGTCTGTCTATTTCTCTTTCTGGCAAAAAAATTTGGCAATTTTGGGAAAATGCAGCGAATTTGCTGAAAATCTACACTAATTTTTTTTTTTTTTTTATTTTTATTTTTTTTTTTTTTTAATTATACTCTGTCACTTTGGAGAAATTATTAATTTAATATTCTTTATTCAAAATATGGAGAGTTTTACTGTATAGCTCGCATGTCTCTGTGGATATTGGGAGCGAATGGGAGGAATTTGCAACTTTATGATTGGCAGGTGGAAGATAATCATTTGTAACTTTACTCTGCCATATAATAGGCTTACCTTTCTAGTTAAAAATAAAAATTTTAGTTATTTGTATGAAGCTTATGACCAAACAGTTTCGCTGAAGAAATGTTTCCTATTTACTAAAAGTTTTAATTATGTAGATAAATTTCATTGTTGTAAAATTATTTATACATAAAATTCAACCTGATATTGCCTGTATCATAAAGATTCTTGCTCTGTGATTGATTAACATAGTTTTCTCTACGTTATAGAGTATTTACTACTATAATATAGAATTATATACTTTTATAATGAGGCACCATCGCAAGATTTTAGAAATGGACGTAAGTGGTCAGATTCTTATGAGGTGTACTAAACATTGTACCCGATTAACATAAATCAGTAGTGGCCATTAACTGACCTTTCCAGCATTATTTGAGAAAATGGGATAATAGACCATTTTTGAATTGTATGGCAAAGTTCTCTAGTTGTATAAGTTGATGTCAATCATAAAGCGATTTGCCCTACACTTAAAAAAAACTAGAATCCTGTGAATGAAAGGCATAACAATTTAACAGAGTAGTATATTCAATAAAAACCATAAACTGACCTTCCCTACACTATGCATAAAATGTGATATTGACCATTTTGTGTAGCGTATATCAGTGTCCTGAATAAGTTGATAGTTGAAATTTAATAATCTAGGAGAAATTTAATCATCTGTTTTTGCCAAGTAAACATATTTTTGAAAGATAAGGAAGTGGAAAAAGAAATTTTCAAATTTCTATTTTGTGAATGTTTTAATTTTTGAAAATTTTATACTAAGCCTAATTTTATTACAATAAGTAATGGAATCGATGATAAATTCAGGTGGTTGCCTCAAACATTTTTTTCATAATTTTTTTTTCCAAATTATCTTACGCCCACTACATTTGTGCATAAAAGTGTCTGGGAGATATTTGTGCAAGAAATGATAAATCTTAGTATTTATTATTAGCCAGGACCTGTCTGTGTAGCTGGCAGACAGCCTGGTATGTATATTTCTCTACTTTGTTTTATTTGTCCAATTTCATCATTTTTTTTTTTTTACATCATTAACCATGATCTGTCTGCCCACATAGCTACTAAGAACCGGAAATGTACTAGATATTTTTAATCAACTATTTTTGTTTAACCATCAGTTAACTATGGGCACCACATCTAGTGTTATTTTAGATTTCTAACTTTACACAGATAATTTTATCAAATTTTGACTGGGTTAAATTAATTTTACAGAAACTAAGAGCATTATATTTTATTTATTGATTATGTAAAAATTAAAAGTAAATATTAAAGTGTGCTTTACCTGGATAAAGCTCCAAATTGATACAATTTCAGTCATTTAGGGATTTGCCTACCTAGAACGGCTGGGTTAATGCACGCTTTATCAGGGCTAATGCTAGGTTTATTCACATTTCGATTTACATATATATTAAGATCCCAATAAATTAATGTATATTCAGTGCTTGCACCATTACTAATAATACATGTGTACTAGATGTTTCCCAAAATTTAACAAGTACTGTATTTAACACATTTAAGCTAATTTATTTTTTAATATTATGGCTTTTCATAAAAAAGTAAGAATTCATAAATTAAAGGTATGTTAATTTGAGTGTTGGCCATAGATCCTTTATATATATATTAAATTGAATTACTTGATATTGCCTGAGTCCTAAATAAGCATCTGCTACTTAAATAATACATTTATAGATAACACCACTCAATTTCTAAATTTCCTCTTAAAACACTAGATATCCTGAATTCATATCTGAGCTCCAAATTGTTTCCAAATTGAATCTTCTCGTATGTGCTCTACAACCTGGGAAAGCCAAAAAAAAAAAGAGGGGTGGGGGATGGGTGGCAGAACCGAACCCTTTCTCTAGGAGAAAAGGTGTGGCTTAAACTGCATCAGGAGTTTAAGGTATAATTTGATGGGTATGTGCAGAAAAATCCACTACAGAGAGAACTGCCACATTTCATTAACCATATCTACAATTATTTGCATTTTTATGCATTTGCTTGAAAAATCACAAAAAATAGAATAATGTAATTAAAAATAAATAATTTGTTAAAATACAAGTACACATATTTTTGTCAAACTGTAGGACTGTATTAATCTTCCTTTTTCAGATGTGACGAAATAGGTATCAAATAACAAAAAAAAATGCAGATTTTGATGCATATAAGAATAAATAAATAAATGTAAAAGAAAATGTAAAAGAATTGTCTTACAGATTTGGTTCAAAAATCGTTGGAAAGAACATTTTTATATTTTTCCAATGTTGTCAATATAGAAATTCTAATAATGTTTTCCATTGCTAAAAAACCGATATAGGTGAAAATTGCTAAAAATTGGGCAGAAACATGCAATAACTAAAAAAACAATTCTTTTATAAAAAATCTCTCCAAGGTATGTTGTATTGGGAGCTCAGTTTACCTTGTATCAAATTCTGTGGCTGCCTGAAGCTTTAATTTTTAGCTACAGATGACACACACACAGAGAAAGAGAGACAGGTAAACATCTTTTAATGTAAGATATCTTTTATTGTTTTCAGTAAAATAGTATAGGTTTATAATCATACTTAAACTGCATGCTTAAAAAGTATTTGAATTCCATATGTGATACAGTAGCGAAATAGTAATTTTGTACGCTTTACCAGGGTTGTGTCTACATGCTGTGCAGCTCTACTGAAGCAGCAGGGAAAGCATTTAATGCTCTGCATGGATGGTGGTTTGATGGTATGTAGTCAATTTAACATTTTTCTTGTTTTATTTTAAGCCATTTTATATTAATACAGTAGAATCTTGTCAATAGGATTTCAAAGAGGTGTAAAATTTAGTTTTAATCAAAGTTTAGTTTAAGCTGCCAATTGTGATGCCAATCTACAGATTCACCATTTGAGATAAAAAAAATCTGAGTGGCTACATTTTAAAAGCTGAATCTCAGTGGCTAAAAAAAACTTTTTTTTTTCTGTTGTTATATTTTATACAAGTGAATAATAATATAGTATTAAAATAACTTCCAGAAAATTTCATTTTACTTTTTAAATTATTGCAAGGAAAGTACAGCCCCATATCCGCTGATTCAGTATTCATGGTTTATTACCACTGTTCGGCAAAATATTGGCAAATTAAAGAAATAAATGGTTCATTAGTTTTAAATTAAAACTGGATCTGCATTCTCAGAGTAGAATGATGGACATATTTTGTATGGATATTTTAGAAATGTGTAGATGTTGCAATGTCGTTTCGTCATTGAAACCGTTTATTTCAACACGACTTCTGTCCGTCGATCTCTCTCCCCAATATTTTGGATGGGGTGACTGAAAAACGTACCAATGCGTTATTAGAACAAAGTAATGTTGCCTAAGAGGATTTGCACGTGAGTTGTGATCCGTGAAAATCAGCGTAACAAACCAGGAGTCGTACTAGGACTTGACAAGGCAGACTTGTTTTAAAATATAACAAGAATTTATTTTGAATTGAACAGTTAAACAATTTTACAGATTAAAATATTATGGACGAATGACCCAAGATAACACATCCTGACAATGGATGTTGAGAAAATTAGATTATTTAAAGATCAGACAGAAACGTTGCGGAGCGAAGAGGGGTCATGGTGAAAATTCTCGGAGCATCAAAGAGCTCACGACCGTTTGTCGTAGCTGCTCGCCGAGAGAATCATCTCGAACAATAAAGTCCAGAGTATATATATGCTCCATCAAGTTCATTGGCCCCTGGCTGTGGCGTCTTCTTAGAAACTATGAATTTTGAACACTAAGCCCTAGTGACACTTTAATGTTTCTCATGCCCCGATACTGACATGTTTATCTCCGTAAACTGCTATTCTTTGGGCGCTAAGCCCTCACGATGACACATTCACGATATAACCTCCGTGCAAAGTCTGGGAGATTTTTCGTTGCTGTGGGGTCCTTTCGCCAAACTTCTGCCTCACACCGAGTGTGGGGTCATTGGCATGTAGATTCCCAGGATATTTTCCTAGCAGAACCTTACAGATATGTCTTTTTATTGAGGGTTATGCACGGATACATACGTAAGATATCTATTATAAAATGTATAACAATAACATGGTTTTCCATTGCCTTTGGAGTATCATTGATGGAAATGAATGATTTTTATTTGTCTATCATCCATTGAAATGGCATATGATACTCCACAGCCATGATACTCCATGACCACATGAAAAAATACAGTACAAGTGTACTGTATTTTTTCATTGCTCTATCATCTCTTGAGGATTAGGCTAAAACATCCCTTACTTTCATACGTGGGAGAGAGAAATTACAATGTAGTGTACAGCATATACACTTTATTATTACTTTATTTAATGTTGGTAATGTCTTACTGTACATAATTTATCAATTTAAAACTTGACCATGTTTATGTATGTTGTATGAATATATATAAAAAAAGTTATAAAAATCAGTGGCTACAAATTTTAAAAAGTGGCAAAGAAAAAAAATCCCAAAGCAAGTGTCATATTTGAGAGAAACAAATTTAAAGAAAATATTTGCCAGCACCATAATTTTTTAAAATAACTTGTTATATTTGACTCGTAAGATTAATTTTTTTCTTTAACATGTATGAATAAATTTCATAAACTGCAATTGTTTTTAATAGCAATTCTATTTTGTTTTGAATTTATCTAATAATATATGGGTTTTAGTACATTGTACCAACTCTGATGATTTCTTTTCCATTATCATTTGAAATTCTCACATTTTGTTTCTGTGAAATCTAGGGAAAATTATTTCTCTTGAATTACCTGGGAATTCTGCCAATTTGAAAAACACAACTTTTTTCCTTAACTGAACATGTTTATATGTTGCAACATTGACCTTTAGTCTAACCTTAGTATTCAATTAGTGTAATTTAAGATCGAATTTATTGTTTCATTGCATCACTAGTAGCTTTTATTCTTTATAGAATAATGATCGACCATATATTTCAGAATATAAGCCGATTTATGTATATGATCAAATATGTAACTTCTCTACTATTAAAAATTGGACAAAAATCAGAAATTTGCTTATAAGCCAAATTTAAAGAATCAAAACTTACACAGTATTCTTGCTAAATGTGCAAAACCTGTCAAATTGTTACTGCTAATCAAATTGCGTGATTATGCCAACATTGTTGGCAATGAAAGAACCACATGGTTTTTTCAAGTTTAAGCTGTTTGAGGTCAGTTAGGTCGTCCTAATGCATGTTTGTTTCTGAATTGCTTATTGAAAACATCTAATAAGTCTTTTTCCCTCATATTTGAGGCTGGTTTGTACACATTTGAATTTTTCAATCATTTTAACTACATGGGATCTGAACTAAAAATGTTAGTTTAAAAATCCAAAATCGAATTATAGCTACAAATTGCTGTTTTTGTGGATTAAAATTTTTTTCAGATCACACTTGACTGAGAGAAGAACAAAATTACATAAAGTATTTACGACCTACCTTAATTTATGCTTCAGAAACTTAGATTCTCACGGGTCAGGATGAAAAAGCTCTTTGAGCAAAAAATGTTCTGTAGTATTTTGGCTGCAAATTCAGGAAAATGATATTTGGAGAAGCAGATATATTTCAAACTATACAAATCACATAAAGATTCTGACATAATTAAATACACTAAAATTAACAAAATGCAATGGGCATAATATTTGCTAGAATGGATAACAACAGAATTACAAAGAAAAGTTTTATATCCACAACGATCAAGAAGGACTTAAGGGATGATCGAAGTTGAGATGCATCAATTGTGTGGACAAGGACTTTGAGGTGTTAAAGATTAAAAACTGAAGAAGTGTTGTTTCATGGGGGATAGATTGAAGGGATTTTTTGAAGAAGGCTAAGACTTACAGTGGGCTGTTGAGCCATTGATAATGATGGTGCTCAACATAGCAAAAGATCCTGTCTTACAGCCATGCACACCAGTGGATTTTGTTGTTTTCATGGTTATTGCAATTGTTTTATGAACATATGGGACTTGTGTCTATGAATTGACACTAAGGTTGTGCAGAAACTGCCGAAAGAGTTACAAGCAAATATTGAATTGTTTCAAAAGTTTCATTATTCGATTACAGAAGCAATGTGACTTCAAATTTTCATACAATCACCTAGTGTCACAAATTGAGAATATGTATAAGACTTCTATATGATTCAATTTCTCTTTACATTGGACGGTGGAACGTTACATAGCGGAAGGGGGCGCATTTATCCCCCTACGATTATTTTTAAATGCCAGACTCTGCCTAAGGAGGTAAAGTTTCCAAGTGGCGTGTTTATATGTGTGTACTTGGTAAGGTAAATATATGAGAACAGAAACATAGAATGGCTTGATAAAGTGTCAGGCAAGAGACACAGCAATATTTACTGGAAGTTATCAATGTTTGTCCGAAGTGCTTTCAATAAGTTGAAAATGATTAGCAAAACTGCTAATCGAAATTAAAATTGATTAGCAATTATACAGGTTTGAATAGCGATTTTCAGAAAAATTAAAAAATGTACACTGAATAAAAATTCTGGTCATAAACTAGCTAATTTTCATGAAATTCTCTTAGTTAAACGTATTTTATGAATTATTTAATGTGTAAACAGTGACAAATTTACTAATGTTCGTGTAGATCAGAGGTCTAACACCTAGGTCTTTCGACCACCAGTTCTATCATTATAAAATTGAATATATGCATTAATTATTTTGTCTGATGCATTTATAGGATTTTTTTTATATTTTATGGGCATGCTCATTAATGGTATGGTTGCAGATCCCTGCTATAAGTAATAAACTAGTATAGTTAATGTTTGACATCATAAAATCCTGGCAAAAAAGATATGAAAATGACAAATTTCGTAATTGACCCATTTATAACAAAGTTTAATCATTTTTTTACATAATTCTTAAAAATATATTTTCATGGCAGAAGAAGAATTGCACGTGTGAAGGAATAACTGCTATTTATATATGGACTAAATGATCCTGAATTTTTTATTCTGTTCATTTATGAGAAGCATTGCTCTCTACACAAACAGTCAATACAGGTATGCAGCTATAAGTACTTTCAATGAATAACACATATGCTGTGAGTGAAGTAAGTGAAGGTTTGAAACTAACCATAGTTATAGCTTTTTTGAAAGATCATAATGAATGCACATTATGAGATTTTAAATTAATAATTCAAAAGAAAAGAAAATTAGGAGTCTGGGGGAGATTTTTCTTGATTAGCACTTTTGCTATGCATTTTTCTAACTTATTTGCAAAAGGACAGTATTGATATGCAAATTGCAGAGCGAGCCTTGTTTGTCTGGAACTCAGTTGAGCATGTCGCACTGAGAAAGTGGTAAAAGTATGATGTGAGAGGATGATGTTTGCAGCTACAATTCTGAGGCTTTTAACTTCACTCATGCAGCCACTCAATGTCTCTGAACATGCCAATTATGGATGAATTTAGACCAAATGGATTGAGGGTGGTGTCTTCTGATACAGCAGCGACAAAGAAGGGAAGGTTGAAAAGGGTTCATATCACAGACATGCCAACTGATCCGAATTGTCTGGAGTTTATCCTGAAAACTTTAAAAAAAATTGTTGCTCCTCATTTCCCGTAATTGCTCAGGAAAATAATTTTTTTCATATGAATTGCAAAAATATCAGGGATCGCATTCGTCCTAAAATTCCTAAAAGTTTGAAGCTTACCTTGAATTCCTAAAATTAACCTAAAATTTTTAAATCATCCTAAAATTTTGTAATGTTTTGCTGCGGCGTTAAATTTACTCTACTATCGCCCGAATACATTCCATTCATACGGTAATCGATGTTAAAAAATACTTCAGAAATTAAAACGTTGTTCAAAATAGCACTCATTTTTTACAAAGTCAAAGACGACAAAAGTGTGAATCACGACAAAATCGCCGATTCTCAATGTGGTTAAATCCTCTCCGTCCGCGGGCGGTTTTAGTGAAATACGATCACAAGACGAATGGCGACCCACCTGATCATTTAGGACCGGAGATGGGGGAGATTCTTTTGTTTGTGGGAGTGGGAATCTCCACAGGATATCTTTGGAATCTCCAGTGCAAGCTAACAAACCTAGAAGCCTTTAACCTCTCAAAAGAGTAAAATAGAAAAAGACGGGTTCGATTGTTGAATAGTGTGCTTCCTCATATTTACTAGATAAATCACGAAGTTTCTCTGTGCAAAGTTAAAATTTTGCTCAACTATTCTTTGTTGGGAATCAATTGTGGGCAAAAATTTTGAAGAATTTTAGGTCTAAATCCAATAATACAAATATAGTTAGTCGGATTATGATTCTCTTACTCCCCTCATTACGTAATATTTGATCAACGTCATGTCAAAACAGGAGAGTAGAGAAGGAATTTTTGTCTGCTATTAGCAACCTCTCTAGGCATTGATGATATTAAAGGATATCTCTTCAAAAGGATGCATTGCGTAGGGGCCTGGACCACATAGCAGTTTATGAAGAAAAGCAATGGATAAAATAAAATACGGCATAGTAGGGAGGTCCCGCAATTGGATCGCGCTCCCCATAAAAAATAAATTAAAAACAATGAAAGAGCAGAAATGTGAAGAATGTTAAATAAACACATTCCCGTTTCCAACAGATAAAACTTTTAAAGAGTTTTCATTTCTTTTTAAACTTAAAATTTTGTCAAATTATTCCATGTTTAGTATGTATCTGGGATGAAAAGTACCAAAGATTTGAACTCTGTAAGAATTTTTGCTCAAAAACCAATATTTAAAAATATAGTTTTCTGGACTAGAGTTCTTTTGAGCCGCAGGAACTTGTGCATGTGTTTTTGTTTATTCTATCAAAGCAGAGGATGATTGAATGGAAATAGCTGTGTCTAGATTAACGCGTTGCAGTAGCTTTGATGAAATATAGGACAACTTATTTCCCTCATATTATTTAATTACTGCCTTCGGCGACCAGCCCTATTGTTTTTAATAAAGTTTTTAAACTTGCAGTAGTTGTCGATCGTGCACCTCTGCGACGCAAGCCATAAATAACGGGGCAGTTCATAAAGTAACTGTGGATCGCACACCTACGTTACGTACGCAAGTCACGGCTAAGTGTTGAAGACCCAGACCGTCCGACTCGTCCAGAGGACTTAGAGTAACTAGTTGGACGGCCGGTCACGGCTAAGTGTGCAGTTTATGAAGTGTTGATCTTGTACCTCAGCTACGCGCGCAAGTTACGGCTAACGATGTAGTTCATGGAGTAGCTGTCGATCGCACGTCTCCGTTACGCGCTCAAGTCATGACTAATGGTTCAGTTCATGAAGTAGCTGTCTATCGCACACCTCAGCTACACGCATAAATCGTGGCTAGCGGTGCATTTCATGGAATAGATGTCGATCGCACGCCTTCGTTACTCGCACAAGTCATGGCTAACGGTGCAGTTGATGAAGTAGCTGTCATTCGCACACCTCAGCTACGCGCGCAAATTACGGCTAACGATGTAGTCGATGTCTGTCGATCGCACGTCTCCGTTACGCGCTCAAGTCATAACTAATGGTTCAGTTTATTAAGTAGCTGTCTATCGCATACCTCAGCTACACGCATAAATCGTGGTTACCGTGCAGTTCATGGAGTAGATGTCGATCGCACGCCTTCGTTACGCGCGCAAGTCATGGCTTACGGTGCAGTTGATATAGCAGTTGTCAATTGCACACCTCAGCTTCGTGGCCAAGTCACGGCTAACGGTACAGTTGATGAAGTAGATATCTATCTCAGCTATGCGCTCAAGTTACGGCTACCGATTTAGTTCATCAAGTGCACGTTTCCGTTACGTGCGCAAGTTATGACTAACGGTGCAGTTTATGAAGTAGCTGTCAATCGCATACCTCAGCTACGCGCGCAAGTTATGGCTAACGATGTAGCAATATGCGCAATTCACGGCTAATGATGCAGTTTATGAAGTTACTGTCGATCACACACCTCAGTTACGCACGAAAGTTACGGCAAACTCATTAAGTAGCTGTCAATCGCGTTTCCGACCGCAATGCGGGCACACGGGCATACAGCTGCTGCGTATAAAATGAATCGTTTTTTATTAGTGGGTACATACAATCCACGTACGATATATGCAATAACGACAATTCTACTGCATGTAATAACGATATACACGCTGCGCGGGCACATGCAATCTGCATAGATTTGAAATAGCTGTCAATCGCGTTGCAGTCCACTACGAGGGTTCAAGGCTAACAGTTAAACACTTTTCCCAAAATAAATTGGCTTTTATTAGCATTATTTGCTTTAAGTCCGGCCGCTACGCGGGTGCATGCAATCCTTGTACATTACATGCAATAACTACTAACTTACCAGCTAGATTTTTGCTCTTATGGCCGTATTTTATTTTACAATTCTTCAAAAATTTTAAATATGATTTTGAGCTTTTTGGATTTTTTTTTTTTGTTTGTTAATTATATTAAGATTTTCTTTTTCTGTTTATATAAAGTTGTTTGAAAACTAAACTAACATTTTTCTAACATACATATATATAGTGTGTATGTATCTATATATTTACACAAAAAATACCTGTGATAAAGTGGCCACTGGATACTAAGTGATAATTTGAATTTTTAAGTCTACAGAGCATTAAAATGAAAAATGAAATAGGAAAAATATTCAAAAGATTACCTTTTTCTTTCAATGATGTTTGTTTTTTGTATCAATTCTTTTCTAATTAATGAAAAGAATGGAAATTAAACAGTACTAATAATAGAAATAATAAAAATTAGCTCCTAAAATTTTCCTAAAATTTTGAAAAAAATACCTTAAATTCCTACCTAAAATTTTTAGAAAATCTGCTATGATCCCTGAAATATTTAATTTTTATGAAATCCACATTTCTTTATGTTCCTGGTGTAACTGCTGCTCTCGTCCTCAGCAGATCATGCACAATCAGTTGAACTAACGTCATCATGATGACTTGGATCTCATGCATGGGTTGATGTATCTAACGATTCTCAAGCATTTCTTTTCCGGTTTGAATTCGAGTGCACATTTTTTTTTGTGTGTGTGTCTAAACAGAGTATGCACAATCTATTCTTTTCACAGTTGTTTGCTCTCTCTCTGATCGCTTTGGCTGGGGTGCAAAACTTTTTTATGAGTGTGAATTAGTGAAGTTAAATTTAATCAAAGTGAGAATTATGTCTAAACGAAAACATCAACAACACTTCAAAGAAGAGTACAGTACGTTGTGGCCAGTGCTTAAAAAATCTAAAGTTTCAAGCAACCATGCTTATTGTTCCATGTGTGATGCAGATATCAATATTGCACATGGTGGAAGAGATGATTGCCGACGACATATGGAATGCGGCAGACATGTGAAGAAAGCCAAATTTAAGTCATCACATCAAAGCTTGCAGTCATTGTTTGTTAAAAATGATAACCTAACTGTAATTAATGCGGAAGCTTTGTTCACCAGCTTTTTGATAGTGCATAACTGTCTGTTGTCTGCGGCAGACCATGCAGGACCACTTTTCAAAAAGATGTTCCCTGATTCAAAAATCGCTTCGACATATGGATGTGCCAAGACAAAAACTACTGCAATTATTAAGAGTTTTGGCAGATTCTTCCGTAGGAGAAATTACAAAAAATTTAAAAGTAGCGAAATTTACTTTAGCGACAGATGGGGGTAATTCATCAGATAATGGAAAAATTTTTCCAATTCTTGTTACATACATGGATATTTCTTTGGAAAAAAAAGTTACTATGATTCTTTCACTATCAAACCTCAGTGGACAAGCTACAGGTGAAAATATTTTCACTTTGTTGGATGCTGAATTAGAAAAATTTGGAGTTCCTTGAAAAAATTGTATTTCCTTGTGTTCAGACAATGCATTGGTAATGACTAGTCAATTTAAAGGTGTAATAAAATTTATTAAAGAAAAAAATCCAAAGGTGATCCTTAATGGTTGTGCAAGCCATTTGATTCATTTAACTGCACAACATTCATAAAAAAAAAAACTGGATTTTCCACTTGAGGCATTCCTCGTGGATAGATATTTTTTATTATCTAAAGAAAATTTCCAAAAGAGCAGATTCATTTAAACTCTGTCAAGAGTTGTCTTGTTGTTGTTGAAACCCAGACCGTCCGACCTACCAGAAAGGTGTGTGTGAAGTAGAAGTTCATAAAATATTGAAGTATGGCTCTACTAGATGGCTTTCAATGGAAAAGTAATAAGTCGAATCTTAGAGCAGTGGGAGCCTTTAAAGATGTTTTTGTCAGAAGGAAAAGGGTGAGTCTGAGACTTTATTACACATTAAAAAAATTTTCAGGATCCTGTAACTCAATTATATCTACTTTTTTTTAAAAGTCTTCTGCCACTTTTCACTAAACCAAACACGTTTTTCCAGACAGAAGCACCTCATAAACTGTGAGGAGAACTAATTTCTCCCTATTCAGACTGCTTATCTCATTTCATTAAACCTTCTACTGTTCAAAAAGATACCGATATTTTTTATATGTGTCTGAACGACAATTGCAAAAATCAAGGGATGATTTAGTTATATGGGTATAAAACAAAGTAATATTTAACAAACTCTGATCTCTTGGATTTTGAGAAGACAACTTTTTTTAAATGCGTTCGTGCATATTATGAAGAAGCATGATCTTATATGTTAAGAAAATTCCCTTTTAAAGATGAACTTCTGCACCATGCTGAAGTTGCAGATATAAGTGCAAGAGCAGAAACAAATTTCAAGTCTTTAAAATATTTTTTGGACATGTTTAGTGACATGTTTACTGAGGAAGAAACAAATTTGGCAGAAACAGAATTTGCATTGCCCCAAATTGATAAACTAAATGATGACATATTAAAATGTGATAGAGAAGACTCAGCTTGATGTAAAATTGGAAATCTAGAAGATCATAATTTAAAATACTGCTGCACATTCTTCTTTTTCCTCACAGCAATGCAGCTTGTGAGAGGATGTTCAGCACTGTGAGAAAAAACCCAGATGAATTTCGATCAAACCTGGGCATTGAAACATTAGAATTTCTTGTGATACAAAAATGCAAATATTCTTGTCACAACTTATGTTGCTACAAGCAAAATTTTTCTGAACAAGAGCTTGTGAAAGCAAAAATAGCTACATATTCATCATTGAATAAATCTTTAAAAAAAAATGGTAAAGTGTCTACGATATTTTTGATTGAAAAGCTTATAAAAATTAGTATTTTTAAATCTCTAATTTACTTGTTTTTGACAGTTAATAAAATTATGATGGCGACGTGTTGTTAACTGTGCTAAATTATAAAATCGTTACTCTGCTTCTGACAGAGTTATTTGAATGTTGGCATGTCTGATATCATCATGATCGTAGAGTGGACAAAGAAGCATGGTTAGGTATTCCATTGGAAATGATCATCTGAACTTCCCAAAAGCGATCAATTTGAAATGCAATGGAAAAAGTGAGGACAATCTTATGTTCAAGGAGGATGGGAACAACGATGACCATGTTAGTAGTGAGATAAAAGTAGGTAGTGAGATGATATCCAACCTTATCTTTCCATGATGCAGGATGAATGCGAACTGTTTGGGAATTCATACACCAATTCAGATTTTGAGGGACTTAGATAATTTTTTAATAGCATTGTGAAATATTTGAATGCTTATAGATGATTGTGTGAGTAAATCTGAATGATTGAATTGAAAAATAAATGTACAGCTGCTGAAATGCAAGTTTTTTTTTTCATTTATTCTGTGTTAATTTTTAATTTAACTAGTATATAAGCCAATCTCTCTACGCGTCCTTTTGTATATCTTGAAATGCTATGGGGATGGCCTTGAGTTTTTCTTGTGTTTCCTTTAGTATGAAAAATCTTTTAAAATTTTCTAATTTTTTTTCTCTCGAAAGTAAATAAAACTTATGAAGTAAGTACATGTCAAAGTTTTCATTTGCTTTTGATAAAGGTTTCATTTGCTTTTGATCCAGTGCTATCGGTGCCCAATGGCTATTTCCTCAACCGTTAGTCACAGAGATATACTTCCAATTGCAAACATGTTTTAAATTTTAAAATCTATTATCTTAGAAACATACTTCCAATTGCAAACATGTTTTAAATTTTAAAATCTATTATCTTAGAAACCGTTTAAATGAATAGATGCATTTCTGAAAGAAATACGAAATATAAATTTTTATATGGTACCCCGGTCCTACCAGTTATATTTAGAAAAATCATCCTCATACAATTTCATGCAAAATAAAAAAAATAAAAATCATCCTTTTACGACCAAAATTGATCGACTTATAGCAGCTGCTTAAAGTTAGAGCACTTTTTGTGCTGAAAAATGGGGGTTATACACAAAATAATTATATACACAAATCTGTTGTTTTTTAGGTGTTATATGCCTTTATTATTTTAGATTTAATGTGCGTAATTTTTTATTTTCGTCTGCAAGTACACTGCAACTAGTCTCATTACTGGTCTATTACCGTATAAAAATTTCTATATTACCGTATAAAAATTTAAATTTCATAATTTTCACAGAAATGCATTTATTGCCTTAAACTAGACTTAAGTAATAATGTGTTACCTCATTTACAATATAGATCTTAGAAAGAGCCCTATAAGATCTTAATCGAGCCCTGACTATAATAATCTTCTAAACGAATTACTATTTGATAAAAAGCCTTGCTTCATTCTCGACATTATGTCAGCAAATGCAATTGAAACATAATACTTTGAATACTGAATTTCAATATTTATACGGTCCCTTAAAGGTTGCCTGAAATGAGACCTTTTTATACGTGAAAAAGTGACTTAAGTTATAAAGTTTAATGCTTCATAACTCAATGAATTTGGGTCGTAAAAGGATAATTTTTTTTAATTTATTTTGCATGAAATTGTATGACTATGATTTTCCTAAATATAACTGGTAGGACCGGGGGACCTTATAAAAATTTATATTTCATATTTTTTTCAAAAATGCATTTATTGATTTAAACTGTTTCTAAGATAATAGATTTTAAAATTTAAAACATTTTTGCAATTGGAAGTATATCTCTGTGACTAATGGTTGAGGAAATAGCCATTGGGCACCGATAGCACTGGACACTCTGTATATATATATACATATATATATATATATATATATATATATATTAATACAAAGTTTGAAATGCATCTATTACTTATTGAAAGATCTTTTTAGTGTGGAGAGGTATATTTAAAACACAATAAAAAATTTTAAAGATAAAATTAGATTATTTTTTCTTGCATTTATTATTTTAACATTCGTTTTGAAATTTATTTAATTCCTTACAGGAAAACTAGTAACTGTGAAGTACATCCGCTACGAAAGATATTTAGAGAGGTTTCCGACTGCTGAAAACTGTACAGAGCCCTTAAAGCCCTCAAACAACAAGCGGTTATCCCTCTCAACTCCATTCTTCTCCTCTGCCTTGGAGAGATCATGAAAGAACTGGTTGGCAGATTTGTTTTATTTTTTGTGCAAATTTTTTCTAATTGTCCTTTTTCCAAGTTTTTAACGACTAGAGCCCTTCGCGCTCCTTGTTCATTGTCAGCAATATGTGCATAGAAAATGCATTGAATAATAAAACAAAAAATGTATTATAAATGTTATTTGATATACAATGTTGTGTGCTTTTTGTTCAATCCAACACTCCTTTAAGGTTGGGACTTTTGGGCTTTGCATGTCATCAAACAGAATTTATTATACATAAAAGCAGTGGTTGGAAAAACTACTTGAATATTATTGAAATGATCTACAACTACATTATGACAAATGTAGTTAACTACAACTACTTTTTTTAAAAAGTAGTTACTACAAGCTACTTTTAAAATGTAGTCACTACATAACTACTTTTATAAGACGAATTTTGCTACAGCTTCAATTTTCACAAAAAGTTGAGGATGTAGGTATACTGCAGTAATTTAACATACTCATTCTGAATAATTAAAATTTACTGATCAACTTACCAATCTTTACACTTTTACCCACTTCTGAAAACAGTAAAATAAAATAAAAGTATAAACTTTAAAATCAAAGACAACCAAAAATAGGTTTGAGAGTCCTTTAACTTATGGACTCTTAAACCTATGTTTGGTTGTCTTTGATTTTGAAGTTTAATTAAAGTTGACGTGTATCCATTTTATTTATTAAAAGTATAAAATAAAATAAAAGTAAAAACTATTTATTTAAAAACATGTTTTTTCATTTTTAGTAGAATTTGCATCTCAAAATTGCAATCAGATAAGCAGGATCTTTTGGGACATAACATATCTGAATATATCCATATAAAATATCAACTTCATGAGGCAATGGCCTTCCTAACCCTGCAGCTATTCATCGTATATCATTGCGCAGAACACTAAATTTCCTACAAATAAAGAAAGGGTGATCACATGATATGTAGAATGGCATCTTGTTTGTTTACTGAAGTAACGTTAAAAGTATAACATCAAAACTTGATTAGTGACTACTGTGATCACATGATATGTAGAATGGCACCTTGTTTGTTTACTGAAGTAACGTTAAAAGTAGGGTCAAAACTCAAAATTAGTGACTCAATTAGTGTCAAAATTAGTGACTACTGTAGTTTTGCTACTTGTAGCACGCTACTCTTCCGACCACTGCATAAAAGTCAGAGTGGAAAAAGAAAATGCAAAAAACATCTGAAGTTTCTAGTAATTGCAAGTTAAATTCATGGTTAGAAATTACAAATAACTAATCTGTAAGAGAAATTTAAAAACCACATTAATTAAATGCAACTCTATACACACAGATGCAAAAAGCTCTGTAAATTAACTCTCCGTTGAGTATCTTGTTTTAAAAGCTTGGTTAACATGTACATCTAGCTGCATCGGTGCTTTTTTTATTGTATTCTTATCAGTTATATCATATAAGCGTCCATAATCAAAACTTATAAAAATGTGTAGTTTTGAATATTTTCCATTTTTATTCAAATCATTTGAACATAATTTCCCTCTTGAAATTTTAACCTAAATATTGTGGGAAATACTTTGAAGACATCTCCAAGGACATAGAGAATAAATATTTGTTTCCTTCGGAGCTCTTTGTATCCAGAGTGTTACCAGAGCAAATTTTAAAGCTTTATTCCAACAAAATATAAGTAATTACCGAATTTACCAGTATCTAGTTGCTTGGTCATATAGCAAAAACTCACAAGGTGGGATTTTATTGTGGGAATTGTGGTCATTTACAGGGATTTCACTGTTACTTTATTTAATATATTAGAATTGCAAATAGTTATATACATGTTTGAAATTGAGTATTTATGAATGTTAGAATTTATGTAATGCAATCGGTTTCTGATTTTATTGACACTTGGGGGGAAGGGGATCTCATAAAGTGGTAACTGCCTGTAGACCATTTGAGCAAAAATAAGGGAGTCAATGGTCATCAAATGGTTATTTAGCAGTCTTTCAGAAATTGCACTTTTCCCATCCTAGCTATGTTGAAATTCGACGAGGACAACTAGTTTTCTGAAGTTGCCATCCTCTAGGGCAGGGGTCTCCAAACTTTTTAGCATAAGGGCCACACTGACTCCTCCACTAAGTCTCAAGGGCCAGAGTGCAAGAGCCCAAGAGTGCAAAACATTTAAAGAGCAATGGGGATATCAATATTTCCAGATTGAGTCAAGTAATAAGGCAATGTGTATAATTTGCAATGAAACAATATCAGTCCTCAAAGAATACAATATAAAACGTCATTATGAGACTAAACATTCTCGGAATTACTCCAAATTTACAGGACGCCTATGGTTAGAAAAATATGAATCTTTGAAAAGCGGGTTGAAATCTCAGCAATTGTTGTTTAAGAAAGTAAATGCTGAACAAGAAGCAGCAACTCGTGCTAGTTTCCGCATGGCTCATTCAATAATAAAACACTGGAAACCATTTACTGACGGCGAATTAATTAAGGATTGCATGATTGCAGCAGCAGAAGAAATGTGTCCAGAAAAAGCTGATTTATTTAAAAACATCAGTTTGTCAGCAAACACTGACTCGAACAAATATGCAGAAAATATATTAACTCAATTGTCTGACAAAAATTGACACTTAGAATGGTTCTCTTTGGCCCTGGATGAGTCAACAGATGTTTCAGATACTGCTCAGGTGTTACTCTTTATTCGAGGGATAGATAAAAATTATGAAGTGTATGAAGATCTTCTTGATGTTCATAGTATTCACGACACGACCACTGGAGAAGATATTTTTAAAGGGGTTGAAAATGCTGTTCAGAAAAACAATCTTCAGAAGGTGGCAAAAACATGTGTGGAAAAAATAAAGGTGTCGTTGCTTTCGTATCAAAAGCCTTAGAAAATGACGGTGGTTTAAAACCATTAATCGTACATTGCATCATTCATCAACAATCTGTGTGCGGAAAATGCTTGGATATGTCAGAAGTTTTAAAGCCAGTAATGTCAGCTGTTAATTATATCAGATAACATGCGCAATCACATCGTGAATTCCGCAAGTTTATTGAAGAGATTGGAGAAAATAACTTACCATATTATACTGCAGTAGCTGCAGTACTGGCTTAGCTGCGTAAAAGTTCTAACGCGAGTTTTTGAGCTCCGAGCAATAATCGAAATTTTCTTGAATGAAAGGAATCGGCCTCTAGCTGAGTTACAAAAGAATTAGTGGTTATGGAAGTTATTTTATACAGATTTAACTAAACATATGAATGACCTCCATTTAAAATTACAAGGAGAAGACCGGCTTCTGCTTTATATATACACTCATATCAAGTCCTTTCGACAAAAAATTGTTTTGTTTCAATCTCAATTGAACAAAAAATGTTTCACGCATTTTAATACATGCCAAACATTCAATCATTAAACTGAGACACCAAATCCGGTAGATTTCGCAATTGAAGCTTTGGGTGCTTTAAAAATAAATTTTGAGTCTCGTTTTTCAGATTTTGATGCAATTGCAAACAATATCAAGATTTTTCAAAATCCTTTTAACGCCGATGTAGAAACCCTTGTCCCAGAACTTCAAATGGAAATGATTGATTTGCAGTGTAGCGATATTTTTAAAGAAAAATATTTAAATTCATCATTGCTAGAATTTTATAAGAATCTTCCACTCACACAGTTTGATCAAACTGTGTGAGAATATTGCATAAATTCGCTCGTGGCTTTTTTTCCGCTTTCGGCACTACTTATCTGTGTGAAAAAACAAAATAAAATATACAAAAATATTCACAGATCCAAATTAACTGATGAGCATTTGAAGTCGCTGCTGATAATTTCCACTAGTAAACTTGATCCACAACTGCAAACAATTGTCAGTGGAAAGTTACAGCTACATAAATCTCATTAATCATAATTATAATGTTTAATTTCATTATGTGAATTACCTATGTATGTCACTTATTGTAAGTTTTTAGGATAAATCTCATATCATTAATTACAGTTAAAATGTTCAATTTCATTATGTATGTCAGTTATTGTGTTTCTTAATGGGTCGTTAAATAAAAACATGCATTATAGATTTTACAATGTAATCAAAATAAACTACGGACGGATACCGGGCATGTCCGGCACGCTACCGCGGGCCGGATTGGTGGTGCTCGCGGGCTGTAGTTTGGAGACCCCTGCTCTAGGGTATACTTGAGATTTGTAAACTCATCAGTAGAAGAATTTTTTTATGAAAAATCTAATTTTCAATGAAAAATTTGTACCATCTCTGCATAAGCTTAAGTGTGCATTATCAATGCTTTCTATAACATGTTACTGGGAGTCTTCATAGTTTTGGTGTATCTGATTTAATTTGAATATTTATCTGAAATTCCTCATTTGCAGAAAGAAGTTCAATAACAAAGTGTACTAGTTACATTTCTATGTATACGTAAAAGTTAAGATACATTTTGTAACCTTATTTACATATGTTAATCTAAGTCAGAATCCTAAAAGAAACAAAAAAACTGAAGGACAGAATGAAAATCCTACTTGATCAAAATGTTGCAGAAGATTCAACATGGGATTAATTTTTGACTTATTACGATTGAAAACAAAAGTTTTTGTTTTATAGCGTATGTAGCGAAAAAATTCTTAAGAGGACACGTACCAATTTTGGTGAATTGGTAATAAATCTGAGTACTATAGTAATTCTTGTGGATGAGCTAAATTTTGTTGATTTCTCAAAGCATGCAGTAAGTATCTTGATGTAACACAGTTGTCTGAGGATATACTTCATATCAAGTTGAATTTTCAAATGTGTATGTGCTTTTTTGTATGCATTTTAGATTAGATAATTTAAGATAATAAAATTTTAGATAAGATTTAATACTATATTCAACTCTTTTAGTCTAAACTAGGCAAAACTTTTATGAACTGAGCATGTGTAATATAAGTAAATTTTAGTCACACAATTCAAAATTAAACTTTTTTGAAGTTTTCACATCAAAATACCTTAGTATATAAAATTTTGATGCAGAAATCTTTAAAAATGTAAGATTTTTTCAGATATGTCTGTGCCAGATTGAATATTAGTGAGTCACATTACACTAAATTTTTGGTTTATATTCAGTGTCAATTTGTTGAGTAGTTTTGGAGATATTGCAAAATGTGTCTGTGTGTATTGTACATGACACAGACAAAATGTTCCCCCGTTAGTAAATTAGTAAACTGAATTAGTTAAATTAGTTATAATGGTATAAGTTAGAAGTAAAATCCCCAAATCTGTTTAAGGGGAAATCTACTTAATTACCCATTAAAAAAAATACTTCCCTCATCTCAAAAGCCTAACTAGTTTGAATATTTGAATAAAATTCTCAAAATGATTAAAAAATAACTAGGAATCAATTGTGTTGCACTTAACATTTTTTTTTGTAGTTCAAAATGTCCTAGGATTATTAATTTGGTATGATACCGATGAGTTTTATATTTAAATATACAGGGCTCCCTCTTAAGTCTTTATGCATCCCTTAAAATTTTCTGGAGCTGCAGAAGCACGCACAATATGCAAACTATACAATACACCATCAATTCAGAAAGTTTGCCGTGTTCTGGATGCAAATTATCAAAGTTAGAATTTTCACCTCAAAAACGAAGCAGAATTGGTTAAAAATTTTTAGTTCTGAAGCATTCTCTAGTATAGAAAAATGTGTGGTTTGCACATATGTACACAGACGATAAAATTGAGGTGTGTGAAAAGGGATAATTATTATACTGCATTTGTTTGCAATATTTGTTTGCTGAAAAAGGATAATTTAAAATTCACATATTATACAAATTATTATTTTTCTATGTGTATTTCTTGACCTATTTCCTTCAGAAGTATTTCAGTAGTCAATGAAACATTTGTATAATTATCATTTTTGCTTACTTCATTTTTGATCGTCTTTGTACATGTTATGTGCAAACTGCACGTCTTTCCATATTGAATAGAAAGAGCTTGTAATTGAAATATTTTGCCTATCCTGCTTCATTTTTGAAATAAGAATTCTAATTTCTTCCTTTCACCATTAGAGACATTAATTACAAACTTTCTCAATCTATAGCGCATAGTCATTTCCCTATTAGTAGACCTGATTCTGCAGCTCTAGGATATGTCAGTCGAAAGTTAAAGGGGTGCATAAGAACGTAGCCCTGTATAAATTAAAGGTTCATATGCGAGTTTATTCTCATAGTTTGTTTGTCCATTGTTTGTATGTGAGTCTGTCCATCCTTTGTTGCATGTTTGCAACTAACTAATGACTGTTTTTAAAAAAAAGGTAAAAAATATAATTTGGCATCAAACCATGAGGGAAGCAATAAATGTCATATGATATAAACTTTCTATTGCATTGTAACGAATGCATTAGAAAAATTTGTTCATCAGTATTGCAGATATCTTGAAATTTAGAAGATACGGTAATGAATGTTAAAGAATAACAGAAATCTAGGTTCTTTTTCTGTTAGTACTATCAATATGAATAGAAAGCCTGCCAAAATAATAAATGAATGCTTGTTGGAAAAAAAAAAATTGGTTTTACAATTAACAAGCTCTAAATATAATATTTCCTATCCAATCGGGATTGACCTGTGCTCCAAATTTCAAGTCTATTTCTCTAAAAGAGTTTTGTATTGATTTAATTAAGCATTTTAGTGTAAAAAAGGTTGAAAAATTAAATTTCCTTTTTCTTTTTATTGAACAGTTTTTGTTAGTATGAAATTTTATGTGTATCTAATCTGAAAATATGTTTTGAAGGTCTAGATTTTGAGTATTTTGGAGTGTGGAATACTTGTCAAATGTAATTTCATTAGAGCTTGATTTTTCTTGATAGTTTTATCAAATTATATCTACCCTTTTATCAATTTTCATATTTATCTTAGCAGAAAATATATTTTGTTTATATCCGTTTTCCAACATGTTACTCTACAGCATCCCCTTAAATGCAAATATTTGGAAACTACTATATTGTTAATTTTCTTGAAAGTTCTACCGGTCTAAAAAATTTTGTTTCTATCCCCAAGTTTCCCCCCCCCCCCCTATTTTCTCAACAAATCAAACAGTTTGGTGGGCACAGCATCCCTAAAATAACATCATAATGTTCTTTCATTCTATTGAGTAGTTTGCCCTTGCTCCAAATTTCAAGTCTACCTCATTTTTAAAGTATGTTTTGTATCTTCACATTTCAAACATTATGGTTGTCTCCTCAAATGAACATTTAAAAGGAAAATTTAATTTTACCAGGATTTTTGTCAAATGAACCATCTGTGTAACAATTTTTCACTTTTAAGTTTGCAATGCATACTCAAAAACAGTTGAATACCTTTATTATGCCCTGAAGCAACAGAGAGAAAAATCAGTTCTGAAAACTCTCAAATAGCAAGAAGAATAAATGCAGGGGTTATACACTACTTATTTTCCATACCCTTCCAATTCACATTCTTGCTTAATTTGATTTATTTTTACTTTCTGATGTTTATATTCTTGAAAATTAGATATCTGATATATCCCTCAAATAGTTTTGGATCTGAGATATATTTCTACAGGGTTCTCGCAGCTTTTGAAATGTGCTTCATTTTTATTTTGGTTTGCAAGGGCTCTTGAATTTTACGAATGACCTTATTTTTCATTATGTTCTCATTCCAAACTTTTATTTTGGTGCCTTTGAAACTGAACATCAGACTGATCATCTGAGTAGGATTAGTCAACAATCTGTAATCAATCACTTGTCACTATGTTCCTAGCTGGCCGAAAGTATAGATGAGAATTTTTTTCCCTACATTCTAGGAAATGGTGTGCCATGTTGATGTTGAATTATCATATCGTGCAAGGCAAGGTTACGTTACGTTGTTCATTTCGAATGAAGATTTTTATTGATGGGATCATTGATAGTGAGACTGCTTGATGAACCACATTCTACTTGTACTTGTTTCTTAAACGTGAATTAGTGCATGTATTTCAAAAGGACATAAACTGTGGTAGCTAGTAAGAAATAGGGTCCTAGATAATAATTGTCCTTAAATTTTATTTGGGGAAAACGAGGAACAAAGTAGGAAGAAGAGGGAACAAAGAACTGAAGAGGGAACAAAGTAATTTTATTTGGGGAAAACGAGGAACAAAGTAGGAAGAAGAGGGAACAAAGAACTGAAGAGGGAACAAAGTAGGACGCAAAATCTGATGTGGGCAGCATATGCCTTTCTCTAATGCAATGAATTTACTTTTGCAATGAAAAAAATGATGTATAAGATCTACGGCACAATTTTTTTAATGTTTTAGTTACACATTGGGCAATTTTCCAGATAATAACATGTAAAACTGTATTAATTTCGAAATACCCATTGAACACATATTTCATGCAACTCTAAACTGACAATTATTGATAGCATCTGTAATAAACAACATAGTCCATATCTTAAAATATTTTAATAATTCATCAATTTGGCATCAATTTTGTTAACTTAGTGTCATTTTTGCAATTTTGATGATATTTTCATTAATCTATGGCAAAATATCGTCAAGTTGGCAGTATTTCGTTAAATGAGTCACCACATTTATCGCCATGCATTACAGACAAGTGTAGAGAAGAGCATTTTTATATAAATGACTGTTGGCGAATTGTTGGACGTCAAAATACAAAACTGGTACACAAAGTATCTTCTCATGAATGGAACGAACTAGATCCACAAGAATTATATTAACAAACTTATTGCATGCATATGAAAAGTGAACGTTTTATGATATTTAATTTTTTTTTGTGTGTGATTTTTTTATAAATTTATTTGAAAAAAGTGCAATATCTTGAGAACGATTCATGCTAACATTCTAAAATTTGTGTCAATCGTTTTCTAATGAAAAATTGCATAAGAAATAGTTATGTACATAACATTATTAAAGGTTTTGATTTTTTTTAATTTCATTCGAAAATTCGGGCATGTTTAGAACATTTAATTGTGCTTAAAATCAATAGGCTTCCAATATTCTCCGATTGTAATTTGTGTACCAAATTTCATTTGAAATGCTCCATCAGTTTGTAAGATATCGTCTCCATGGACTCACAATCTCATTCACACACACACAGACATCACCTCAAAAACATTTGATTCGAGTTCAGGGATGCTTGAAATGTGCTCTATCATCGAAAATTCGTAAACTACAGAAAAGTATTGTGATGGGGTCAAAAATTCAAATTTTCGACCCCATCACAATACTTTTCCTGTATATTATATTATACTATGTATATAGGGAAAGTAATAACTTTTCTCAGCCAAGTCAACAAGACCAATATAATAATATAAATAAAATATATTCAGAAACACTGTAAAAAATAGTGAAGTATTTTCACAAATATCAAATTGATATTTATAATTTTTATAAGAGTAAGAATAAAGCTTTAAAATATTTTTAGCAAATAAAAATAAAGGTAAAAACTTTCAATAACTAAATCAAATTTTCACTTTACAATATCTTTTGTTCAATTCCAAATATAAGATGTCTTTAAACATTTTCAATTTGTAGTATATGATTCTTTTTCGTCATTGAGGATAAACATTAATTTTAGCATAATATCTAGAATTGTGTGAAATTTAAATTTCACACAATTTTAATTTTAATTCTAGAATTTAAGACTAATATAGTTTTTCAAAAATGTTCGTTTATGGGGGGTGCTCCAGAGAAAAACGTTCGAAAGGTGAATTGATAAAAAATATACTTCGAGATGAGATAGAGATATCAAATTTGGTGTAAGGGTAGATAGCTTGGAAGGAAAAAAGTTTACAATTTCAGTTTACCAATATTTTCTATTTTAGGGGTTCCGCACACCAAAATGGTCGATTTTCAGAATAAAGTAGAAACGCCCCTTTTAAAACGTGATAGAGGCTTGATATTTGGTATATGAATCATCCGATATAAAACACAAGAAGAATAGAGTTTTTCGAAAATGTATATTTGAGGGGGTGGGTACTCCACACAAATACATTCGAAAGGTGAAATGATAGAAAAAGAATGCTTCGCGATGAGATAGAGACTTCAAATTTGGTGTACGGGTAAAAAGTTAGAAAGGAAGGATGTGCAATTTTCGTTTTCCAACATTTGCTATTGTAGGGGGTGCCGCTCACTAAAATGTTCAATTTTCCGAACAAATGAAAAACGCCTCCTTTACAATGTGATAGAGGCTTGAAATTTAGTATATGGACTAACCATTTGATAAAAAACCAAAGATGAATACGGTTTGACAAAAATGTTCATTAAGGGGGTGTTAACACAAAAAAACTTTCGAAAGGTGAAGTGATAGAAAAAACATGCTTTGCGATAGGATGGTAGCTTCAAATTTAGTCTACGGGTAAATAGTTTGAAAATAAGAAAGTGTGAAATTTCAGATGTCCAATATTTGCTACTTTAAGGGGTACCACACACTAATATGTTCGATTTTTCGAATAAATGACGCACGCTTAAATGTGATAGAGACTTGGTATATGGACCTATCATCTGATAAAAAAACCCGAGACAAACAGTGTTTTTCAAAATTGTTCATTTATGGGTGTGCTTCACAGCAAAACGTTCGAAAAGAGAAATGATAAATTAGCAATGCTTCGGGATGAGATGGACTTTAATATGGCGTACGGGTAGATAGTTCGAAAGGAAGAAATGCGCAAATTAAGTTTCTCAATATTTTTTTCTTTAGGGGGTTTTGCATTCAAAAATTTACATTATTCGGGGGTTGCTTATTGCGAGACCGTTGATTTTCAACGGGCATTTGGCTAGTTGAAATAATAATTACACTCATATTATATGAAAAGGTCACGTGACTTAATGCAAAATAAAATATGGCATCCTTTTTTTTCGCTTAGTTAAAATCGTGATTTTTAAAGAACGCTTATATTTATATTTAATGTTGCATCCGTCCTAAAACTGCTTTATTTTTGCATATTATCTGTGTATCTAAATTCTGTGCCAACGCAATTACAATATTTTTTATTTTAAATGATCACTAAACTTTGATTATTTCTACAACGAAGCCTAATTTCTGTAAACAAATCAAGCGATTGTAAGATGAGTTGAATAAGAATTGCTGAATTTGTTTCAAGCAAAATTATTTAGCTCTGGAGTCTGAAATATTCATTGATTTTTACATAGAGAAGCAGACGATTTATAGAATTGCCTTTTTTGATAAAGTTTAAAGTTTTCAAATTTAATAAATTATTGTAGTACTGTGATAATTTTAAAAAATCTGATGTGGACAGCAGATGACTTTCCCTGCAGACTCATATTCACGCTCTCTATTTCTTCAATAATACATTATATTGAGTTTAATTGCACAAAATAACGCTCACAATTATTTAAAATGACACTGAATTGCCACTTATAATTCAATTTTCGTTCTCGTTCGTAACGGGACTTTTTATCAATGGCGGCGCAGCGCAAAGGCGAAAAAAAACTAAAATATCTCGAGAACGGCTAGTCCTAGTGTAATGGGGTTGGTTTTATTCTTTCATTGTTAAAAATTATGTATACAACAAGCATTTAATTGATGTATTTGAGCATACGTAGTTTTTTATTTTAGATTTTGACGATTTTTGCGGACCATTTCGCAAAAAAAAAAAATGAAGCTGATTACTTTTTTCCGAATCGTACCAAAATTTAATCAGCACCGGGGTAATCCACAAGTGACTTATATACCAAATTTTGTGAAATTTGATTTATTAGTCTATCATCTAGAGTGGAAACAGGCAATTTTTTGGAGTCATTTCGTAAAAAACGGCAGGTTGTTTTTCTCCGAATCGTGCTAAAATCTAATCAGTACCAGGGTCACACCCAAGTGACTTACCTACCAAATTTTATGAAATTCGGTCCATTAGTTTTTGAGTTAGAGTGGATACATACATTGCACGGACAGACAGACACACACACAGAAGTCACGCTCCTCGCCTCACTCTTCTGGACCTTCAAATAAAGAGCATGTTCCAGCTCTGACTCGTCTTGATGATAACCTCCCGATCTCTTCTTCCGCTCCTCCATCTCTTCCTGAGGATAACTACTCAGAATCCATACGCTTAGAATCTATTGCCCGTTCTCCATCTGTAATCACGGAGCCTGTGGATGACAACTCCAATGACTTTAGCAACTCCTTCCTTCCTTAAAATCATGCGTCTCACTAACAGTCTCCAGAGCTACATTTCCAAGATCCCGAGGATCAATCAAGTACAAAAGAATTACCTGGAGGATAAGTTTAACTGCATAAAGGACGCTTGCACCATTTTTGAGGGTCAAATCCAAAACGCAGCTTCCTTGAATAAACCTGACTCACTTAACTCTTCTCTCATTGACAAAGAAATATTATCATCTGAACTCAACAGTCTGAAAGAATCCATTTTTAATGAGCTAAACGTATTCTCTTCAAAACTGGCAGACAGCCTTCCTCAAATGATCAACCAAACAGACAGGAAAAACCTGGAGAAAACCTTAGTCAAGATCCCCTTCGTTTCTCAACCCTCTGCTACTCCTCCTGTTGATAAATCATATGCCAGTATATTGCTCCAGGGAAAGGATCGCCCAAGAAACAACGCTCAACTAAAAGAAGACCTACTTTCCTTTCCCTGTCCTAAAGACCTAAACATCAAAAATATCTCAATCTTACAGAATGGCACGATCAAAATTATCTGTCAAGACGAAAACCCGGACAGGATTCTTCCAATATTCCAAAAGTCTGCCATCTCTCAAAAATTCAACATTAAGCCCCAAGAGGCTCGAAGAACTCCACTTATCATATTCAGTGTGCCAGAAAACTTTCAGGAGGAGAACGTCCGTGCTCTCATTTGTTTGTCACTTCCCTCGCTCAAACCTGAGGATATCAGGATTTTGAAAACTTTCAAAACTCTTAGCGAAAGTGTCAATTGGATGTTTTCCCTGGAAGTTCCCTTCGCAAATACCCTTATCAACCAAAAGAAAATTTACTATGACTTTAACTCATTTTACATCAAGAGATACATTAGCTTTAAGCAATGTTTCAAATGCCAAGCCTTCGGGCATGTTGCTAACTACTGTCATTATCCCACGGGCAACAGCAGTAATTGCACTAAGTCGGATCACACTTACAGTCAGTGCAGAGTAAAACCCCCTATTTGTGTGAAATGCAACATAGCAAACCACCAGAACAAAAACAGTAAACAACATTTATCACAACGCTCATGATAGAGGAGCATGCAGACTTTTGCAGGCCGAGCTGGCAAGGATCAAACAGCTCCAGAAAGAAGTGTAATATTTTATATCTAATATTTTATATTGTTCTATTTTGCATCATGTATCTCCCTTTCTCCCCTCTTCTGAGCTCTGTCCTCCCCTTCCTCTGGTATGGTTCTTGAGGGCCTTTAAATTAACACCAACCATTCTTTAGCTGCAGATAGTTATTCACTTCAATTTGCAATTGACCACTCATATGACTTTATCTGCCTTCAAGAGTTATACATTTCTAATTCTTTATTAAAACTCCCTTTCGGTCTAGCACAATTTTGTTCTACTTCAAAAAAAAAAAGCAGCTATTATCATCCTTAACCCAAACCTTACCGCCAAACTTAAATTTATTTCTTCCTCGGCTGTATTTCTCGAAGTCACTCCGCTCAAAAATCTTTCACATTAGCTTCAATATGTTTTCCTCCCCACAACAACATCTCTGATCTCATCGAGGAATTTTCCTCACTTGATTTTTTCGCTTGTGACTACTTACTCCTTGGAGGCTTTAACGCCAGAGCTCAGATGCGGGGATATGGCTTCATTGATCAGCGGGGTCTCAAAATTACTGATTTCTGTATTTCCAATAACCCTATCCTCCTAAACGATCCCAAATGGGGTCCAACATTCGAATCTCATTCAGGCAAAGGCTTCCCTGATCTCTCCCTAGTTTCTTTCGGCCTCTTTGACTTTATTTCTTCCTGGGAAATCCTGCCGGATGAATCCTCCAGCGATCACAAATTCATTAAAATTAAAATTAACGCCGACACATCTGTTGAGAATTCCTTTTATCTAAAAACTACGTACAGTCTTGGCAAATTTATTTTCAAAATTAAACCTCACATAACCCACTTAAAATTTTTAGTCAATAACATTACCGACATTAATAGCCTTGATTGATTTATCAAATCTTTCATTAATACTGTTCAATCCTGCGCCCTTTCATCTATCAAGAAAAAGAAATCCACCAGGAAACCAAATTTTTCCTGGTGGACGAAAGACCTGGCTAAATTCAGAAATTTTGTCACTGCTCTTGTCAGGAGAGTAAAATCGCTGGAGAAGGATTCTGCTGCCCCCGACCTTATCTCCGCTGCCAAACTCAAACTTAAAATCAACCGTGCTAAATATAAATTACTCATTAAGAAATCTAAAAATGTCGCCTGGAAAAATTACTGTTCTAATTGCTATTCTAAATTTGGCAGTCACTTTAAATTTGCATTCCAAAAACTCAATAAAATTAACAACATTCAACTCCTCTTTCCAGGCGAGCCCGACCTTACCTATAATACCAAGATCACTCGTGTTTTGGATCACTGTTTCGAGGACGACCCCCTTTTCATCTCCTTTCCCGCAACTGTTTTGCCTCCCGAAGGGCTGGGGGCGGTTTCAGAGAAGGAATTATTTCAGGTCTTCAACAGTCTTAAAAACAATAAAACTCCCGGATTAGACCTTCTTGACTTTAATATTTGGAAAACCTTGTTCAAACATTTCCCCTCCCTGTTATCTTCTGTTTTTAATTTCTGTTTTAAATTTTGCTATTCCCCTGCTCCTCTTAGAAATGCGAAAATTATTTTCTTCAACAAACCTGGTAAGGATCCAACCTTAATCTCATCTTATCGCCCTATATGCCTTCTCCCGGGAAAATTTTAGAAAAATTATTTATCAATAGATTAAACTTTTGAATGAAGACCGGGAATTCTCTTCACCCTCTGCAATTTGGCTTCAGGGAGCTCCTCAGTTGCGAAGATGCCACGTACCAGCTTGTCAATACTATCAATAAATTTAAATCCTCATATCAAGTCTCCCTAACCACTGTAGACATTCGCGGAGCGTTTGATAATGTGAACTGGGACATTCTCCCTTCTTTTGATTCTATAAATCTTCCAGAAACTTTCAGAGCTTTTATATACTCTTATTTCAGCACAAGAACTATTAATTATTCAGAGAACAACTTTACTTATTCTAAATTTATTTCTAAGGAGGTCCCCCAGAGCTCTGTCCTCTCACCTACCCTATGGAATATATATTTCAACAAAATTCTATCTCTAAACAACGATGAATATTATCTTCAAGCCTTCGCGCACGATCTCACAGTGGTTACATACTCTAACTCCATTATCACCCTTGGTCGCAAAACCAACAACATCTTAAATTCCATAGCAAACTCACTCTCAAACTCGAGGTCTCCGCAGAAAAGTCAAACTGTATTATATTCAACAGATCTAAATCCAAAAGAAAAATTAACCCTTCAATTAAAATACTCAACTCTCCTATCAAACTTAGTAGAAGCCTAAAATTCTTAGGCCTCATCATCGACGATAATCTCAAATGGAGCGCCCATATATTTTACTTAAAAGAGAAATGCTTTAGGCTTGCTTCTACTTTTGGAAAACTCTCGGAGGGTAACTGGGGGGTTAATAAAATTTTTCTCAAAACTTGGTATCTCTCTGTGATTGAAAGAAAGAATCATTACGTTTGGATCTGGCATCTGGGGGGGGGGGGTTCTCTTAATGGGGCTCAAATTAATAACCTTATTTCATTACAACGGATATTTCTCCTTAAAATCTCGGCCGGTTTTAGAACAACCTCGAGCATTTCTCTTTTCTCCATTACCGGTATGCCCCCTATCCACCTCTTAATTGATATCCTTCACAAAAAGTTCCTCTTTTGGAAACTGCGTATTGATGCATTCTCAAATTCTTCTCTCCCCCCCTTTCTTCCTTTGACTTTAATCGTCCCCTTTCTGATCCCCCCCCCCTTCTAATCGCATCGTCCTCCTTAAACCTCATGATCCTCTCTCCTTCTCACATCTAAATTTCTACACAGACGGCTCCAAACTTGATGATAACGTTGGCTTTTCTGCTTGCTTATTCAACCAAGATAAATTAGAAAAGGTCTTCACATTTAAAATTGACAATGGGAGCACAGTTTTTCAAGCAGAAATCGCTATTAACTTTGTCATTGACTGGGCAACCACTAACCGTTCCAAAATCAATATCTTTTCGGACAGCCTATCTTCAATCCAGGTTTTTAAATCAATTAAAAATAAATCAAATTATATTAATTCTATCAAAATTTCGGCTTCCCTTTAATCTTTTCTGGGTCAAGGCCTATGCTGACAACCTGGGAAATGAAATCGCTGACTTTCATGCAAAAGAAGCTACCTCCTTCGGTTCCCTCATTTGTGTCCCCCTCCCCTTTTCTCATCTAACTTCTTTATGTAAAAATCTCCTACTCCAAAACTGGCAAAAATACCTCAATGATTATATCTCCCCTAGGACGCATGACCCCGCCAGAATCCTAAATTATCTCCCTAATGTTAACGTTAATACTCAAATTCACAATAAATACCTAATATATTTCTTAACCGGTCATGGTCCTTTGCTTGACTATTTGTACTATTTTAAACATATTAAATCCTCTAACTGTTTATGCAACTGTTTCGGCGATGTCGATCACTTTGTTTTCTCTTGCCCCTTAACGAAGAAATTTCATTTGACTAACCTACCCCTGAAAAATCAAGCGGCTTGGTTTTCCAGAGTCAGCAAAAACAGTCAATCTATTTTTTACCTTAAAAACTGTGTTCTCATTGCAAGAGATATTTCCAATAAAGTCAAATGACAAGCTCGTCGGGTAATTCTGCTCTCAATATTTTGATTAATGAAGTCTTTCTCTTGTTTCCCTTATTTTGTACATAATTTTCTCAACCTGTATATACCTTGTACATACTGTATACTCATTTTGTATTAATTTTCATTACCATTAGTTATTTCTCTCTGTACTCTTAAATATCTGTACAACTTGCTGTACAAATTATATATCTTTTTATGAACTCGTCTATCTTATACATAATCTTGTATATTTCTTGAGTACTATCAACTTATATATATTTTCAATTATCAAATCGCTTCTATTATATTCTATTATAATCACACTCCCTTTCCACCTTTTACAATTTACAAATTGAGTATACCCTTAATGTTGTTCGTTTGTGTTACTTTTCTTATGTGTCATCTTATGTTTGTTTGCTTTATGTTCCTTGTTTTGTTTTTCTGTTTGTTTTGTTACCGGTTTCTAGTCTGTAAAACTGTTTTGTCTATGAAATATATTCTTCAATTGTAACACAACTTTGAAATTTAACAAATCTCCAGACCGTCGGTCGCTGACCCTGGAAGCCAGCACCTGCTAGCTTCCTTTCCCGGTCGTCTAAACTGCTACTCAAGTCCTTGGACGAGTCGGACGGCCTGGGTCTTCCACATTCCACAGAAGTCACGCTAAAAATAGTGTTTTCGTGTTCTAGAGGTCCCGAAACGTGTAGATCCGTCGAAAACTCGAGTTGCGATTTTTGACATGATTCCAATACTTTCCCTATACATTACCTTGTATTGCAGGGAAAGTAAAAATATCAGTTTTGAATGTATCACATTTTAGAGCTGTTTAAATAAAATTGCACCTCAGTTGGAAAGCACTTCATAGTCAGTGCTTTATGCATAATTGATCTTTCTTGTTTAAATAAAATTTAGTATTCAGTTAAGTAAAATGTTATCTGTGCATTGTCCTTCTGCGTGGGCCGCTAGTTGTGGGTAATTCTGCATTAGAGCTTAAAGTTGATGGCCAAAGTTTCCATGGAAGGGCGGTATCCCCCTCCTACAACGAGATGCAAAATTTAGGATAATTTTAAAATTACTAAAATAGTTACATTTTAAATTTTGAAATTAGATAAAATAAAAAAACATCCGGTCCTAAAAACCTGGACTCTTTTTTTTTTGTGCAATTGATATGTAGCTAATAGTGCCCGTTTATGCAGTACGAAATTTTCCTTTGGAGAAACTCTGAGCGATCGTTCGAATTTAACGAGCACATGAGTGGGACATGGGTTATTCGTTATAAACGGAGTCCTGCTTTACTTTTTATCTCCTATTAGACAGTTAAATGCTGAAAAAAAAAAAGAGTGAACTCCACCATTCAATAGAGTAAGAAAGTTTATTTACAATAAAAATGAATTTATGAAAAGAAATTCACGAGTAGAGCTCATTGTCTTTCATGAAACTGTTTCTAGAATCTGTGTGAGGTTCGTCGTAAAGTTCATTTTGCCTAACTAAAGGTGGCGGGTCTAAAGGCATGCACAACGAAGCATACGTTATATCACTGCCGCTGTCGTCTGGAATAGGCGGCAACTCTCGAAGCTTGATGGGTTCCAAATCGATGTCATCAAACGAAGGTGCCTCCTCTGCCCTGTAAGTACTTTCCCATGGTGGTGGATCTACTGGTTCAAAACGTTCTGTTAAAGATTTAACTAAACGAGAACGTCTCTTTTCGTCCAAGTCCACTTGTGCATAAACTGGTTGACTGTCGCTGAGCGAATCGGTATGTCCATTCTGGCTTTCAGCTGACTTGGTCCTTTTGCTCTTGATTTTGGCGCCGATTTCTTCATATATACAGCCTTGTGTGGACGTGGAATCTATAGAGTCTTTTTTATCGGTTGAGGTAGAGTTGGTGTCTGCAGAGCTTTTTTTCTTTGTAAACAATATGGTTGACATAAAATTTTTCTTAGTTTCTGTGGAATCTTGGTTGTCCACGGGTATGGTGGCGTAGAAGGCATCGTTTTCGTACGGTTGGGGCGAGTTAGCAGCCAGCGTCGAACCCGTGTCTTTAGAAGGTAATGAATCTGTGCTGTTTCTACGGAAGCCTTTCCTTCTGTAAATAGAAAGTAAGCTATTGAAAAACGAATTTATATGTAATGAAATGACATATGATAATAACGGGATCAAAATTGGGTGCTTTTGTTACATTTTAAACGTTATTACAAGGCTATTGTGCTGTAAAATGATATTTATTTTCCTTTAGATGACAATAGATGATGTCTTTAATAATATTTGAAATAGAGCTAAATGTAAAGAATGTCAGCGTAAAATGTAAAGAATTTATAAAGTAGCGTAAAATGTTGAATTTATCAAAGATCCCAATACAATTTATTGCACATAAATACTTTTCAATATTGCCTATTAATTTTTAACTATGATCATAAATAAAAATATTTAGAGTGTAACTTAACACTCGAATCTCATATATTTACATCCCTTGTTTATTTTATTGCCCCCATTTGCGCCACAATCAGTCTTGGGGTGATAAAATGTATCTTTTATGAGCTTTTGATTGCACATTAAAAAAAACCTCAATTAAGAAAAAATAATTCGCCAATAGGTCAACCAAGTTGATGTATATGATGCATTCAGTGGATATATATGTGTATTAAATAAAATGTTATATATTTTACACGCATTTCAATTTATCTACTATTATTGTTCTCCAAAGGTCAATAAAATGCTATGAAAGTCACGAATTTCAAATTCGTGACTTTCATAGCATTTCAAATGATGATACATGACACGAATTTTAAATTCGTGCTTGAGAAACTTAAAATGTAAGAATTCAGTAGTACGTTTCAATTCGGTAATGCAATATATAAGAAACTACAATTGAACTTCATAAATTTGTTTGCCTTGCAATTATACATTTTTGAAAAACACGGAATACCATGTTTAGTTGTGTAAATCAAATTGAAGTATATTGCATAAAACTTTCTTACTTGACGCAAAGCTAACTTCACAGTAAAGAGCTTTAAAAAAACTTTAAGCATCCGCTAAACTATATAGTCCATTTATTAAATGGTATTAATTGTTAAAAATTACCATTTTTACTTTCACTGCAATACATGGTAATGTATAGGGAAAGTATTGGAATCATGCCGAAAATCGCAACTTGAGTTTTCGACGGATCTACACGTTTCGAGACCTCAAGAATACGAAAAAACTGTTTTTAGCGTGACGTCTGTGTGTCTGTCTGTCTTATATCCACGTTCTCTTTATTTTAATTAAATTTAATTCACTTTTAATTCAATTTTATTTCTCATTTGGTAACTGGACTTATTTTCAAAGGTGGCGTAGAGAAAATACAAAAAAACCAAAATATCTCGAGAACAGCTAGTCCTACTGTAATGGGGTTGGTCTTATTCTTTTCTTTGTTAAAAATTACATATTAAACACGCATTTAATGGATATATTTGAGCGTACGTAGTTTTTTATTTTAGATTTTGGCGATTTTTGAGGGTCATTTTGCAAAAAAAGGCAGGTTATTTTTTTCCGAATCATACTAAAATCTAATCAGCACCAGGTTAACCCACAAGGGACTTATCTGCCGAATTTTGTGAAATTCGAGCCATTAGTTTTTCAACTAGAGTGGATACAAGCTTTTGCGGGCCATTTCGCAAAAAAAGGTGGGTTCTTTTATCCCGAATCGTACCCAAAACTAATCAGCATCAGATTCACCCACAAGTGACTTAACTACCAAATTTTATGAAATTAGGTCCATTAGTTTTTTAGTTAGAGTGGATACAAAATCTGCACAGACAGACAGACACACACACAGACGTCACGCTAAAAATGGTTTTTTCGTGTTCTAGAGGTCTCGAAACGTGTAGATCCGTCGAAAACTCGAGTTGCGATTTTCGGCATGATTCCAATACTTTCCCTATGCATTACCATGTATTGTTGGGAAAGTAAAACTATTCTAAATCGATATCCAAAAGCGAATATGTAACTGAGTTAACAATCTAGTCGTACGCATAATGGACGGAGTAAAAGGGCAGTAATTATTTTCATAATAGTGTCAAGTTGGCTTTGCTCGAAATATACATAAAAATAAATTGCATAAAATGTTTCTATATGGGTAAAGCCACGTTAGTGTTTGAACGGTTCACGCTCTATTCTTTGAAGCCACGGGGCCCTCAATTCTACAGGTTCGAATCTCAGATACGAAGGAAAAGCTTCGAGTGTGGATTGGATGTTAAATTGGCTCATACTTTGAAATGTAGGTTTCTGTCAATTTAACACCCCATGTGTAGAAAAAAAATAACAGTAATAAAACATACACTCTATACTTAAAAATGTGTAGCAACAAAAATGCTTTTACTAAAGTCAGAAAAAGCTTAACATTATTAGAAGGTGGGCATTGTTGAAAATATATACTTTACCTTTTCATTAAAAGAACTAAAATCACTAACAGAAGGAGAATCAAGACCACCACAGCCATGCCAATGACAATACCTGGAATTTAAAAGAACACATTCTGTAAGTTCGTACAGGAATGAACTTGAAAGAAAATATTTGTTGTTATAGATAGGGGCGATAATTTTGTTACGCGCGATTTTTCCCAGCAATTTTCTTCCCTTTTTTTAATTACAAAAATCGCAAAATTTAAGTTATTTTGATTATTCAGTTATTATTTTCTGCGAAATTTGCATTTAAGAAGATTCGATTAAAGAAAAATATTAGATTCTAAATTTTACTTTTAAATATAGAATATTAGCTAAATCATTTTTTGGTAAAACTAAGGTTGCCAGTATCATTCAGACTTCACGGTTATTATTCATTCCACTTGGCGATTCTTTTTAACAGAGCAATTTTTTGGAATCGGGGAATGAAAGATTTGCTTGTTGTCAATAAAATTCCACAATGTTCGAAAATGATGAACAACTGAAATCATAGTTCAGGAGATTTAAATATATACTTTCAGTTTCAATGTTATTAAATTAATGTATTATTTAAGAATCGTCTGTCGTCTTGCATAACATTGCAAGACATGTCATTGTTCTCTAGTAATATTATTAATTTAAACATAATTCAAAGAATGATGATAATTTGTTTTCACTGTTTAGAAACAGCTATTTTCCTCACAAATTATTTTTTCAGGAAATAATTGTCTGCATATGTGAGAACTGTTAATAATTGTTTAAAATATTTTCTCTTGTTTTTAAAGACATTACAAGCACTCTTACTTTAGCGCCATGCTTGGCAGAGAAATCAGCTCAGTTCAGTAAGTAAATCACAACAAACAATTCATTTATGGACATCTAGTGTTTTAAATCGCCAATCACTGTTGTACTTACAAGAACGTGCTCAACAGTCTTTTCACCACTCGCGGATTATGGCCACTCGGTCATCACCTCTCGCCAGCACGGGGCAGGCTAATTATTTCGGAAGGTATAAAATAACAACAGAACATACAACTCCTCAAAGCAAGGATTTTAGAATTTTTCTCGTGGAAATATTTACTTCAAATCCAACAACGATGCAAAGGCGTTATTTTAGCCTCGGGCCATCGTTGGCACAATTCTAAGCGCTCGTGATTACAGTGAATCGACTTCTACACTATACATTTCATTGTAACTCTGAGCGCTCAGAATTTTAATGACGATGGAAGAGGCTAAAATATTGTTTCTGCATCATTTCTTGTTCACAGTTAAATATATCTACTAAAATATTTCTAAAATCTTTGTTTTAAGGAGTTTGTGCTCGGTGGTTATATCATAGTTTGCTCCGTGTTGACCAGAGGCATGGACCGTGAAAGTATATGGTTCACGGGTGATAAAGAATGATTAGTTGATGAACACGTTTTTGATTGTATGCTTCGCTTTGTTATTGGCTAGACGTCGCTTCATTGTAATACTTCGTTCGCACTAGGAAGTTGGATCCCGGTTGAACCAGAGGCGAATGTCTGCACCGAAAATAACGAGATCAAGTTCGATCCCTTTCTGCAAAGGGGACATGGGGCCCCATAGAACTTTTCCCAGGAGGAGGCAAAGCATTGACATCAGTGGAGCAACCTCAAAGATAAGATGTACAACATCGACTGGCTTGATGTCCAACTTTGTGACCTTGAACGTCCAGGGAAGGGCAAGTGCCCCCTATGGGCGCCCATGAAATTGGGATCGAACATTTTGATCCAGGTTAAAACTTCAGTATTTCAATCTTTGAGATGTTGATGTTTCAATCCGGTTTCAAAATTTCGACCCCCTTCTGTAGCATGTGAATGAACTAGATCCTGTTCCTTCTGATGTATCCATCCGCTGATCATGTTCCTCTGGCTCGATTGACATCCAAATTCCTAATGCGAACGAGATATAACGCTGTTATACTTATTTAAAGTCGGTGTAGGACTTTGCCTATATTTTGAAGTGTTTTCTCAGTATGATTCCGTTTGCTATGATCGTGTGAACGCCTGTTACTGTTTTAATAAAGCTAAATTATCTTAAACTTCATCACGTTAATGTTTATAGGTTAGATATTTACATCGATTTAAATAATAAATGAATGACAAATTATTAGATTTCAAATGTCATTTTATTAAAACATTCATCAGACGAACATATAATTTAAAAGCCAGAGCGCTAATGACAAATCATTAGATTTCAAATGTCATTTTATTAAAACATTCATCAGACGAACATATAATTTAAAAGCCAGAGCGCTAATGACAAATCATTAGATTTCAAATGTCATTTTATTAAAACATTCATCAGACGAACATATAATTTAAAAGCCAGAGCGCTAATGACAAATCATTAGATTTCAAATGTCATTTTATTAAAACATTCATCAGACGAACATATAATTTAAAAGCCAGAGCGCTAATGACAAATCATTAGATTTCAAATGTCATTTTATTAAAACATTCATCAGACGAACATATAATTTAAAAGCCAGAGCGCTAATGACAAATCATTAGATTTCAAATGTCATTTTATTAAAACATTCATCAGACGAACATATAATTTAAAAGCCAGTGCGCTCTGGCTTTTAAATTATATGTTCGTCTGATGAATGTTTTAATAAAATGACATTTGAAATCTAATGATTTGTTATTCATTTATTATTTAAATCGATTTGAAGATATGGCGTGTTGCCGCCATTAGTACAGATATTTACAGTCTATTGAAGTTATTGATTGAATCCAATGAATCTTCCCCACTTTTCAAAGTTAAATAAATTGATTATAAATATCCTTAACACATATGGTTTACCTATAGGAACGTCATTTTGTTCTTCCACCAGTCCTAACTTCGATAGCACACCTGAAATCACAGTATACAAAATTTGAAAACATTATGCATCTCAGCAAAAAGCAGTTATATTTCAAACATTTAAATAGCGAGGTAATATAAATATACTCGGAAAATTAAGTAAATCTATTTTCTAAGAAAAAATTGTATGGCTATCAGATGTATCAGTTTAAGATCTACTTAAAAAAAAAACATTACACAGATTTATTTTAATTTAAAAGTAATTCAAAAATCATTGAAAAATTAAAGATTTGCAAACGTTACCTTTCTCCCTACAGAAAGGATTGTTTCTTTTGTTTATTGATTTTTGTTTATTTACGATTGCGGAAAGTATGGGAAATTGAGGCGGTTTGAAGAATTGAGGCGGTTCTGTAAATGTATTATTTAGGATAAGAACAACGCTGGGCAATTCGTTCTAGTTTTTAAATAAAAGTATGGATCCTAAAACTTGTTTTTTTTTTGCTAGTTTGTTAACATCTTTCATAAACTATGAGCGCAAAATATATGAATCATTCGCTGCTAAAAATTACAAGGTGGAAATGGATTTTTTAAAGCAGAAACAGATATAATTAAATTGGCAACAAGAACCTTTGTTAACTGCAATAAATTTTTATGTAATCAAGGCTTTCCGTCAGCTCTTTCGCAAGGCGGGCATCGAATTATCCAGAAGAGCTAGAGACCGGAAGGTATGAGGTAAAGTGGTGTAGTGGTGTGCTTACGGAAAAAAAATATTGCACACTCTCTAGACCTCTAATCCCCTAGAATATATTTGTCTGCAAACTAATAGAATTTCGCTCCTTTTGAGAATAACAGCATTCATGGATCACTTTCGTGCCTGTCATTCACTATTCTGCATGGAATATAGCCGATAGCTGCAGTAAGAAACACAAGCAACCAGTAAAGCTGCAATGTCAGCAAAGCGGATTCTAAGAGTGCTGTTGCAACTGATAGTTTTCACACTCGCTAATAGGGAAGGACTTCCCGGCCGTCCAAACAGTTACCTTACACCTTTCTGGTAGGTCGGACGGTCTGGGTCTCAACAACAACAACTCGCTAAAGGGAGAGGGACGTTCTAAATCTGGGAATAGGATTTCGCTCCTTTTGCGGGTAACAGCATACATGGACCGGTTTCGAGCTTTTCATGCGTTTTTCAGTAAGGGATAGCCGATAGCTGCAGCCATAAACACAAGTAACGGCATATCTGCAATATCAGTAAAGCGGATTCTGTAAATGTGCTTACCACTGATAATTTTGAAACCCGCTAATAAGAGGAGGAGCATTTTGAATTTGGGAATTATTTCAATTGCAATTCTACCAAAATTGGAATCGGCTAGCAGGTATTTCCACTGGCGGGGCGACCTAAGGGCGCCTGTTAACCGTCAGAGAAATAAAGATTTTTAGCAGAGCGCGGGTTTGACCCAATTCGGTCAGCAATGATCTGTTCTGTACAGAGCATGCGATTACGAATGCTTGTTATTGAAGTAAAAAATATATATATTAAAATGAACTTACTTTGCTCAGCGCAGTCCAAGTCTGATGGACTCCACGTGCCGTCCTCCCTGCACGTCAGTACGGCCTCTCTCGATCCACACTGTAGCAGAGCTGCACTACCGTAAAGAGTCCCATTGAGAAGGATGTATCTCTCTGAATCGTAGCGAACCGCAGGCATCCCACAATCAATAGCTGTTTAAAAAAAAAACTCAAATTGCGAGTGTGAAAAGACATCTTGCATTAATATTGGTGTATACGTGAGATTAAAATTTGCGCATTTGAAGGATTTTTGATATTTTTAATATACTTTTTACTCATAATTATTTTTGACAGAGGTTCATGAATTTCACGCAGCCAAATCTGCTTATGACGAAATCCCTAATGACGGATCTTTCCCCCTGCAAATCCGGGGTCAGTGGCAAAAACACATTCTGTGCAAGGTCGGGTTCCAATGTTAGCCTATTTTGACATTCTATTTTATGTTATTTCTATTGTAATTATCTTCATGAATATTGCAGGTAATTGCACCAGAATTTTTTTTTACCCATTACTGTACAGCGCAACATTTTCTAATCAAACTTTTTTTTTGTCTAAGGGACAGTATAAAAATTTAGATCCCCTATTTTACAAAAAAATCCACCACAGAAAAATTATATAAAAAAAATTCGCATTCAATTTTAAACAATTTTCCAAATTGGAAGTATGTATCTAAAACTAATTATCGAAGCTCGAAAAAGCGAGATCAATTGTTCTGACGAGTGTGCAATTTTGAATTAATCGCCACTTTTTATGTAGTTTCAACTCATTGTTCTCCATGTCTTGATCTTTTATCTTGAGCTAATTATTATTGCCTTTTCTCATTTTTGCCGTGTTTGCTCTTTCACATTTTATATATATTTATATATAAGCAATTTAATTATGATTTTTGTATACTATTATTCCCCTCATCCCCATTATACCAACAAGTTACCTCCTATTTTTATCTTTAGGCTTGGTCTATAGTTACTTATTTGTAACAGATATGCTAGAGATGGGCTTTTTGTACTTACCGTTGTTTATGCATGGTTTTCGATTAAAAAAAAATATATATATATATATATATATAAAATTGTAAATCCAATGGTAGAATGTAAGTAATAACTCATACTACACTATCTTAAAATTTGCCTACAAAATACAATAAAATAAAGGAAATTCAACCATAAAGAGAAAATTATAAAAAGTAATGCAGGTCATAAAGACAAAGATAATCAACAAATTTCAAAGGGGAGGAATGAAAATAGGAAAACAAAAAAATCAAGCAAAAAAGCTTGCACGTGGAAGAGCTCTAGGCTTAAAAATAGTTCATTTCGTAAAAATTATTTTTCAAGTCCATATATCCCTTCGAAATAAACACAAAAATGCTTGTTTCTGAAACACAAGATAGATTTTATCTATAAACTTGTGTTAATATATATATATATATATATAATAAAAATAAATATAATAAAACTAATTTAAAACATAAACAGTGGCATACCCTGGTTCAAAAACAATACGGAGGAAAATAAAGTAAAGAGGATATGAAAGGAAATATCTAACAAAAGGAAACCATTGCTACCATAGAATTCAAATTGATCTTAATTTTAAATTATTAGGTAATATTAATAATACACATGAATTGATCAACATTCAAGAGCGATACATACAAATCAAGTTCAGATATCAAAGGATTATCAAAATCCGGAGGCTCAAAATATTAAAATGACAATAAATAAAAAATAAAAGAAAAGATGCAATCCGAAAATATGAAATTGGATAGAACCTCTGTAGATCCAGCTTTTCAAGGATCTTTGTATCCACAGAGGTTCCAAATGCGTTTCGCTCAACGATACAGCCACATGGCCGAAACATCGTCAAAAGATCCGACACATTACCAGACAAAAACCAAAATGGAAATAACAAATAATATTAGACCAGTGGAAAGAAAGGGATGACAGTGTATCTAGCAAACATACCAGTAATCTATCCATCAATCCACAAGGATGCAGACAGAAATTAAATTAACTCATACCTTTCTTCACCATTATTCATGACGCCTACTATTTCGTTGCTCTAGCCTAGGAAGAATTTGGAAAGAATACTAGAGAGCGCCATCTGTTGTGAATTATAGGAAATACTCCTGAATAAGATATTCAATCAATAGACAATAGATATACAAATAGACATGTTTCAAACCCAAGAATTAGAGATATAAAGAAAAATATGTTTACAAATTATACTAAAGAGATATAAAGAAAAATATGTTTACAAATTATACTAAATAATAATGAATAATTAATATTTTTATAATATGTATCCAAAACTTATCACAAAGATAATTAAAATCTCCAAGAATATTTTAATATTGAAAGTATACAATAGCAATTTCAAATTTGACTAAAATAATAAATGACAAATTATAAATTGAATTCAAAATTTCTATAGTGATATTTAACAAAATTATCTGGATAGGATTCAGCCTTACAGTATTGAAATAAATCTGCTAGATGGTTACTATATTGTGTATTTTCACATAACTTAAAAATCCTATGAAATTGATTTATTAAAATAGTATATACCTGTTTACTAATTATACCTGTTTAAAATAGTATATACCTGTATGTATACCTGTTTACTCATACATGAGTTCAAAAAATTGATTATCTTGTGAATTTTAAATGGAAAACCTTTTATTTTGTCAATCCAATTCATCTACGTATGAATGTACACAGAGATCATGTCAAAAAATATATTCTAAATAATAATTTTCTTCCTACTCCCAATAAAATTGAATATAAACACTTTGCCAAACACGGTTTTGAAAATATTACTATACATATTTTAGATATAAAAACAAAGTCAGCAGATAGGATTTATTTTGAAAACTACTATATTAAATCACAGTGTACTCTTTTTCCATATGGATTAAATCAAATGTATCTAAATGGTAATGTTGTAAAAAATAATTTTGTAGATAATAAATATTCTATTTTTAATCACCTTTTTTTGAAACCCCATTTAAATGATAGTGAATCAATCAAACTCAAAAGATTTAAACGAGGAAAGGGACATTCCATACTTAATGATCATAAATCTGAGATTATAACTCTACATAATCAATTTAATAGAACTTTTCAATGGAAATTCATAAGATCCTGGGTTTTTACGGTAAAGAAAAAACATTTAAATAAGGTTTATGCCATTTTTTTAAAATTAAATCTTGCTAATGAACATTTTAATCATATTTTCTTTGATTTGCTTATTACAAGATCACAGTATTTAAATTTAAAACTAAATCAATTTCATTATAATAATACAACTACTAATTCTTATTGTGTTATCTCTTCCAAACATCCTATATATAATTCTATAAATTTTGGACATCTGTTTAACAAGTTTAAACATTTATTGCCTATTGGTGATTTATTTGTTTCAAAGACATTCAAATACAATAAGCCTATTGGTAGGTCTATATTTAATTATAATGAAGTTTCACAATCGCTCTCTACTGATCATTCTTCTCAGTCAATTGTAGATAGTGAATGTATTTGTAAATTAAATAAATTTGCTAAATTTCTAAATACAGACTTGGGGCATATAGTTACAGGAGATTTAGACCTTGTTAGTGACAATGTGTTAAGAACCATTATGTCATTTGGCACTAAATTTAGGATACCTTCTTGTAATAATTCTTTTAAAGTTTTAAAATCAATTAATCTAGATCTTGATAAATATATATATAAATTAGCTTGTAAATACGCTCTGCCATTAGAGGCATTTAATATGTGGAAATTTACTATATTAGAATCAATTAAAAATGCTATTAGAGATATTAAATTGTCTAGATCTTTATATAATATTGATAATATTAAACATTCCATTAATGATTTACAAAGATCCTTTGTTATCACCTATGTTGATAAAGCCTCTAATAATTATGCTATTATCTGTAAAAAATTTTATATTCAATTTCTGTTAGATTATTTAAAATATAATAGTCTTTTTAAACCTGATTTACATTCCATCAATAGTATTAAATTGAAAATTATCAATATGTATAGTGATTTAAATATTAAATATAAATATCTTAAATTTCCTTATATAGTGCTTATTCCAAAATTTCATAAAAATCCTATTAAATTTAGAACAGTTACTAGTGGCCATAATACTTACTCTACTACTGCGAGTAAATTATTACTAAATTCTTTAAATCTAATAAATAATAGTTTAAGCCAGACTAGCAATAATTACCATATTCTAAATAATAGTAAAGAATTAAAGAATAAATTAACTACTCTTAGAAAAATAATAGGATTTCAAACTTTTGATTTTAAAAATCTTTTTAATAATATTAAGATATCTGATCTATATGATGTTATTTTAGCTCTATATAATGCTTATATTACACCTCTTTCAAATCAAATTAAATTTATAAATTTTCCTAAACTTCTTCACTTTGTTATTTTCAATAATTATATTTTTCAAGGAAAAAAATTATACTTACAAGTCTCAGGAGTTCCACAGGGTGGCTGCAGTAGCAGTATGCTAGCTAATTTATACCTTTATCATTATGAAAAGTCATTTACTTCAATAGATTATACTTTTTACAGATATGTTGATGATCTGATTTGCTTAGTACATACAGAAAATTATCTCATAGATATAGATTACTATCCAGACAATTTGGAATTAATTCCTAATGAAGCTACTATTAGTAAAAATGTTAATTTTTTGGATTTAAATCTTTTTATTGATCCTTCTAATAGAATTGTTACAAATTTATATGATAAAAAAGACTTTTATAATTTTAATATTAATAAAATCTTACCTTTTAATTCCTGTAACTCGATTCAATTGTTTAGAAATATTATACTCAATCAGCTTTTAAGAATTTATAGATTATCTGATAAAAAATTTCATGCTATGCATATCAATAATCTCAAAATTACTAGTAATTTATATAAATATCCCTCTTATTTAGTAAATAGTATTGTTAAAAAATTTAAAATAGCTGGATTTTTATAATTCTTTTCATAGTATCATATAATTCTATTCATAGTATCTTATATTAGCCAGACATCTCCATTCTCTTGTTTTTTTTTTTTTTTTTTATTTATTTATTTTTTTTTTCCATTCACTTCCCACTTCAGCATTACTATTATTTGCCCCTCTTTTTAGTAGCTCTTTTTGTATATTAATACTTTTTCTTAACATTTCGCTTCACAGTTTTTCAATTCTTATGAATGGCAACAGTAAATGGTTTTTTATTTTTTTCTTTACGAATGGCAACACTGGTCTCTTCTATCAGTGTACCCTGTATTGACTCGATTGTACATACGCTGTGCTTTTTCCAGGTATTCATTTTTTCTTTTTTATTCCTTCTTTATGTATGTCGTCCAAGTAGAAATAGTTTATAGATTTAATCTATCTATTTCTTCAGAAACATACATTTTTGTGTTTGCTTCTACAAAAAACTTGGACATGATTAGATTTTTGTAGAGGTTAACAATTCATGATATAGGCTTAGAGCCTCGTCCACGTGTAATGCGTTTGTGCTTGATTTCGTTTGTTATACTTATTTCGATTCCATACCTTTATATTTTTCATTGACTTGTTGATTCGATATTTATTTTATTTATTTTTTTCCCATTTGCTTGAGGATTAGTTGATTTTTACTTTTGTTTTGTAAGCCTGTTAGATAGTTGAATTTAGCTTAAGTTTTTCTTTTTTTGTTTCCATACCTTTTAATTTGGTTGATTTTCTGTAACTTGATAGCTTGTGTTTTGTATTTTTTATCCATTTGATTGATGATCTGCTGTATTATATTTTATTCTGTGGGTGTTTTTAAAAAAGTTAGGTTTATCGTGTTACATCTTCTTACTTTTCGTTCATTGGATTTTCAAACTTCTATTATTATTATATATATATATATATATATATATATATATATATATATATATATATATATATAAACTGTTTGTAATTCGCTTGGTTAGAACAAGAATTGTTCGAAATTTAAGATTTTCTTAGCATTATTTTTATATTGAGATTAACAATAAGTTACTTACTAACAGTCACGATAACTTAATGGTACCCTTTTATTTTCAAAGTAATTTAACCAAACCTTTTATATAGCCATATTAAAATGTGTATACGTACGTTCGCAGGATAAGTTCCCGTCGCTCCACTGTCCATTTTCCTCGCACTGCCGGGTGTTGCCCGATGTCCGGTAGCCGTAATCGCAAGACACATTGACCACTGTGCCCAGCGTCAGGAGTTCCTTCTGTCGACCCACGTAGTGAATGCGGCCGTGTTCTATTTCATCGTGGTACGGGCACACGATTTCTGGAAAAAATATGCACTCAATTAATACTTCCATGGAATCATTTGGACTCCTACAAAAACGCTTCTACCGCAAATACTTAAAGCTTATTTCTAGGGGTTTTCTTTCAAGGCGACTAATCGATCTATGCACAAGAAGTACCATGCTTAATCAGAGCGTGTTCAGTTTTTTGTCCTGATAAGGTACTAAGACAGAGTGGGATAAGTATACGCTCATGGATGAAGGAATGGCGATCGAATTACGATCACCAGGTAATTTTATGCAAAGTAGTTATCTCTCAAATGTTGTTGACATTATAGACAGCTGAATCGATATACAAAGAAAGATGCCACAAAGTCTAATGAAGTACATCGCTTAAGAAGAAAAAATACAGTTCGTTATAAATAGAAGTGAATGATCCCAGTCAATATTTTCTTTTTCATTTCATGTTTTCACGGTCGGAACTTTCCAGTCATCTTAAGATTTAAATAATTTCTTATTCAAAGTTCTTACTACAGTCATTTCTGATGGTCATTTATTATCTCCCCCTCTTATTTCTACAAAACATCAAAATATTTTGCCCTCCCCTTCCCTCGTGTAGAATCTATAGACCCTTTATAGAGATAGACTAAGTGGTCGAATTCTGTGACCAAAACTTTTTGCGAAATGACGGTGTCACCGTCCATGAGATCGGTGACATTCAGTTCATCCTCCCAATGCGTTGTCACACACTATGACTTAAATACTCAGTCTAACTTAGTTTAGAAGCTCTATGGTTGAACCTTACCTTGGCAAATGGGTTGGCTGTGTGACCACTGTCCTTCCTGCAGACAGTGTCTTGTGGGGGTACCCACCAGTCTGTAGCCGTAGACGCAGCGGAAGTCAACAGCCCCTGACTCCGTCCTCACGGAATACGCATGTGCCGGACGCTCTGCTTCGCCGCATTCATAGCTGCCTGCAATCACAAGTTTTTGCTCATAAAACTGTACCATTCATCCTTAACATATATATATGTTACAGTCTGGAGTTAGGTGATTTAAAATTCGCTTAAAAAAGAAAAGTGATTTTAAAGTTTCGAAACAAAGAAAAATAAAAGCTTTATAAAGATTGTCCCCCCCCCCCTCCCTTTAAAATTTTAAATAACTTACACCAACTTTTGACACAAATTACATGATATCATATTTTTTAAATGTATATATCATATGACTATTTATAATCTTTAAATAAATCTTAAATAAAAATAGAAATAAATAAATTTTATACACGAAAAATTTCGTTAACATTTCAAAAGAAAAAATATCTGATGTGAGCAACACATGACTTTCCTTATATAATGCAATGAATTTACTACTTTTACGTAAAGAAAAATAGGCTTTTCTTATAGTAGATACTTATATTCCTTCCAAGATATTGAATTTTCGACAATAAGTCGTCATTTTCGTTGATTTAGCGTCATTTTTATCCATTTGGAGAGATTTTAGTTAATTCAAAAAGTCATTCATTTCAAAAAGTCGCCAAGTTGGCGACATTCCGCAAAATTCGTCGCCAAAATCTCGCTAAGAGTTATGGACGGAGAAATAAGTTATAGCAGATAAATGACTATTGGCGTTCAAATACAAAAGTATTACTCAAAGTATCTTTTCCCATGAATGGAACGAGCTAGATCCACGAGAATGATGTCACCCAATTTATCGCATGATATTACATATGAAAAGTGAACATGTTTCACAATAGGTAATATTTTTTTTCAATTTATGGGATTTTTTGATAAATTTATTTGAGAAATGTGCAATATCTCGAGAACGGTTCAGGCTAGCGTTCTAAAGTTTATGTCAATCGTTTTCTAAGGAAAAATTACACAGGAAATGTCTATTTGCGTAACTTTATTAATGGTTTTGACATTTTGATGATTTTTTCAAAATTTCACTCAAAACTTTAGGGGGCTTCTAAACATTCGATTACGTTTAAAAACAATAGGCTTCCAGTATTCCCGGATTGTGATTTTTGTACCAAATTTCATTCGAATCGCTCCATTCGCTCTTAAGATATCGTTTCCACAGACTCACTGACACACACACACATACTTTCACACACACAGACATCACCTCCAAAATGTTTGATTCGTGATCAGGGATGCTTGACATGTGCTCTCCCGTCGAAAACTCGAATTCGAATTCGAGTTTTCGACCCCGTCACATTACTTTCCTTATACATTATGTATATAAGGAAAGTAAAAAAAAAAAAAACATATGTATACTCATCTCCCATACGAATTTTATATGAGAAATAAAAATTACTCTTAAGTACACCAGAATTTCGTAGAATGCATCGACAATGCAAATGATCAAGTTGACGCTCGCATTAATTGCAGCTTGGGATCAATTTTACAGAATGCATCAACAATGAATATAGAAAAGTTGATACTCGCATCAGTTGAAGCTTCAGATCAATCTTACAAAATGCATCGACAATGCAAATGGCCAAATTGATACGCTCATTAATTGCAGCTTTAGATCAATTTTTATGAAATTTGATGGTAAGTCTTCGTGGTAAGTATGACCTTGTCGGTCTCCACAGAGGTTCGTCAAATTGCTGCATATAGCAAATTTTCTTATTGCCATTGCAGGAATAAACTATTCCGTGTTGATGAGCGAAAAAAAAATTCCACAAAATTAGATCACATAGGTTGGTTTCTGGAACTTAAGAAAATCCATCTTATGTTCGAAACAATGAACCACACTATGTACAGGCTCCTGTGTTACTTTCCTTATATACATATAATGTATAAGGAAAGTATTGTGACGGGGTTGAAAATTCGAATTCGAGTTTTCGACGAGAAAGTACGTTTATGGAATCCCTGATCACGAATCGAACATTCTTGAGGTGATATCTGTGTATGTGTGTGAAAGTATGTGTGTGTGTGTGTGTGTGTGTGTCAGTGAGTCTGTGGAGTCTATATCTCACGAACAAATGGAGCGAATGAAATAAAATTTGGTACGAAAATTACAATCCGTGAATACTGGAAGCCTATTGTTTTTAAATACAATTGAATGTTCAGAACTCCCCTAAATTTTCGAGTGAAATTTTGAAAAAATTGATCAAAAAATCAAAACCTTTAATAAAGTTACGCAAATAGACATTTCTTATGTAATTTTTCCTTAGAAAACGATTGACATAAACTTTAGAACGCTAGCATGAACCGTTCTCAATATATTGCACATTTTTCAAATAAATTTATAAAAATCCCATAAAATCAAAACCTTTAATAAAGTTACGAAAATAGACATTTCTTATGTAATTTTTCCTTAGAAAACGATTGACATAAACTTTAGAACGCTAGCATGAACCGTTCTCAAGATATTGCAGATTTTTCAAATAAATTTATAAAAATCCCATAAATTAAAAAAAAATATTAACTGTTGAGAAACATGTTCATTTTTCATATGTAATACCATGCGATAAATGCCACATCATTCTTGTGGATCTAGCTTGTACCATTCACGAGAAAAGATACTTTGAGTAATACTTTTGTATTTGAACGCCAATAGTCATTTATCTGCTGTAAGAATAACTTATTTCTTTGTCCATAACGCTTGGCGAGATTTTGGCGACGGAATTGGCGGAATGTCGCCAACTTGGCGACTTTTTAAATGTTGCCAAATTAACGAAAATCTCGCCAAATGGATAAAATGACACTAAATCAATGAAAATGACGACTAATTGACAAAATGTCAATATCTTGGAAAGAATGTAAGCATCCACTATAAGATAACCTATTTTCTTTTGCTGTAAAAGTAGTACATTTATTGCATTATATAAGGAAAGTCATGTGCTGCCCACATCAGATTGTTTACATTTGTAAACGTTGGAAAAAGAAAAATGTTAGAAACAAATTCCTTCCTAATAATTATATGCAATTGAATCTTATGAATTTGTTTAAAAATAGTTAAGCCCGACAAGGGGTTATTCTAATTATTAATTATCTCCTTTCAAAAGAGCTTGATATCTGATTTTGTTTGCATTTTGCATTAATGCATGTTTTATTCTGTATGCTCTTGATATGTGTTGCGATTTTGTGATTGTCGCACTTGCAAAATATGCTTTACTTTATTTTATTATTTTGTTCTAGCAGTTGATTTATGTAACCTCTGCTTTTCTACACAAGGGTACTGTCTGTACTTGTTTTTAATAAAGTTTTATCATGACCCTCGAGAGATGGCACTCTGGCGCTGGCAGGGTTCGTTTTTGTTGTTTGGGTTTGTCCGGTTTGGGTCGCTGTGGCGACTGGATCGCGCCTGCAGCGGTGGCAGTCTCGGCAACGGGTCGTGGGATGGTGTATGCGCCAGGATGAGCAGGCTCGCTGTCGCAACGGCAAGTTTTTCTGTCGTATACCTTCGGATGGGCCGGAAACAAGCTTGATTATCTTTGAAACAGCTATATGCTGCATTGTATATATATATATATATACACTCTAAGACAAAAAAATCGACTTATCAAGAAAGAATTATCCAAATAAGACAAAATTTGGTACGTGTAATGTGGATGTACAGAAAAAGAAATGATTAGAATTTCAGAACAATTGGATGATTTTTGCACTGAAAGATCTACACAAAGTAAGCACGTCAATATGGCGTTGGTCCACCTCTGGCCTTGATACAAGCTGTTACCCGACGTGGTATTGATGCTTAATAAAGGTGCCGGATGGTATTCTGAGGGATGTCGTTCCAAATAGCCTCCAATTGACGAGCTAATTCGTTTACATTCTGGGATAGTCGCAGGCGACGTCCCATCTCAGTCCAAATGTGCTCAATAGGCGAGAGATCTGGGGATCTGGCTGACCAAAAAAGTGTATCGTAAGCACACAGACAATCAATAGAGAGGCGTTACGCGTGTGGTCTGGCATTATCTTGCTGAAAAGTTATCCCGGGGTGTCACGAAAGGAATGACAATACAACGGGTCGTAGAGTGTCGGCAACGTAATGCTGTGCTGTGATGGTGCCACGGAGGACTATCAAAGGGGTCCGGCTATCAAACGAAATGGCACCCAAGATCATAATTCCCTGTTGTCGGGTCGTGTGACGAGTGACAGTAAGAGCAGGATCCTGACGAGGTCCGGGCTGTCTTCAGACACGTCTGCGCTGGTCGTTGGGACTCATAACAGGGACGGGTATATAAGAAAAACCAATACCCCTGTCTATGTCTGTCTGTTACATTTATTCACGACAATTTCATCAGATTGACGACTTTTGTGAAATGTGGACAAGTTGGTGATAATTTAATATATCTGAAAATTAAATTTAATTTCTACCGTTTCGTGAGAATTATTTAGTGTAATATTCTTGATTCGAAATGTAAGTTTTACAATTCTCGGGACAGGTATGATTTATTGGGGAGGGAAAATCTAGGGGGTCGTAAAGAATTGCGTTTTGTTCAGGGGGTCCCTTAGTATCTATACAGTATGTACTGAACTGAGTGAGTGAGTGAAAGAGACGGTGATATACCAAAATTATCAAATACTTCCATTAAAGATAGCATTTTGGTTTGGGTGTCATTCGAATCGTCTCAGCTTTGAAACCGAATAAATAATTCTAACATTTCAAAAATTCGAATTATGGGGGATGAATTTTCTTAATTATTGAGCATTTCCATTCTAGCTAGAATAGCGGTTTTAGTCTCATTCGATCCGTCTCAGCTTCCAGGTCAATGAAAACAAAATCTCATATTTCTAAAATTCGAAATAGGGGTGACGACGTAAAAGGAATAATAAGAAAAAATCAGCTGTATGCACTTAACATCTTATTAAGATATACTACCTTTATTCACGAACACTTGGATTTCGCAGATGCTGAAGTAGTCTATCCTATTTCTGTTGTCCTCTATGTGGATGTACCGACCCTCCACTTCCCCACCGGAACAGGATAACCTCAGGGTGGCAGCGGCTGAAATTTGCAACACATGAGATCAAAGAATGTTTATACAAGGTAGGATAAAAAAAGTCGGAGACTGTGCTGATATCTCCAACGCTGATTGAAGGAGAGGGGAACTATTTTATCGTGGCGTAGAGGCACATGTGAAAAGGAAGAAGCAGGTGTTTATTCAGACAATGCATGTCAGTGAACTGTAGTTGTTCGCGTTCGTCGAAAACGGAAATGGCGTTTGAAGAACAACGTGCGAATATCAAATTTTGTCAGCGTTTAGGGAAATCGTCGACATTGCACCTACTATAGCAGGTGCAATGTCATATAATATATTGAAATTGCATTGTTTCAGAATGTAGATGCACAGAAATTAAGCAAAAATAAAGCGGTTTTAGGACGCATACAACACTAAATATAAATTAAAAAGAACTTTAAAAATCACGATTTTGACACAAGATGGATAGCATTGATCATTTAAACTCAAATATATTGTAATTGCGTTGTTTCAAAATATAGATGCACAGAAATTAAGCAAAAATTAAAGTGTTTTAGGACGGATACAACACTAAAAAATCTGATGTGGGCAACACATGACTTTCCTTATACAATGCAATGAATTTACTACTTTTACAGTTAAAAAAAATGTTATTCTTATAGTAGATACTTATATTCTTTCCAAGATATTGAATTGTCTTCAATTAGTCGTCATTTTCATTGATTTAGCGTTACTTTTATCCATTTGGCGAGATTTTGGTTAATTTGGCAACAATTAAAAATGTCGCCAAGTTGGCGACATTCCGCCAAAATCGTCGCCAATCGTTATGGACGGAGAAATAAGTTATTCTAACAGCAGATAAATGACTATTGGCGTTCAAATACAAAAGTATTATTCCAAGTATCTTTTTTCCTGAATGGAACGAGCTAGTTCCAGGAGAATGATGTCACCAAATTTATCTCATGGTATTACATATGAAAAGTGAACATGTTTCTCATTAAGAAATATTTTTTTTTAATTCATATTACTTTTTGATCATTTTTTTGAAAAATGTGCAATATCTCGAGAACGGTTCATGTTAGCGTTCGTTACATAAGAAATGTCTATTTGCGTAACTTTATTAGCGGTTTTGATTTTTTGACGATTTTTTCAAAATTTCACTCGAAAATTTAGAGGGGGTTCTGAACATTCGATTGCGTATAAACACAATAAGCTTCCAGTGTTTACGGATTGGGATTTTTGTACCAAATTTCGTTCGAATCGGTCTTTTGTTCGTCAGTTATCGTCTCCACAGACTCACTGACACACACACACACACACACACATCACTTCAAAAATGCTTGATTCGTGATCAGGGATGCTTGAAACGTGCTCTACTGTCGAAAACTCGAATTCGAATTTTCGACCCCGTCACAATACTTTCCTTATACATTATGTATATAAGGAAAGTAATATGAATTAAAAATAATTTTAAAAATCACGATTTTGACACAAAATGGATGCCATATTTTATTTTGAAGTGGGTCACGTTATTTCTTCATATAATGGTCACGTGATCTCTTCATATAATGGGTGTAATTATTATTTTAATTTTTATTTAAAAAACTACCGAATATATTTTGCTGACATTTTTTTTATATTTTTTATGGGATAATTTGAATATTTCTTAAAACTTTCGAAGTAATTTGTGAATTTTAAATTCGCTTAAAAAATATTAGAAAAATTAGGTTCCAGGGTTCAATGTATTTCATTTTTTCAACCCGGGTTCAGTCCAAAATTAATTGAATGATATTATTCATTTATATTCCCTTATGTTCCCCAGACCGTCTGAACAACATACTAAAATTTCATTTTGATAAAGTCATTTTTACGACAGTTATCGGGCGAACGGACAGACTGACAGACAGAATGAATGAACAAAATCATAAACATTTTTCAACTATGTTGTAAAGTGTTAAAAATCTGGATTACTATTCGGGGTTTGCTTATTGTGACATCGTTGATTTTTAACATATATTCGGCTAGTTTTTAAAAAAATTGTATTGACAATGACACTTTCATGGAGTGTTACTTTTTTAAATAACACCCCATGGGCACAGCATTTCTATTGCAATTGAAAATAAAATCGAAATAACCGACTTACAGAATCTTCCGTTGAAGGAGGCACATTTGAGGTAGGACGCTGTGGTAGAATCACGTACGCTGATGGCATAGATCGTCAATTGGGCGGGTTCTGTAGAAATAGAATTATTAAACAAATTACAGCACTGGCAATAGCACGTAGTCCAAAAATTAAAGGAATAAAAAGTTACAAACAATAAAATGCACTTTGTATTTTAAATATTTACTTTTTCGATTCAGAAAATCTTAAAACACATTTTATATAAAAGATTCTGAATATGTTTGTTCATATTTAGAGTAATCGCATTTTGTAGAAAAAGTATTGCTTACCAAAGATTTTTGAATTCGAGATTTCATTGGAAAAGACTATTTTAAAACTACTTGGATACATTTATAAAAGATATGCGTGTGTGGAAGTGTATGTCTGTCTGTGGACACGATTACTAAAAAAAAAAGGAATGCACGTATCGTTAAAAAATTCTGTGGTGAAGCATACAATTTGATATACAGGGTGGCTATAATTAAACTGACAGTGCTCAGAGTGTTCTATAGCGCGATCTAATTGCGAGCATGGCGCCAAATTTTGTAGGAAGATTAAACAAGACGGGGGACGAAGGAGTCCGCGAAAAAAAAATTAGTTCCAAAAGTCAACGTTAGGGGAATATGTAGCACTGTCAGTTTAATTAGGGTCACCCTGTACTTTTTTGTAATCCGTATGATTAGAAATCGAATTATTAATATATATATATATATATATATATATATATATATATATATATATATATATATATATATATATATATATATATAGCATTATTTCTTATTAGTATTAAATCCTGTCAGAGAGAGAGATCCACCCCTTGTGGGCGGGGATCCGACTATGTTAGATTTTGTCCCGTAGCAAGTAGTATAAATGTGCAACCATTTAGCCTTTTAGGTCAATAGGGGAGGTGGGAGGGCTTCTTAAGTGCTTAGAAAGAAAAAAAAATGCGTTAGATTATTATTATGTAGATCAGGATTTCAACCCCTTTCCTTTTTTTCACCCTTCAGGGGAGAAAATCGAAATTTAGGTTCTGTTCCTTACTTAGCTTTCTTCTAGTGGGTCTGGAAAGACAAAAGAACGTTAGACAATTATTATATAGATGAGGATCAATGATAATTCTCGGAGATATGGAAATTGAAACTATATTATGGGTGCAAGTAGTATTAAAGCATTGTACTTTAACACACGTCATCGGAATGTTGACACGTGTTAAGTACCAATTCATTGGGGTAAAGTATTAATCCATCGACAGTACTTATATCTTGCCAATTTGAAAAAAAAAAAAAAAATTTGAAATATTTTTAAGAAACGTTTTAAAATAAAAGCTCATAAAGTGATTCATTTTTCTGATTTTTTATTGATTATAATTTAAACAGACCTTAAAACATATGGAATACATTCATGAATTAAAGAGTTGCAGTCGGGGGGGGGGGGAGGCTCACACACCAAATTTTAATTAAGAAAGAATTGATACTTCTTTCTAATGAACATACACTTTCAAAACATTGATTTTCGGAAATTTCCCTATTTAGTATTTAAAATGGTAAAAAAGACTGTAAAATGTTAAACAGCGTAAAAGGGGAAAATGACTGTAAAACCGTTTTCTCTGTATTTACAGTCAAAAGGTTGAAAAGCAACCTCTACAGGAAAATGCAATTCATATCCGGATGTAATGGTTAGTTCCATTCCAAGGCCGTAGTCAGAAACGAAGTTCAAGAGGGTTGGAATGAAATTCAAAAGGAGCTAGCTCAACATTTCTGAAGGACTAGAAACTTTAGGGGTGGGAAAGACGGCGAGGAATGCATTAAAATATTAAATTTGAATCTTTAAATAGATTGCTCTATTAAACAACATTTTAATTAGTTATAACTAATCATGGTGCATTTTATTATTGGGACCACTATTATTATATGTTATTGAGTCTAATTTTATGTACTACAAAGGCAATTAATGATCTGTAAATTCTAACAGTTATTATATATTTCAATCTATATAAATTACTATATGAATTTATATGGATTAATAAGTAGTTTATTGTGCAGCTATATTTATATAGTTAATTGTGGAAACCCATAAAGTACATTATTTATTATATAACTAGCAGTATACCAGTTCTTCGTACGGAATATATAATATAGAAAAATTTAAAATTCACAATCATGTGCAAATTCGTATAATATACTAAATGGCATTGTTATTAAAAGCATTCTATTAAAATATTTAAAATAATTCTGCTAAAAAGAAGTTTAAGAATATCTGTTCTTCATATGCAAAATTATACTAAATTATATCAAGAAATTATATAAAGAAACTCTGTTCTCTTTATATAAAATTATCTTCACAGGCAGATCTGAAGAACAAAACAGCCTGGTCCCGTTTGTAAACAAATTTACAAAAAATATGAAATTGAATCAATATATACCAAAAAATCTGATGTGGGAAACACATGACTTTCCTTATCTAATGCAATGAATTTACTACTTTTACAGTAAAAAAATAGGTTTTTCTTATAGTAGATACTTATATTCTTTCCAAGATATTGAATTTTCGACAATTAGTCGTCATTTTGATTGATTTAGCGACACTTTAATCCATTTGGCGTGATTTTCGTTAATTTGACAACATTTCAAAAAGTCGCCAAGTTGGCGACATCCCGCCAAACTCGTCGCCAAAATCTCGCCAAGCTTTACTGACGGAGAAATAAGTTATTTTTATAGCAGATAAATGACTATTGGCGTTCAAATACAAAAGTATTACTCGAAGTATCTTTTCTCATGAATGGAACGAGCTAGATCCACGAGAATGATGTCACCAAATTTATCGCATGGTATTACATATGAAACGTGAACATGTTTCTCAATAGGAAATATATTTTTTTATTTTATATGACTTTTTGATATTTTTTTTTAAATGTGCAATATCTCGAGAACGGTTCAAGTTAGCGTTCTAAAATTTATGTTATTCGTTTTCTAATGAAAAATTACATAAGAAATGTCTATTTGCGTAACTTTATTAGCGGTTTTGATTTTTTGACGATTTTTTCAAAATTTCACTCGAAAATTTAGGGGGGTTCTGAACATTCGATTGCGTTTAGAAACAATAGGCTTCCAGTGTTTACGGATTGTGATTTTTGTACCAAATTTCGTTCGAATCGGTCCATTCGTTCGTCAGTTATCGTCTCCACAGTCTCACTGACACACACACACACACACACACACACACACACACACACACACACACACACACACACACACACACGCACGCACGCACACAGACATCACTTCAAAAATGTTTGATTCGTGATCAGGGATGCTTGAAACGTACTCTCCCGTCGAAAACTCGAATTCGAATTTTTGACCCCGACACAATACTTTCTTTATACATTATGTATATAAGGAAAGCAATAATATAGGCGCTAAAATTGTATTTGAAAATATAACCGTACTACTTATATTCTCGTAGATTAAAGTATTTATCCGTGTACTAATAGGAAAATAACCGTACTGCCATATATGAGTTTTAACCTTTTTTGCTAAAATAAAACAGATGACGTAATAAACTAAAAATATTAATAATCCCAGTAATTTGTAAAACTGAAGGCCGTAATTGATATAATCCAGTCAAAAATGCAATTTCGATAACATTTATTTTGTATACATGTCTTTAGCATTTAAATCGGAACAGATTTAATAAAAATCGTCAACTGTATAAATACAAATTCGTTGCTAAGCAACATGTTATCATTTTCTTCCAATAAAGTTACGAGAAGAAAAATATCGTCTGCATAATGCTATGTCTATGGAAGGTTTAACTGTGCATTTTTCGTTTTTAATTAATATCTAGACAACGCCTGATCCTAGAAACTTGAAACATGGACTAAATTTTAAGTGGGGATAATCCAAGGCTACCCACAAAATTACATGAAATTCGGTTCAGCCACTCCCTTGATGATGAGACAAACATGCAGCCAGACAGATTTTTAATTTTATTTATATACTAGATAATTACAATTGATGTTAATATATGCCTTAATTAGTAGTGAAGCTGTTAACTAATAAAATATGTATAAATAAATGGATGATCATTAGTATAACTACAAATTCTACTAAATAAAAAAAAAATTATTTAGGCACTATACAAAATAAAGAAATTTATAAAAAAAAAATTAATCAGAGGGGGGGGGGGTGGAGTGAGTATATAAATCTCCGTAGCAGTGTTGCACATTATAAGAAAAAATTACAAATTATGAGGATTTTCATGGATTTTTTAAAAATGAGAACGTGAGATTTTTTCGAGTTAAAAATACTAATTTGGAAGTTTTTAGAAACGTCCGTGACCTTGGGTAGCTAATTCCAAGGAAACAGACTATATTGTAGAGCCCTGCATCGATTCGGGTACCCGCGGGTTACTTGTTTTGCGGGTCGGTTTCGGATCGGATTTCCTTTAATTTTTAAGATGTAGCTCGAGTAACAGGTCTACTCGCAAAAATTATTTTTAACATGTAAAAATCATTTATTTATTTATTTATTTTTAAATTATTCTTGATTTTTATTTTTTACTAGCAGCATACCCGTTCTTCGCACGAAGTATATAAAGAAACTTAAAATGCACAATCATGTGCATTTCCTAATCCTAAATGACATTTTTAATAAAAATATTCTGTTAAAATATTTAATTTAATGCTCCTAAAAAGAAGTTTAAGAATCTCTGTTCTCGCTAGTAGTAAGAATAGGGGCGTTCACCAACGATGGAGGTATGTGAGGTATGAGGTATGAGGTAAGGCCGCCATCTTGGATTTTCGTAATCCTGGACGGGGGTGTAAAAGGGGGAAAATGAAAAAAAGTGGGGGTAAAAATTTTGGAGAAACTTTTTGTCGGGTGGCAACGATCTCGTAGTCTTGTACGAGGGGTTGAGGGGGAAATAAATTTTTTGAATGATATTTTTTATAAGTATAGGAGAAACTTTTTTCGAGGTGGCAACACCAACGGTGGCGGTATGGAACCATCAGCGCCCCCTAGCGGCGAAAAGGAGAATTAAAACTTGGGATTTTTCTGATAGTTGGGATTTTTTTTTTCTTTTTCTAAATGAATTAATTAAGTACGAAATATTCGCATTTTTTTTTTTCTTTTTTCTAAATGAATTAAAGGCGTTAATGAGGATAATTAAATAAAGTAATTAAGTAATGAATATCCGCATGCTAGGAGCGTGCCAATATCCCTCCGCCAAGGACATGTTAAGGGTGTACCAAGACCATACCAAGGTCATATCAATCCCCCTCCGCCTAAGAAAAGAGTGCTTGCCCTATATCGCGGTTACGAACTTAACTGCGAGAATCTCGTAGGGTGTAGGTGTATGTCAAGAGCATCGAACATGAATTTTAAGAATGTGCCGCTTTTTGCGTTTTTTTCACAAAAAGTTTTCAAAACGTTAAAAAAACAACAAAAATGTGTGTTTTTTCAACAAGTTGAAGTTTTGGAGTTGTCGGATTTCTCTATGGGAATTAACATGGGTTTTCACACGTTTGTAATTTTTTTTTTTTTTAAATGTGGTAATGGCAAAAATTAACATTTTGTTAAAATGTTCCAAAACCGTAAAAAAGTAACAAAAAATGTGGTAATGGGCAAAATTAACATTTTGCGTCTTTTTTTTTGAAAATGTTAATTTCTCTATGGGAATTAACATGGGTTTTCACACTTTTGTAATTTTTTTTCCAAAAATGTGGTAATGGGAAAAATTAACTTTTTACACAAAATGTCTCAAAAACGTAAAAAAGTAACAAAAAATGTGGTAATGGGCAAAATTAACATTTTGCGATTTTTTTTCAAAATTGCAATTTCTCTATGGGAATTAACATGGGTTTTCGCACTTTTGTAATTTTTTTACAAAAAAATGTGCGTTTTTACAAAAATGTCACTAAAAATGTGGTAATGGGCAAAATTAACATTTCACACAAAATGTTGCAAAAACGTAAAAAAAACAACAAAAATGTGTGTTTTCTACAAAAATGTGGTAAAAAAGCGAGTTTTCAAAGTAGTAGAATCGCATGAATCGGGTGTATGGGAATCTCGAGAATCTCGGAGGGTTTAAGGGGTGTGTTTCCCCAACCGGTCTTGGAGTTTAAAAAATTTTAATATTTGTAAAAATAAATATTTTAAATACGTGTGTTATTTTATACATGTGTATACTACCACAGGAGTTTCTTTATACCAACATGGTTTAATATGTGTGTTATTTTATACATGCGTTATTTCTTTAAACCGACATGGTTTAATACGTGTGTTATTTTATGCATGTGTTATTTCTTTAAACCAACATGGCTTAATATATATGTTTTTACAAGTGTACTACTACCATAGGGGTACCTTTAAACCAACATGTTTTAAAAACCGCAGAGTCCATTAAATCACGATGACAGATCTACCCCTCCCCACCTCGCGTGAATGTGGATAGTTACATCGTATGGTCAGTGCGGGAAAGATGGGGATACTGCTAACAGAGCGTGGTTCTGTATCTGGACATAACTTTAGGCAATATGTCGCGTTGAGTTGGGTCGACTGAACTGCTCTCGCTGCTATTGTTAACATCTGTGGTGGAGGATAGCTTTTACGGGCTCATAGAATGCTTGTGTTGTTAGATTAAAAAGACACCACTAAATATCATTGTATTCTCAGCTGGGAGAGGCTCTTTTAAAGAAGTTCTTATTAAATTTTAACATGTTTTAAAAAGAATCTTTCATTCATTAGTGTTATGAATCTCGCAAGTTAATTAAAGGATGTTAATTAAATTAATTGATTAAGTATTGAATGTCTATATACCAGGAGCATGTCAAAGACATGTCAAGGAGTATGTCAAAGCGTACCAAGGGTGTACCAAAGGAGTATGCTGAAGGCATACCAAGACCATCGTTCCTACACTATCCCTCCGCTATATCGCGGTTACGAAGTGAACTGCGGGAATATTGTATGAAGAGATACTTGAAAATATCGTATGATGAGGGGTATGCCAAGAGCATCGAACATTTCTGTACTTACTTGAATTTTACACTTTTGTAATTTTTTTTTTTTTTTAAATGTGGTAATGGGAAAAATTAACATTTTGTTAAAATGTTCCAAAACCGTAAAAAAGTAACAAAAAATGTGATAATGGGCAAAATTAACATTTTGCGACTTTTTTTTTGAAAATGTTAATTTCTCTATGGGAATTAACATGGGTTTTCACACTTTTGTCATTTTTTTTTCAAAAAATGTGGTAATGGGAAAAATTAACTTTTTGCACAAAATGTCTCAAAAACGTAAAAAAGTAACAAAAAATGTGGTAATGGGCAAAATTAACATTTTGCGATTTTTTTTCAAAATTCCAATTTCTCTATGGGAATTAACATGGGTTTTCGCACTTTTGTAATTTTTTTACAAAAAAATGTGCGTTTTTACAAAAATATCACTAAAAATGTGGTAATGGGCAAAATTAACATTTCGCACAAAATGTTGCAAAAACGTAAAAAAACAACAAAAATGTGTGTTTTTTACAAAAATGTGGTAAAAAAGCGAGTTTTCAAAGTAGCAGAATCGCGTGAATCGGGTGTATGGGAGGGGGTGTGTTTCCTCAACCAGTCTTGGATTTCAAAATTTTAATATTCCCAAAAATATATATTTTTAAATAATCGTGAAAGTGTGCTTATGTCCAAAATACCTGAGTGTTATGAATCTCGCAAGTTAATTAAAGGATGTTAATTAAATTAATTGATTAAGTCTTGGAGTTTAAATAATAGCAGATATCAATGGCTGTATGCATATGTTTTTACAAATGTACTACTGCCATAGGGGGTTTCTTTAAACCAACATGTTTTAATTCGAGCGTTATTCTAAGAGGGAAGAAACGCCTAATATGGTGATACATATGACGCATGCGCTCAGCACAAATCGATAGAAAATAAATGGTGAGATAGTTTTTAAAGACGAGACTTTGAAATTGTTTTCGATAAATAAGGTATTTGAGATTATTTAGCGTGTGAATGAACGATACATGCCAATAAAATGAGGAACTAGGCTAAGTTTACAAGTATAGGACTCTAAAGTTTTGATGTTTTAGGGGTAGAACTTGAATTTATAATTAAACATGAATTATACTAACTACTGCAAAGGGAGAAATGCATAGCGAAAGGGGTTATGTGTGTATATATATATATATATATATATATATATATAATACATATAACCAACACCCACCGATGGAATGCAGATCTAAGATAGTATTCTTAGGAGAAGACATGGGATTCTTAAGCAAATGGAGTATTTAGAGACATTTAAAGAGATATAAACATGAGATAAGGTAACATTTATAATACACACAACTAATATAGGACAGCGAAAGGAAAACTTTACTATTGTTTAGAGACCGAACATCAAATTTTTAAGTAAATGTAGGTATTTGGAAAATTTTTAATGAACTATGTGCGATACACATGTCTCCGATTACAGGGGTGAAAAAGTGATATCGGAGCAGTTTTTAAAGATTTGACTTTAACTTTTTCAATTAAGTGAAGAATCTACTAAATATTAGAGGGTGCTAGCGCTTACCGAGGGTTTTATGTATAATACACATAAGCAGCATATAACATTAGGAAGGGGATATTAGAAAAATTTTTAAAGATAGGACTTTAGATTTTGGAACTAAATGAGATATCAAGAAACATTTAAAGGGGATGAAAACATCTAATGAGGCGGAATGGGGGTGTACTTACTCAAGATACTCAACACTGAAATTATTCACTAAGATGAATTTTTAAAGTAAAGACTTTAGAAGTTTCACATAAAAGGCAATTTATACTAGTTTTTAAAGAAATGAAAACGCCCAGCGAGATGACTTAGAATGAATACAACGCCGATATATATATAACAGTGAAAAGAAAACCTAAATATTGTTTAAAGACTACACTTCAAATTTCAAAGTAAATGTAGATACTCAGAAACTTTTAATGGACTAGTATAATACACATACTCGATATAACAGTTAAATGGCGAACTAAGAATAATTTATAAGTATGTAACTTTGGATGTTTTTAGTTAAATAGGGATTTCAGCTAATTTTTAGAGGGATAGAAAGGTATACTAAAGGGTGTACAACAAATTTTTAGAAGGAACTAAGGGAATTTTCTAGCTAAATAGGGATTTCCACTACTTTTTAAAGGGATATAAAGACATATTAAAGGGTATACAGTAAAATTTTAGAGGGGACTTTGAGAATTTTTTAGCTAAATAGGGATTTCTACTAACTTTTAAGGAATAGAAACACGTACTGGAGAGTATAGAGCGTAATCATTACTAACACCTAGTGCTAAAATGAGGAATTAGAGTATTATTTAGGGGATGGGACTTTAGATTTTTAAGTAAATGTTATGTTTAAAAACTTTTAAAGTAGCGTAAATACCTACTAAGATGACATATGCGATACACATAGCCAATACATAGTTATTAAATAGGGAAAAGCTAAGATGGCTTTTTAGAATAACACCTAAAATTTTTTCTAACTAAGTGCAATATATCAACACTTAAAGCGGACGAATACGAAGATTCAGACGGCATGTGTGATACACATCGCGGGCACATAATAGTTAAATGTTAATTTAAGTAAGTTTTTAAGGATAGAACTCTGAATTTTTTTGGGTAAATGAGATGTTTAAGAACATTTAAAGAGTCAAAAACACCTAATAAGGCGGTATGAGATGATTTCATCATCATCAGATAACAGCGAAATGGGGATACAACAAATATTTTAAAGAGGAATCCTTAAAATTTCTAAGTAAATAACCTTTAAAGAGGCGAAAAATATATAGTGAAGTTGTGTAGATAATACAGATCATCGACATTCTAAAACATACAAGACATGTCTATACAAGATAAAAAATGTTGTACGTTAATATAAACATACATCATTCTATGTAGCAATGTAATACATATCCCAAGATTTATATAAAGTAATCGCGAATCCATTATACCAATCCCATTAGAAATCAGCTAAAATAATAAAATTACCAAGCTGAATAATATATCTAGGTACTAAAACCCCAACAAACTACATTAAATTGATAAAAATCTTAACTAAATAAAATAATGAAGCTGTAACATACTATAAAAATACTAAGTTTAATAAAATAATAGAATAAAATCATATTAAAGCAAGTACTTACATGTTCAATCCGACTCAAAAATGCTGCATTAGGTGTAGGCTGATGAATAATGACAGATATAACATCTCCAGCTTTACCAACTTAAACTGACATATTCGCAGAGCAACTTGAAACGCGTCTTGACAGCACGAGATCCACAGCAGAAGTGATAAAATCGATACTTCAACGACACCCCCCTACACGACAAGGTCACATCAAGGTCATATCATAGTTACTGTTAAACTATGGTATAAAATAGAATCACATGTTAAAAAATAATAGATTTTAGTAAAATAATTAAAGAAAATCCCTTTGTGATTATGAATGGCCTGACTATTTTTACCGTGTGTATGTGTGTGTGTGTGTGTGTGTGTGTGTATGTGTGCGTGTGTGTGTGCGTGTGTGTGCGTGTGTGTGTATGTGTGTAATTATACCTTAAAAAGCTATATATCTGTAGTATCTCAACGGATACTAATATTTGTTTTTACAAACTTAGAAAAACTTTATTTCAGTTGCACTTATTTTAAGTGTAATTAAAAAAAGTTTTAACTAAATGTGTAAAACAAATATTAGTATCCGTTGGGATACTACAGATATATAGCTTTTTAAGGTATAATTACACACATACACATACACACACACGCACACACACACGCACACATACACACACACACACACACACACACACACACACACACATACACACGGTAAAAATAGTCAGGCCATTCATAATCACAAAGGGATTTTCTTTAATTATTTTACTAAAATCTATTATTTTTTAACATGTGATTCTATTTTATACCATAGTTTAACAGTAACTATGATATGACCTTGATGTGACCTTGTCGTGTAGGGGGGTGTCGTTGAAGTATCGATTTTATCACTTCTGCTGTGGATCTCGTGCTGTCAAGACGCGTTTCAAGTTGCTCTGCGAATATGTCAGTTTAAGTTGGTAAAGCTGGAGATGTTATATCTGTCATTATTCATCAGCCTACACCTAATGCAGCATTTTTGAGTCGGATTGAACATGTAAGTACTTGCTTTAATATGATTTTATTCTATTATTTTATTAAACTTAGTATTTTTATAGTATGTTACAGCTTCATTATTTTATTTAGTTAAGATTTTTATCAATTTAATGTAGTTTGTTGGGGTTTTAGTACCTAGATATATTATTCAGCTTGGTAATTTTATTATTTTAGCTGATTTCTAATGGGATTGGTATAATGGATTCGCGATTACTTTATATAAATCTTGGGATATGTATTACATTGCTACATAGAATGATGTATGTTTATATTAACGTACAACATTTTTTATCTTGTATAGACATGTCTTGTATGTTTTAGAATGTCGATGATCTGTATTATCTACACAACTTCACTATATATTTTTCGCCTCTTTAAAGGTTATTTACTTAGAAATTTTAAGGATTCCTCTTTAAAATATTTGTTGTATCCCCATTTCGCTGTTATCTGATGATGATGAAATCATCTCATACCGCCTTATTAGGTGTTTTTGACTCTTTAAATGTTCTTAAACATCTCATTTACCCAAAAAAATTCAGAGTTCTATCCTTAAAAACTTACTTAAATTAACATTTAACTATTATGTGCCCGCGATGTGTATCACACATGCCGTCTGAATCTTCGTATTCGTCCGCTTTAAGTGTTGATATATTGCACTTAGTTAGAAAAAATTTTAGGTGTTATTCTAAAAAGCCATCTTAGCTTTTCCCTATTTAATAACTATGTATTGGCTATGTGTATCGCATATGTCATCTTAGTAGGTATTTACGCTACTTTAAAAGTTTTTAAACATAACATTTACTTAAAAATCTAAAGTCCCATCCCCTAAATATTACTCTAATTCCTCATTTTAGCACTAGGTGTTAGTAATGATTACGCTCTATACTCTCCAGTACGTGTTTCTATTCCTTAAAAGTTAGTAGAAATCCCTATTTAGCTAAAAAATTCTCAAAGTCCCCTCTAAAATTTTACTGTATACCCTTTAATATGTCTTTATATCCCTTTAAAAAGTAGTGGAAATCCCTATTTAGCTAGAAAATTCCCTTAGTTCCTTCTAAAAATTTGTTGTACACCCTTTAGTATACCTTTCTATCCCTCTAAAAATTAGCTGAAATCCCTATTTAACTAAAAACATCCAAAGTTACATACTTATAAATTATTCTTAGTTCGCCATTTAACTGTTATATCGAGTATGTGTATTATACTAGTCCATTAAAAGTTTCTGAGTATCTACATTTACTTTGAAATTTGAAGTGTAGTCTTTAAACAATATTTAGGTTTTCTTTTCACTGTTATATATATATCGGCGTTGTATTCATTCTAAGTCATCTCGCTGGGCGTTTTCATTTCTTTAAAAACTAGTATAAATTGCCTTTTATGTGAAACTTCTAAAGTCTTTACTTTAAAAATTCATCTTAGTGAATAATTTCAGTGTTGAGTATCTTGAGTAAGTACACCCCCATTCCGCCTCATTAGATGTTTTCATCCCCTTTAAATGTTTCTTGATATCTCATTTAGTTCCAAAATCTAAAGTCCTATCTTTAAAAATTTTTCTAATATCCCCTTCCTAATGTTATATGCTGCTTATGTGTATTATACATAAAACCCTCGGTAAGCGCTAGCACCCTCTAATATTTAGTAGATTCTTCACTTAATTGAAAAAGTTAAAGTCAAATCTTTAAAAACTGCTCCGATATCACTTTTTCACCCCTGTAATCGGAGACATGTGTATCGCACATAGTTCATTAAAAATTTTCCAAATACCTACATTTACTTAAAAATTTGATGTTCGGTCTCTAAACAATAGTAAAGTTTTCCTTTCGCTGTCCTATATTAGTTGTGTGTATTATAAATGTTACCTTATCTCATGTTTATATCTCTTTAAATGTCTCTAAATACTCCATTTGCTTAAGAATCCCATGTCTTCTCCTAAGAATACTATCTTAGATCTGCATTCCATCGGTGGGTGTTGGTTATATGTATTATATATATATATATATATATATATATATATACACACATAACCCCTTTCGCTATGCATTTCTCCCTTTGCAGTAGTTAGTATAATTCATGTTTAATTATAAATTCAAGTTCTACCCCTAAAACATCAAAACTTTAGAGTCCTATACTTGTAAACTTAGCCTAGTTCCTCATTTTATTGGCATGTATCGTTCATTCACACGCTAAATAATCTCAAATACCTTATTTATCGAAAACAATTTCAAAGTCTCGTCTTTAAAAACTATCTCACCATTTATTTTCTATCGATTTGTGCTGAGCGCATGCGTCATATGTATCACCATATTAGGCGTTTCTTCCCTCTTAGAATAACGCTCGAATTAAAACATGTTGGCTTAAAGAAACCCCCTATGGCAGTAGTACATTTGTAAAAACATATGCATACAGCCATTGATATCTGCTATTATTTAAACTCCAAGACTTAATCAATTAATTTAATTAACATCCTTTAATTAACTTGCGAGATTCATAACACTCAGGTATTTTGGACATAAGCACACTTTCACGATTATTTAAAAATATATATTTTTGGGAATATTAAAATTTTGAAATCCAAGACTGGTTGAGGAAACACACCCCCTCCCATACACCCGATTCACGCGATTCTGCTACTTTGAAAACTCGCTTTTTTACCACATTTTTGTAAAAAACACACATTTTTGTTGTTTTTTTACGTTTTTGCAACATTTTGTGCGAAATGTTAATTTTGCCCATTACCACATTTTTAGTGATATTTTTGTAAAAACGCACATTTTTTTGTAAAAAAATTACAAAAGTGCGAAAACCCATGTTAATTCCCATAGAGAAATTGGAATTTTGAAAAAAAATCGCAAAATGTTAATTTTGCCCATTACCACATTTTTTGTTACTTTTTTACGTTTTTGAGACATTTTGTGCAAAAAGTTAATTTTTCCCATTACCACATTTTTTGAAAAAAAATGACAAAAGTGTGAAAACCCATGTTAATTCCCATAGAGAAATTAACATTTTCAAAAAAAAAGTCGCAAAATGTTAATTTTGCCCATTATCACATTTTTTGTTACTTTTTTACGGTTTTGGAACATTTTAACAAAATGTTAATTTTTCCCATTACCACATTTAAAAAAAAAAAAAAATTACAAAAGTGTAAAATTCAAGTAAGTACAGAAATGTTCGATGCTCTTGGCATACCCCTCATCATACGATATTTTCAAGTATCTCTTCATACAATATTCCCGCAGTTCACTTCGTAACCGCGATATAGCGGAGGGATAGTGTAGGAACGATGGTCTTGGTATGCCTTCAGCATACTCCTTTGGTACACCCTTGGTACGCTTTGACATACTCCTTGACATGTCTTTGACATGCTCCTGGTATATAGACATTCAATACTTAATCAATTAATTTAATTAACATCCTTTAATTAACTTGCGAGATTCATAACACTAATGAATGAAAGATTCTTTTTAAAACATGTTAAAATTTAATAAGAACTTCTTTAAAAGAGCCTCTCCCAGCTGAGAATACAATGATATTTAGTGGTGTCTTTTTAATCTAACAACACAAGCATTCTATGAGCCCGTAAAAGCTATCCTCCACCACAGATGTTAACAATAGCAGCGAGAGCAGTTCAGTCGACCCAACTCAACGCGACATATTGCCTAAAGTTATGTCCAGATACAGAACCACGCTCTGTTAGCAGTATCCCCATCTTTCCCGCACTGACCATACGATGTAACTATCCACATTCACGCGAGGTGGGGAGGGGTAGATCTGTCATCGTGATTTAATGGACTCTGCGGTTTTTAAAACATGTTGGTTTAAAGGTACCCCTATGGTAGTAGTACACTTGTAAAAACATATATATTAAGCCATGTTGGTTTAAAGAAATAACACATGCATAAAATAACACACGTATTAAACCATGTCGGTTTAAAGAAATAACGCATGTATAAAATAACACACATATTAAACCATGTTGGTATAAAGAAACTCCTGTGGTAGTATACACATGTATAAAATAACACACGTATTTAAAATATTTATTTTTACAAATATTAAAATTTTTTAAACTCCAAGACCGGTTGGGGAAACACACCCCTTAAACCCTCCGAGATTCTCGAGATTCCCATACACCCGATTCATGCGATTCTACTACTTTGAAAACTCGCTTTTTTACCACATTTTTGTAGAAAACACACATTTTTGTTGTTTTTTTTACGTTTTTGCAACATTTTGTGTGAAATGTTAATTTTGCCCATTACCACATTTTTAGTGACATTTTTGTAAAAACGCACATTTTTTTGTAAAAAAATTACAAAAGTGCGAAAACCCATGTTAATTCCCATAGAGAAATTGCAATTTTGAAAAAAAATCGCAAAATGTTAATTTTGCCCATTACCACATTTTTTGTTACTTTTTTACGTTTTTGAGACATTTTGTGTAAAAAGTTAATTTTTCCCATTACCACATTTTTGGAAAAAAAATTACAAAAGTGTGAAAACCCATGTTAATTCCCATAGAGAAATTAACATTTTCAAAAAAAAAGACGCAAAATGTTAATTTTGCCCATTACCACATTTTTTGTTACTTTTTTACGGTTTTGGAACATTTTAACAAAATGTTAATTTTTGCCATTACCACATTTAAAAAAAAAAAAAAATTACAAACGTGTGAAAACCCATGTTAATTCCCATAGAGAAATCCGATAACTCCAAAACTTCAACTTGTTGAAAAAACACACATTTTTGTTGTTTTTTTAACGTTTTGAAAACTTTTTGTGAAAAAAACGCAAAAAGCGGCACATTCTTAAAATTCATGTTCGATGCTCTTGACATACACCTACACCCTACGAGATTCTCGCAGTTAAGTTCGTAACCGCGATATAGGGCAAGCACTCTTTTCTTAGGCGGAGGGGGATTGATATGACCTTGGTATGGTCTTGGTACACCCTTAACATGTCCTTGGCGGAGGGATATTGGCACGCTCCTAGCATGCGGATATTCATTACTTAATTACTTTATTTAATTATCCTCATTAACGCCTTTAATTCATTTAGAAAAAAGAAAAAAAAAATGCGAATATTTCGTACTTAATTAATTCATTTAGAAAAAGAAAAAAAAAATCCCAACTATCAGAAAAATCCCAAGTTTTAATTCTCCTTTTCGCCGCTAGGGGGCGCTGATGGTTCCATACCGCCACCGTTGGTGTTGCCACCTCGAAAAAAGTTTCTCCTATACTTATAAAAAATATCATTCAAAAAATTTATTTCCCCCTCAACCCCTCGTACAAGACTACGAGATCGTTGCCACCCGACAAAAAGTTTCTCCAAAATTTTTACCCCCACTTTTTTTCATTTTCCCCCTTTTACACCCCCGTCCAGGATTACGAAAATCCAAGATGGCGGCCTTACCTCATACCTCATACCTCACATACCTCCATCGTTGGTGAACGCCCCTATTCTTACTACTCTCGCTATATAAAATTATCTTCACAAGCAGATCTGAAGAACGAAACATCCTACCTTTAGTAAGCAAAGTTACAAATATGGAATTGAATCAATATATGCAAAATAAAAGCATTAAAATTGTATGGGACCGTACTATTTATATACGCAAATATTAGAAGATATAACCTGTAGATTAGTAGATTAGAAGATATAACCTGTAGACCTTAGTAGATTACATGTATAAATTGAAAATATCCAGTAAACCCGTAATCTTTAAACCTGAAGGCAGTAATTGATTCCAATATATGCCAAAATGAAAGTGCTAAATTTATATGGGAAGATATACCCGTACTACTTATAATGTCGTAGATTAGAACATATGTCCGAGTGTTAGTATAAGATTACCCGTATTACAATATGAGTCTCAAAAATATTTGCCAAAATAAAGCAGATGACGTAATAAATTGTAAATATCAATAATCCACGTCATCTTCATACCAGAAGGTCGTACTTGATTTCAATATATGTCAAAATATATGCCAATATACCTGTATTACTTATATTCTCGTAGATTAGAAGATATACCCGTGCATTTGTAGAAGATTACTCGTACAACGTTTCAACAATTTTTGCCGCAATAAAACAATGGCATAATAACTTGAAAATATCAATAATCTCGATCCAGTCAAAAATGCAAATGAAATTTATTTTATATACATATCCTTATTATTCAAATCAGAAAAGATTTATTAAAAATCGTCTGCCGCATAAACACATTAGATTTAAATCCGTTGCTAAGCGACATTTTTATAAAACCGTCAAATTTATCGCTATGTTGGACTATAGAACTGACAGTCCCATTGGCGATAAATTGACAAAACATCATCACAATACTATCCCCTAACAAAACACAATTAATTTCATTTATTTAGCGTAATTTTATCAATTTCACGATATTTTTATGGATTTGCAAACATTTTTATCAATTTCGTGACATTTTAAAAACTCACTAAATGTGTTACTAAATAGGACGGTTGGACTGACAGACAAATGCTAACGGAACATCATTTCAGTACTAGTACATTTCTAACAAAACAAAAATTTTATTGATTTGTGTCGTTTTCATCAATTTGGCGATATTTCCGTTAATTTGGCAACGTTTAGGAAAAGTTGCCAAGTTAGCGATATCCTGCCAAATTCGTAACTCTGATTTGCAGATCTGAATAAAACATCCTGATTCCGTTTGTATATACTAAATGAAAACACTAAAATTGTATTAGATGATATACCCGTTCTACTCTTTTTATGTTTCAACAATCGGTTAAATGAATTTATTGCCTAAACACAATATATGAGTTTATTAATTAAATACAATATATAAGCTTGAAAACTCTTTACCAAAATAAATGAAAGTGATGTACGCAGTCCGCAATTAATATAATTAAAAGAAAAATCAAATCGTTCATTTATAAGATATATTTTTATATCCATTTATTTATTACTCAAATCGAAAAAATAATAATAAACATTAACAAACACATTTAATTTAATTACGTTGCCGAGCAACATGATATGAGATAGAATCTTCCTCATAAAATTCTAATAATTAAATAACCATTTTGATTTCTTAATACTTTTCATTGTTGATTAAAAGCTTGTGAAAAATAAACTGTGGAGATAGATTTTCCATTTAAATTCATGTTTCAAACATTCATGGTATCAAACAATTCATGTTTTCAGACAGTGACTAATTAGCACAAAAATCTTCCATCAAACTCAGAGATAAAGTTTTAATTCACTTTCACGTTTTAAACAAACGATTTCCAACCTTTTAGTTTGGAGGAACGAGGGAGTTAGATAGTATAACTCGTAGGGAAAAGTTTCGTTTTTCATTAATATCTCGACAACCCCTGGTCTTAAACACTCGAAACTTGGTCTAAATTTAAGAAGGATTATTTCAAGGCTACCCACAAAATTTTATTAAATTCGGTTTAGCCGTTCTCCCGTGATGATGAGACAAACGAAAATTTTGTTTTTCACTAATATCTCGAAAACCACTGGTCATAGAAAATCGAAACATGGACTATATTTTAAGTTGGGCTATTTCAAGGCTATCCACAAAATTTCATCGAATTTGATTCGGCCGTTCTTCCGTGATGATGAGACAAACAGACAGACAGACAGATGTTTCTACGTTTTCCTCGGCCGTCCCTTGTAACTGCTCTACACCTTTTGAGTGTAAAATTGATCCTAAATTCTATATTTTTTTCTAAATTGATTCTAAATAAATTGATTGGTTCTAAATTCTTTTCTCCAAATTTTTTTAATTGTGTTTTCTTTTTCTTTTTCTTTTAAAAAATTACTAATTTCTCTTTTTTCTTTAAAATATCTAAAATCTTTTCCCTCAAAATTTGTGAATATTTAATCATTTAGGTACTTGATGTTATTACTTGTTAATACATTTTCACATGTAAAACTGTCTGTATTTGGCAATGTATTCTTCAAGTGTAAAATAATATCTTTCTCAATAAATGAGTTCAGTAGTGTCGCTGGCCATGGGGGCCGGAATTCACTAGCACCCTTTCCTGGCCGTCTATATAGTTGCTCATGCCCTCGGGCGAGTCGGACGGTCTGGGTCATTCCACTCCCTTTGGGTGTGCTGGATGTAGATTAAAAGAAATGAATAACTGCTGATTCTTTGATAAAAGAAGACATATGAAATGTGCAGACGATAAGAACCTGCAATTTCGTCTCAATATCTCAACGGTAGAGCGTCGACTAGCCAGTACGAAGAACCGTGGTTCGATACCTGGTTGGGGTAGCACGGTTCTTTACAAATATCACATAATGTTCACATGTCTACTTCTACTCGTATTTAGGAAGTACAAATACTCTGAAATAGCAGTTCTCTTTAATTGATAGTAGTAAAACCTAAAAAAGAATGATGCTCTTCACCTGACGAATAAATGCTCGACGGAACAGTGATGGCGACCGCCTTGACCCTGTAGTTCTGTCGCATGTCGACCCTGATCCAGCGGGGTCGCAGCTTGTCGGTGTAGGTGCAGGTATTAGGGTCACCGTCGATCGACTTGTTGGCCGGATACAGGGAAAGGGTCTGTCGCGAAGACGCAACGTGTTCCACGCTGGACAGGCTGCGATCTGAAAAAAAAAAGTATATAAATACGTTGCAATAGCAGGAAATAACAAATAGAGGGCTTTATATAATGGATATCATAAATGCAGATTTCCAAATCAATTGTGAGATCAATGATCAGAAATAACTGCTGTAGGATTGAAATAGCGAATGTGGGGAACACATGACTTTTCTTATACAGTAATTTCAAATTCAATTTTTTCTGTCTTCATGCACTTTAAAACATTTTGAAACCTTTTCTCATTTTTTTTTCAGTTACTTTGTTGATGATTTCGGCAAACTGATAAGAAAAGCCACAATGACATGCGTTCATGAAAATTCCAGCTTCATTTCTGAAATATTTAGCAAATGATCGTCTGCCGAAGCGTTATTTTTGTATATATATATTATTATAACTATCAGGAACCTTACTCCCCATTAAGGATAGCTGATTCTCCCGAAACTTTCAGTAACGTGCTTGCAAATGCTTTAGAGTGTATAAATAAATTTGAATTATTTAGTGGGGGATAATATCTGGAGTGGATATTGTAACGATGCATCCTCTGGAATCGTGGGTGTACTCTCAGTATACAAGAATGAGTCTAAATTTCTGGATAACTAACACTTTTATTTAAAAGCACCAATAAGCGTAAACAGGAACAATATGCAGCGAATATCTCGATAACTATCTTACAAGGTCACTAAGCAACTCTTAGATACAATAAAACAGTCATTATATGCTCGGCTAATTCACAAAATAGCAGATATTATTCAAAAAACTTTAAAGTATATCACAATTCAATATAGCTCGTATCACGCCAACTACTCTCCAACTAAGCGATTAGTCCTTTTATATACTCTCCGTAGAAACTTCCAGAAGAAGCTCGTATCTCCCAAAATATTCGTTATTTCGAGAAAGTTTTGCTACATTCAAAAAGTAGCCAAGTTGGTGATAAATCGTAAAATCTGGCAACACCGCATCTAAATTCAATACACAGCAGCCCTCCATTCACGTAATTGGAATGATTACCTGTAAAGGCGTTTTCTCTTTGAATAGAGCAAATGCCTTGAATAGAAGCAGAGATCCGCTAAGTATTATTTGAATACAGGTAAAGTGCAGTGAAATTTTTTTCATATTCCTAACACCACTTATTTGAAATTAAAACAAATCTACTATTTTAAAACGATTTTGTTTTTTATTTAGCAATTTGGAGCATTTTCAAATGCGCCAAACTCTAAAAACTGACATATATCCAATTATACTGTTTATCTCAGCGTCATGAGAGTGGCTTCATTCGTTTTATTATAAAATATCACGCATAGAACAAATATTTAAACATATTTAATTAATTATTATTTTTTTTTATTTTTGTCAGGCATTTCAAAAAAATTATTTCGAAAAATATTATAATTTCTCCCACTTGTACCAAAAATCTAATCAGCAGCATGCATAAACGCCACTGACAAATCACCTGAAAATACGAAGGTTAATTCTTGAGTTAGAGTGAATTCATATATCGTAAAGACAAACACAATGCACACACACCCAGACATACAGGCATAGAGATAGCAACACTGCACACACAGATATGCATACGCTAAGAAAAGTTGTTTTTAGTTCCTTTAATTTGGAGGCCTTTCGAACGTTCATTCCCATTTAAAACAAACAAGGTTCCGGTATTCACAGTTGGGATAATCGAATAAAATTTTATCCAAAAAGCTTCGCAACTTCTTGAGATATCGTATCCAGACCCACATGCATACAGGATGATCGTAAACTCTTTTAACAAAAAAAGAGGGGTACACATCAGAACGAACAATATTGGCAATGGAACCTAGGGCAGCATTCCACTCACAGTGTTAGAAAAGAGAAAAGTTACATATCCGCGTTGATCCTTCAACAGTGAAAAAATCTGATTTGGGCAGCACATGACTTTCTCTGCAGACTTATATCCACGTTATCTTTATTTTAATTAAATTTAATTCACTTTTAATTCAGTTTTCGTTCTCATTTGGTAACTGGACTTATTTTCAAAGATGACGTAGAGAAAATACGAAAAAGGTAAAATATCTCGAGAACGGCTAGTCCTAGTGTAATGGGGTGGGTCTTATTTTTTTCGTCGTTAAAAATTACGTATAAAACAAGCATTTAATGGATATATTTGAACATACGTAGTTTTTTATTTTAGATTTCTACGATTTTTGCGGGCCATTTTGCAAAAAAAGGCAGGTTATTTTTTTTCGAATCGTACTAAAATCTAATCAGCAACAGGGTAAACCACAAGGGACTTATCTACCGAATTTTGTGACATTCGGTCCATTAGTTTTTTAGTTAGAGTGGATACAAAATCTGCACAGACAGACAGACACACAGACAGATACACAGACGTCACGTTAAAAATAGTGTTTTCGTATTCTACAGGTCTCGAAACGCGTAGATCCGTCGAAAACTCGAGTTGCGATTTTCGGCATGATTCCAATACTTTCCCTATACATTACCATATATTGCAGGGAAAGTAAAAAAAAGAGACCTAACTAATTTAGGTGTTTCCATTTGAAACACAGAAAGACTCAAAGTAGCTGCTCAAAGTGACGTTCAAGGGCATCGTTGCACAGCCGACATCGGCAAGTGAAAGACTGTCGAACCCTCTCGCAGACTCTTGATATATAGTATACTAATGGCGGCAACACGTCATACCTTCAAAACGATTTAAATAGTAAATAAATGACAAATTAGATTTTAAGCGTCATTTTATTCAAACATCCATCAGACGCACATATAATTTAAAAGTCAGGGCGCGCTTTCGGGTATCATCATACTCTTCCTCAGTGGCGTTAAATAAGAAATCATGCCAACATGCTTAAATACTATCCACTACCGGCAAGTTGAATTTGCATATTACAAAAAAATATGTTTACAAAAAAAGTATTTACAAAAAAGTATTTAAAATTCTTTACTTGTGTATATTTGTGCTTAAACTGGATTACGACTTTTTGTCTTTCTTGTATTTATAAATTCGTAATTTTTACTTTCCTTATATACATATAATGTATAAGGAAATTATTGCAACGGGGTCGAAAATTCGAATTCGAGTTTTCGACGGGAAAGCACGTTTCAAGCATCCCTGAACACGAATCAGACGTTTTTGAGATGATGTCTGTGTGTGGGTGGTTGGGTGGCAGTGAGTCTGTGGAGACGATAACTGACGAACGAATGGACCGATTCGAACGAAATTTGGTACAAAAATTAGAATCCATGAATACTGGAAGCTTATTGTTTTCATAAACAATCGGATGTTCAGACCCCTCTAAATTTTCGAGTGAAATTTTGAAAAAATCGTCAAAAAATCAAAACCTTTAATAAAGTTACGCGAATAGTCATTTCTTATATAATTTTTCATTTGAAAACGATTGACATAAACTTTAGAACGCTAACATGAACCGTTCTAGAGATATGGTACATTAAAAAAAAAATATCAAAAATCATATAAAAAATATTACTTATTGTGAAATATGTTCACTTTTCATAAGTAATAATATCATGTTATAAATTGGGTTACATTATTCTCGTGGATCTAGTTAGTTCCATTCATGAGAAAAAATACTTTGAGTAATACTTTTGGATTTGAATGCTAATAGTCAATTTTCTGCTATAAGAATAACTTATTTCTCCGTCTATAATGCTTGACGAAATTTGGCGGAATATCGCCAACTTGGCGACTTTTTAAATGTTGCCAAATTAACGAAAATCTCGCCAAATGGATAAAATGACGTTAAATCAATGAAATGACGACTATCTGACGAAAATTTAATATCTTGGAAAGAATGTAAGTATCTACTATAACAAAAACCTATTTTAGCTTTCCCTATATACATAATGCATGAGGAAAGTATTTTGTGACGGGGTCGAGAGAAAATTCGAATTCGAGTTTTCGACGGGAGAGCACATTTCAAGCATCCCTGATCACGAATCAAACATTTTTGAAATGATGTCTGTGTGTGTGTGTGTATGTGTATCAGTGAGTCTGTGGAGACGATATCTCACGAATGAATGGAGCGATTCAAATGAAATTTGGTACAAAAGTCACAATCTATGAATACTGTAAGCCTATTGTTTTTAAACGTAATCGAATGTTCAGAATCCACTTAAATTTTCGAGTGAAATTTTAAAAAAATCATCAAAAAAATCAAAACCATTAATAAAGTTACGGAAATAGACATTTCTTATGTAATTTTTCCTTAGAAAACGATTGACATAAACTTTAGAACGCTAGCATGAACCGTTCTCGAGATATTGTACATTTTACAAAAAAATTTATCAAAAAATCCCATAAATTAAAAAAAACATTAACTGTTGAGAAACATGTTCCCTCTTCATATGTAATATCATGCAATAAATTGGGTGACATCATTCTTGTGGATCTAGCTCGTTCCATTCATGAGAAAAGATACTTTGAGTAATACTTTTGTATTTGAACGCCAATAGTCATTTATCTGCTATAAGAATAACTTATTTCTCCATCAATAACGCTTGGCGAGATTTTGACGACGAATTTGGCGGAATGTCGCCGACTTGGCGACGTTTTGAAATGTTGCCAAATTAACGAAAATCTCGCCAAATGGATAAAAATGACTCTAAATCAATGAAAATGACGACTAATTGTCGAAAATTCAATATCTTGGAAAGAATATAAGTATCTACTATAAGAAAAACCTATTTTTTTATTGTAAAAGTAGTAAATTCATTGCATTCTATAAGGAAAGTCATGTGTTGCCCACATCAGATTTTTTTTTTACTGTAAAAGAGGTAAATTCATGGCATTATATAAGAAAAGTCATGTCTTGCCCACATCAGATTTTGTTTACTGTAAAAGAGGTTAATTCATTGCATTATATAAGGAAAGTCATGAGCTGCTCACATCAGATTTTTAAATCTGTTTCGGGTGATTTTGTGGGGATGTATTAAACGTGTTTAGTAGTGATGCCAATTTTGTAATATGCAAATTCAACTTTCCGGTAGTGGATAATATTTAAGCATGTTGGCATGATTGTTTATTTAACGCCACTGAGGAAGGGTATGATGATACCCGAAAGCTCTCCGGCTTTTAAATTATATGTACGATACGTCTGATGAATGTTTAAATAAAATGACGTTTAAAATCTAATTTGTCATTCACTTATTATTTAAATCTTGGTATAGTGTTGATCTTGTCCGCAATCACAATGATTTTCGTGGAGATCTCACAGAGAGTCCACAGGTGTCTCGTGCACCAATGTATTCATGCGTTCCCAGAATCATCTCTATCGTGATGTACTCATATTATTGATTTAGGTGTCACTTTCGATGATACTTTTAACTTTCAGCGACATATCAATAATATTATTAAAAGAGCCTACCAAAGACTTGGTTTCACCTTAAGACGATCTCGTGTTTTTGCCAGTTCTGATACGATTATTTGTATTTATAATACCCTTGTTAAACCAATCTTGGAATATTGTGCAATGATTTGGGACCCTGTTTACAATCTGCATTCTCAACGGATAGAAATCGTGCAAAATAAACTTTTACGTACTATTGATTACAGATTGACTGGCTATTATCCTTATGATATGCATACAAGGGAACTCAGACAGAAATATAGTTTAATGTCTCTTAAAAAAAGAAGAAGCTGGTCCTGCCTCTTGTTTTATTATAAGGTTTTAAATAATACTATTGATTGCCCTACTTCACTTTCTTGCCTGGAATTCCACATACCTGTGAATAATACCAGGAAAAAAACTCTTTTTTACAATACTACTGTTAAGCGCAACTACTTTAAATGCTATTCTATCTATAAATTTGTTGATCTATATAATACCTATTGTGCTGATATTGATATATTTAACTTGACTCCTGCCTGTTTTAAAAAAGCCTGTTTCAATGCGCTTGACATGTTTACTACTTAGTATTCTTGTATCCTATGTTCTGTACTTTTTAATTTCTTGTGTGGCTACTGTAACTGGATTTCACCTGTAGTTGTCACGTAAATTGAATAAATAAATAAATAAATAAATAAATCATCGTAAAAATCCATTGAATGCTTGAATTCCAAATTTCAACCTAATGCCAATATTTTTACTGCGCATAAAATAGGTATGGTATGGAAAGTAGAAAGGATGAAAAATACTTGAAACACACACACACACACATTCAATAACTCATACTTATTATTCCAAACACAAACTGTGTGGAACATTAGAAAGTGTTTCGAAAACCTCTTCTTGAAATACAAGGTTGACGAAAGATAAAAAGGAATAATAATAATAAAAAAAACAGTAAAAATTCGGATGAAGATAATTTTTTTTAAAGAGATAGAATGAAGATTTGATCGATAGTTGGTGGAGGAAACTCTTTTGACAAAAAGTGTTAAAAGTACCTGTACACGTACAGGGTTGGAAAAGTGCGGGTTTTATGAAGGTACGAGCGATAAGTGCTGGATTTACGATTTTCAAAACTTGGTAACGCTACAAATTTCCTTATTTATTATTTCGGTCATGTACTCGTAAAACTCACTTATGGTCTCAAAATGAATGAACGACGTAGAAAAACAGTGACCGCGTTACCGGATGATTTCTGTTCTCTGAATGTCCAATTACACATTCAAATATATGGAACGAGCAGATATAACCGAGGTTGTTCGTGATTACAAATATGTGCACCGTGGAGTTAACTTTTATGGATTATAAGGTTGAATATACTAGAATACTTTATTTATTTATTTACAAAAACACCGGATTGTTGAAAAATCACTTACACCCAACGAACTTATATACATGGAAACACTGTTCGTATTCTGGCAACATTATCCGCCATAAGCCACAGTTCGCGCTGCATAAAGCTCCTCTAGTAGAGGAGCTCTAGCGTTGCATGTGACGTCACAACCAATTTATTACTTTCCTTATATACAATAAGATATATGGAAAGTATTGTGACGGGGCCGAAAATTCGAATTCGAGTTTTCGACGGGAGAGCACGTTTCAAGCATCCCTGATCACGAATCGAACATTTTTGAAGTGATGTCTGTGTGTGCGTGTATATGTGTATGTGTGTGTCAGTGAGTCTGTGGAGACGATAACTGACGAACGAATGGACCGATTCGAACGAAATTTGGCACAAAAATTACAATCCGTAAACACTGGAAGCCTATTGTTTTTATACGTAATCGAATGTTGAGAACCCCCCTAAATTTTCGAGTGAAATTTTGAAAAAGTCGTCAAAAAATCAAAACCTCTAATAAAGTTACGCAAATAGACATTTCTTGTGTAATTTTCATTAGAAAACGATTGATATAAATTTTAGAACGCTAACATGAACCGTTCTCCAGATATTGCACATTTTTCAAAAAAATTATCAAAAAGTCATATAAAATAAAAAAAATGTTTTCTATTGAGAAACATGTTCACTTTCCATATGTAATACCATGCGATAAATTAGGTAACATCATTCTCGTGGATCTAACTCGTTCCATTCATGAAAAAAGATACTTTGGGTAATACTTTTGTATTTGAACGCTAATAGTCATTTATGTGCTGTAAGGATAACTTATTTCTCTGTCGATAGCGCTTGGCGAGATTTTGGCGACGAATTTGGTGGAATGTCGCCAACTTGGCGACTTTTTTAAATGTTGCTAAATTAACGATAAACTCGCCAAATGGATAAAAATGACGCTAAATCAATTAAAATGACGGCTCAGGCTCATTGACGAAAATTCAATAGTTTGGAAAGAATATAAATATCTACTATAAAAATAATCTATTTTTTTTTACTGTAAAGGTTGTAAATACATTGCATTATATAAGCAAAGTCATGTGCTGCGCACATCAGATTTTTTGTTATTATGAGTATATTGACAAAATGTCTTGTTATTATTTGTTATTAGGAGTATATTGTCAATTTGTTATTATAAATATATTGGCAATTTGTCATTATGAGTATATTGAAATCAAATTATATATGAAATTAAAACAAGATATACGAAATAAAATTAAAATATATCAATCGATTCATGTAACAGCAAATAGCAAGATCGCAGAGTTGAGGTGGTAATGTTGATAGTTGACTGTGTGTGACGTCAGATTAAGGAAGAGCGTTTAACTTATGGCGCCGACGCTAGTAGTGTTTCCATGTATATAAGCTCGTTGCTTACACCAGGTAAAAAATAAATAAATAAAAATAAAAATAAATACAACACCAGAGCAAATCAAAATTTAAAATGTATTGAAAATGAGGTCAAATTAAAATTATGAAGGCTTGTATAAAATATAGAGCATGCACCAACTCAGATGGAAGCATACTTGAGTTATCCTCGAACTAGAAATAGTGATAATTAGCATTATGGAAAGAGAGTTTTAATTTAGATGTCGCTCATGTTAGTAAAGCCCCATTTGTTCTCATTGGACACATGAAGGCGAGGTGCTTGGTATACGTTTTCGATTATTTTTTAATTAGAGTTCCCTAATTATGAATAGAAGTAATATTTTTTTTCCAGTTGTCAAACGAGTTATAGAATATAGGGAGAGATAAAAATAAATTAAAAGGTAAAACATTTGAATAAGTATGGATATTCTTTATTGTTTGAGTTCTAATTTGAATAGCACTGATAATATTAAACGGAACACTTGCAGAAAGACTCGTTTACCTCAAGTTTATGCAGATTAAAACGAGGGAATCTTTGTTATATGACATATCCGCGGTCGCAAGTCGAGATATATCGACACGATATATCTTGACTTGTGACTGCAGACGTCCTTGTTAATTACTAATGATGTCATTGTCATCGCTATTTATCGAGATTTCTTCATGAGACCGATGTCACAAGTTAGTATTTAGAACAGAGGTTTATCTCCAGCCTTCTTTTATGAACTACCAGTGCCATTGCAGTGATACTACGACGTTCAACACAGGCCAGCAAGTGTTCAACTGAATATTCATTCCTTTCACCACTTTTGATTTTTCTTGCATGTATAGTATAATGTATGGGGGAAAACTCCGTGATTTGGTAGGAAATTCGAATTCAAGTGTTTGACGAATTAACACGTTTTGAGCAACCCTGAACTTAAACGGAACGTTTATAATGCGATGTCTGTACGTGCGTGCGCTCGTGAGTCTGTGGATACGATATCTAAAAAAAAAAAAAAAACATTCGAATGAAACTCGGTACGATTAATATAATCTGTGATCGTTGGAATCTGTTTGGTCTTAAATGCAATCAGACACATTACAAACCCCCCCCCCCCCTTAAATTATCGAATTCTGTAAAAATCATTAAAAAAAATAATAATAAAATAAAAATAAATAAAAATTAAGGCATTTAATCATTTGAAATAAAAATAATTTTTTTTGTAATTTATCAATAGAAAACGAATAATGCGAACAATAGCATATAGCCGTAGTTAGGATCTAGGAAAAAAGGTATAGCAGAATGGGGGGGGGGTACATTGCTGAAATAATTTCATTTTGCAGTGTGGATCCTAGAAATAACTAATTTAATTTTTCTTCCAATGCAGGATCGGAGGAGAGCGCTGGGGAGGGGAAGGCGAGCTATTGTTACAACCCCAAACCCAACCCACCAGTGCTTACGTCACTGCGATGGTAAGAACCCTTTTCGAGATATTGAAATTATAATTTTAATATATTTTACTATATTTATAAAAATATATACTTTTTAATATATTTATAAAAAAAAATCTGATGTGGGCAGCACATGACTTTCCTTATATAATGCGATGAATTTACTACTTTTACAGTTAAAAAATATTATTCTTATAGTAGATACTTATTTTCTTTCCAAGATATTGAATTTTCTGCACTTAGTCGTTATTTTCATTGTTTTAGCGTCATTTTTATCCATTTGGCTAGATTTTCTTTAATTTGGCAACGTTTAAAAAAGTCGCAAAGTTGGCGACATTCCGCCAAATTTGTCGCCAAAGTCTCGCCAAGCGCTATGGACAGAGAAATAAGTTATTCTTACAGCGGATAAATGACTATTGGCGTTCAAATACAAAAGTATTACTCAAAGTATCTTTTCTCGTGAATGGAATGAGTTAGGTCTACGAGAATGATGTCACCCAATTTATCGCATGGTATTACATATGAAAAGTGAACGTGTTTCTTAACAGTTAATATTTTTTTTTATTTTACTTGACTTTTTGATAAACTTATTTGAAAAATGTGCAATATCTCGAGAACGGTTAATGCTAGCGTTCCACAGTTTATGTCAATCGTTTTCTAAGGAAAAATTACATAAGAAATGTCTATTTGCGTAACTTTATTAAAGGTTTTAATTTTTTGATGATTTTTTCAAAATTTCACTCGAAAATTTAGGGGGTTCTGAACATTCGATTGTGTTTAAAAAAATAGGCTTCCAGTATTCACGGATTGTGATTTTTGGACCAAATTTCATTCGAATCGCTTTATTTGTTCGTGAGATATCGTCTCCACAGACTCACTGATACACACACACACACACACACATACACACACACACACATACACACAGACATCACCTCAAAAATGTTTGATTCGTGATCAGGGATGCTTGAAACGTGCTCTTCCGTCGAAAACTCGAAATGGAATTTTCGACCCCGTCATAATACTTTCCTTATTATGTATATAAGGAAAGTAATTATATTAAAAATATTAAGTAACAATAATATTAAAAATCTGATGTGGGCAGCACATGACTTTCCCTGCAGACATATATTAACGTTCTCTTTGTTTTAATTAAATTTATTTCACTTTTAATTCAATTTTTGTTCTCATTCGGTAACCGGGCTTATTTTCAAAGGTGGCGTAGGGAAAGTACGAAAAACTAAAATATCTCGAGAACGGCTAGTCCTAGTGTAATGGGGTTGATCTTAGTCTTTTCGTCGTTAAAAATTACGTATTAAATTAGCATTTAATGGATATCTTTGAGTATACCCAGTTCTTTAGTTTAGATTTGGACGATTTTTGCGGGCCATTTTGCAAAAAAAGGCAGGTCATTTTTTTTCCGAATCGTACCAAAATCTAATCAGCACCAGGATAACCCATAAGTGACTCATCTACCGAATTTTGTGAAATTCGGTCCATTAGTTTTTCAGTTAGAGTGGATACAAGCTTTTGCGTGCCATTTCGCAAAAGAAGGCGGGTTCTTTTATCCCGAATCGAACCCAAAACTAATCAGCACCAGAGTCGCTCACAAGTAACTTACCAAATTTTGTGAAATTCGGTCTATTAGTTTTTTAGTTAGAGTGGATACAAAATCTGCACTGACAGACAGACAGACACACAGACAGACACACAGACACACACACAGACGTCACGCTAAGACGTCACGGTTTTTTCGTATTCTAGAGGTCTCGAAACGTGTAGATCCGTCGAAAACTCGAGTTGCGATTTTCGGCATGATTCCAATACTTTCCCTATACATTACCATGTATTGCAGGGAAAGTAAAATGTATTAAGTATCATAAAACTTTAGTAGCTCTAGTATCATAAAACTTTCAGTTAATTTTCCATATGCAGTGTTATGTGATATACCTATAAACATTACTCGTTCTGATAGAGCCCGTTCCATTCAAAAGCAGACATCTTTTGAATGGAAAGTTGCGAAGTATTTATGCATTTTGACGCTGAAAATTTCGTTCAATTTTATGTGTTTTGATTAAGAATAATCAAAAGTGAAAGGGATATTGATTCGGATTTTGCAAGTGGGTGTAAATGATGTATTTTGTTTTGGACAATTTAGGAAGCCAATAGTTTTAATTTACGTGATGTTAATTCAATGCCAATAACATTTCCATAATTCAATGATAATTACATAATTCAATGCGAATAACTGTAGATGAAGAAAATACGGGGGTTCCTAGGAAAGTCCCGAAGCACTCTACTAACTTTGCACGGAAAGGTCTATGAGTGTACACATTAGGTCTATGTATGGTAAAGTTACCATGTCCGATCCAATAAAAGGGATCGCAGCGCTCCTGGCGGAGAATAAAGAAAAACAAGACGCAAAACGCAAGGAGAAGACTGTCGATTACGAAGTTGTAGAGGATTGTTTACTAATCGACATCAATCAGAGTCGACATTCATAGAGCGAAAATCGACAGTAATAACGCACGAAAGGCGGTTAGGGAAGGCAATAAATAAAATACCCGTTAAAAAGTCGTATCATCGGGGACTGTAACACGGTGACACCTGCAACGCTCGTCAAATTACGCGGTCCTATTCTTTCTCTAATTTAAATGCACATTGTTGTTGACGGCGGGGGGCATGTTAAACAGGGCGGAGGCATTCTGTACATTAGAATTCTGTCCACGTAATTTGGCGTCCAGACATTGGCGTCCATGGACGCCAATGTCTGCAAAGGGAGATCGAACTGTTTGGGATAGGGTATGTCAAATACCTGTCTTTTTGAGAGGTTCTTCGTTTGGGATGGATGCTGTCCCACCCGTAAGCAAAAGATTAAGGACTCTTTTTGGAAACCCTGTATATTATATATAGGGAAAATCATACGTTATTCAAATGGGATTTTCTTTATTTAAAAAAAAAACATCGTATATTCTGAATAATATTCGTACCAATTTTATGGCTCTATTTATACAACTGGTTGCCGTCTGAAAGGGTGATATAAAATCTCCCTGTACTGACTCCCTTTCCTAATATGGAGCCGAAGAAAATCATTCTTGGGGAATTTTATTTTTTTGAAGCGGTAATGGTTCTTCGCCGGGCATTTATTGCAAGTCTCTAATTTATAGAGGCGGCAGGTAGTGTATTTTTGGATTCCACGAGAACCAGGGGACAAAGTTCAAGCATCGTCTGCGTAACATCGGTGGTTATTTTAAGGGCTGGCCCGGAAATGTGGAACACATTCTTTAGCTAAAGAAACGCCAAGAAAACCACTCGCACGCATTTATTCATACAGGAAAAGGGTTTTATGAGCCAATATAAATGCTTTAGTTAATTGTTAAAAATATGCGCAGTGCGAGTTCTTCCGGTCTGCTTGCTTTTCGGTCCATTTATATTCCAAATTTTATTTCGTTACCATTGTGTCACAATTAGTGTAAATCACGAGTTTTGAATAAAAAATAATTAAAATTTTAATGATGCGACTGACAAAACATTCTTACACATTTTTAGTTTTATGTAGATTTTAGCATGCACATTTGTGTAGCGATAAGTATACATACGTTTCTGATCACGATTCAATAGGTCCACACCTTTGCGATAAGGGAGCGGTAGCCCAGTGGTTAGCGCGCGGGCATTGCACTCGGCAAGCCCGGGTTCGATTCCCGCCTCTGCCAAAAACTGCTGCCGTATTCACGCGGAGTACGATCACGTTAAACATGTGGGTCCGTAAGTCCTTCCGAGAGGTTGGTGATAGGAGAAGGAGGGTACAGTCCCTGTGGATGCCTCCCCCACTGGGTTTCGGTCTAAATTGGGTGGCACTTCCCGGCCGTCCAAACAGTTACCTTACACCTTTCAGGTAGGTCAGACGGTCTGGGTCTCAACAACAACACCTTTAAGATAGATACATAGGCTCCCATAGGAGATTGCAAGAGGGGCACGTGCCCTCCTGGATGTTCAACGTCACAAAGGTGGGCCTCAAGCTAGTAGATGATGTACATCTTATCCTTGAGTTTGTCCCATTGACGTAAGTGGTTTGCTCCCCACTCATAGAAAAAGTTCTATGGACGCCCATGGATAGATATACGAATCGGCCCATGGATATGGGCGCCCATGCATAGATATACAAAGACAAGAACTTACACAACTTCTTTGTTCAAAAGCAGGCATATGTCAGTTAGGTGACTACAATTGTTTCTGTTTCGAGGGTGTTACAAGCCCCCTTTTTTAGGCGCTAGAAAAATATTTTTTAAGTGCTGATTTCATCCGTTCTGCAAATATCTTCGCTGTGTGTGTCCCTGATCTTCTAAATTTTTCATAGCTTGCCTCTTCGCAATTCGCTCTCAGCTTTAGTTAAGGATGCATCCTGCTTGTTCCAACTGTGCTGTTTTGTCTTGAAGAAAGATATAACGTCCTCGAAATGATTGTAGTCTTCTAACTGATATATGCCTGCTTTTGAACAAGGAAGTTGTGTAACTTCATGTTCTATGGTGAGAGTGACTGGCTAAGGGATGATTGACATAGCCCAAACTTCAGAAGGTAGAAACTTGAAACTTTATACGTGGGCTTCGCTCTACAAGTAATGAAAAACATCTAAAATCTTGGAATTTTGTTTGAGAAATTTATAAATCGAGGAATTTTACATTCTTTTATCTATAACTCGAGAACGGCCAGACACACAAAATTCGTTTCTATATCGTAATGCGCAGAAAAAAAAATATGTTAAATTTTCACAATGAATTTATAGGTGTATAATAAATCGTGCTTGACATATTTTAATTTATAGTTACAGCGGATGCTTTTTTTAAATTATACTACTTTTAACAATGATTTATTTTTATTTTATTTTTTTATTATTAGTTTTGATTCCATTGTGGGCTGATAACTAAGGTAATTGAATTATGTTTCAAATACCGAAATCGTTTGTTGGCTATTCTTGAAATCAATCTATTTAAAATTAATGGTATAATGAATTAGATTTTAGTTTATAATGTTTGAAAACGTCAAAAATAAAGTGATATACAGTGATCGGAGATGAAATATTGTTTTGTGTACCACAATTTACATGTTAACAAAATTATAAACTGTGTGTTATTTTTATGCTTATATCTTCAACGGATTTTGATTTTCAGAACTTTTGTTAAGTAAGTGTCATATTTTAATAAATTTGTTGGTGTCACATTTTATAATGACCACATGGAAATGATTAGTACACAGAGGGAGAGGGAGAGAATCGGAAAATGCTTTTCTTTTTAATTCACGTATTTCCGAATGTGTGTATATGTTTTTTGTAACGGGATAAAAACTGGTATGGAAATAAATTTTTGCTACCATTTCAGCGTTTTTATTTTGGCGCATGTTGACTACATATTTTTGTAAATTGATTTATAAACGGGACCAGGATGTTTTACTTTCAAATTTGTCTGCGTTGATAACTCTTAAAAGCGAGAACAGAAATTTTTATTTTCTTATTTCCCTTAATAGGGGAATTAAATATTTTAATGCAATTTTTTGAAAAAAAAAATAATATAAATGCCTAAATCAACTAAACAAATGACAAATCTTAAAACCAGATACAAAGGTCACTTTATTAAACAATCATCCTACAGACGTACATCAAATACAGCCAAAGCGCTTTCAAACATCCTCATGTTCATCTTCAGTTTAATAAAGTGATCTTTGGATCTGGTTTTAAGATTTGTAATTTGTTTAGTTGATTTAGTGATATGAAATTTTGACGTGTCTCCACTCCTGATAAATATAAATGCCTTTGGAATTACATATTTTAGATAACGAGCAACGCCGCGTGCATCTGTTACACGGAATATATATGCAGCAAGCGTCTAAAACCGGTCTAATTTTCCTTAATATGAGTAAAACCATTCAAGAGTCACTCATTAAAAGCCCATTCTGCTACTAATCCTCGTGTCAAAAGTTCCCCAAAAGAGATACTTTTACCTACATCAGGCGGAAATTGGGACGAAGTTAACAGTGCGAAAAATTAGAAGTCGTCCTACCGTTGAATTACAAGTAATGACACAAGGTGGATCCAGGTTATTTTTTTTCTCGCTTCCGACGGGCCCGGTCTTTTTGGCCCCGTCCTACAGGTGGATGATTTAAAAAGGAAAAAAAAAAAAAAAACGGGGAAAAGGAAGGTTTTTCTCACGCTCACACGCACCGGATACTGTCGTGAGAAGTTTCTATAAATTGTCTTTCAAAGTTTTTGTATAAGAACAGTTCTCGATTTGAGAACAAGTTCCCGTTCCTAGAGGTCGTTCACTACATGTTTTATTCTTTTAGCTGCGGTGCCCGCAGCTAGCGGTTAATGCTTTTAGCAACTGCTTTTGTAGAAATCACATTAAGCAAAATAAATAACAACAAATAAACCCCGCATAGGCCGCTAAGTGACTACGTTTTAAATAACGCCTTTGACCCTCTGTGCGGCTTTTGTTAAAAGGCGACCGTTTAACAAGTTAAAATTGCTTGTTAACCAGAGCAACAGGGTAAGATAGAACAAAACACAGATGGAAGAGGGGGGGGGGGATATAATAATCGGAATTACGTTAATGTTAACCGGATTCCAGCGACTTTTGGCAAACAATAAATTTAATCTGATATGATTTCGCTGCCAGCAATTTTTACTTTCCTTATATACATAATGTATAAGGAAAGTATTGGGACGGGGTCGAAAATTCGAATTCGAGTTTTCGACGGGAAAGCACGTTTCAAGCATCCCTGATCACGAATCAAACATTTTTGAGGTGATGTCTATGTGTGTGTATGTGTGTATGTGTGTCAGTGAGTCTGTGGAGACGATATATCACAAACGAATAGAGCGATTCGAATGAAATTTGGCACAAAAATGACAATCCGTGAATACTGGAAGTCTATTGTTTTTAAACGTAATCGAATGTTCAGAATCCCCCCCTAAATTGTCAAGTGAAAGTTTGAAAAAATCATCAAAAAAATGAAAATCTTTAATAAAGTTACGCAAACAGACATTTCTTATGTAATTTTTCCTTAGAAAACGATTGACATAAACTTTAGAACGCTATCGTCAACCGTTCTCGGGATATTGCATATTTTTAAAATAAATTTATCAAAAAATCCCATAAATTAAAAAAATATGTATTAACTGGTGAGAAACATGTTCACTTTTCATATGTAATATCATGCGATAAATTGGGTGACATCATTTTCGTGAATCTAGCTCGTTCCATTCATGGGAAATGATACTTTGAGTAATACTTTTGTATTTGAACGCCAATAGTTATTTATCTGCTATAAGAATAACTTATTTCTCCGTCTATAATGCTTGGCGAGATGTTGGCGCCGAATTTGGCAGAATGTCGCCAACTTGACGACTTTTCGAAATGTTGCCAAATTGATAAAATCTCGTCAAATGGATAAAAATGACACTAAATCAGTGAAAATGACGACTAATTGACAAAAATTCAATTTCTTGGAAAGAATATAAATAACTACTATAAGAAAAACCTATTATTTTATTGTAAAAATAGTAAATTCATTGCATTATATAAAGAAAGTCATGTGTTGTTCACATCAGAATTTTTTTATTTATTACCTAGACTGTCCAGCTCACCCAAAGGGTATTGAACAATTACAAGAAACAACCGCGAAAAATACAGAAAAACTATACAGAAAACACAAAAACTAGAAAATACACATAAACAAGACAATGCACAAAACAAGAGTATGAAACATTCCAACTATTTAACTAACCATAATTAAATCAGGAAACCCTTTCCCAGAATGAGAAACAAAATTTGGACCGCAGCCAGGATTATTATAAATAATGAGATTATTATCAAGGCAAAAATCAATAAAGCTGTATATATAACCCATCTGATCAATGAAATTATATCCCCACAACTTAGCTCTAACATTGAAATCACCCATAAGAAGGAAGTTAGAATTTAAAAAGAATATTGAAGAGAATTAAGAAAATAAGGTATGAATATCGTCATGGGGCGGAAAGTATGTACTAGAAATTATCAAGTCTTTATTAAATGGGACTTTATTTAACTTCAACGAAAACAAAGGATAATATATTAAATTTAAGATTAAAATTTAAGTTATAATAAATTTAATCTGATATGCTTTCGCTGCCAGCATTTTTTTTTTATTTAGTACCTAGACTGCAAATTATAATAGATGATTTTTGAGACTTTGAAAAAAATTGAACAAAGCCAAAAGGAGGGGGGGGGGGGTGTCAAGAATTTTTCTATTAGTACCATAAGGTTCTTGAATGCTGATAAAATTCAAAGAAAGTTTTATTGCAGCTTGAAAGATATAATTATGGGCAACTAGAGAATTATTAGCATTAATTTGGATACCGTTAAGTACCATATTAGAAAAAAAAGTTTAAATTTAAATAAAAATGAAAAGCCACGATAAGAATTTTGCCATCAGAAACATATGGTTCTTAAATACATACAAATTTTAGGAAAAGTTCTATGGCAATTGGAAAGACATAGTTATTAGAGGAGAATGAATAATTAGTATTTATTTGAATTCCTTTAAGAACCGTAAAGGAAAAGAAAAATAAAAACACCAACACCAGAGTGCAGATGTGGAGAAGTTTTTTTTACAGATGTGGTGAAACACGTAAAAAGAACGAAATACAAAATTAAGACTCGTAATAAGATTTGTGTTGCAAATGATGATTGCGAAATTTTGTGAAAGAGAACCATATTGTTTTAGACCAAAAAAAGGGGGGATAAGAATTTTGCCATTATTAGTGTATGGTTCTTGAACAAAAATAAAGTCAATAAAAAATTCGGCCGTAATTTGAAATAAATGATTGTGAGCAGGAAAGAAATTGTTAGTGTTTATCTGTAATCCAGAAAAATCATAAAATAAAAACAAGAGCACATATGAAGAGAAAATTAAAGAAAAAAGTAAAACAAAGGCATTAAGATTCTTTTGTAAATTTCTGATTCGTTGAAGTTTCAATTGATAAGACATACATGATTTTTCATCGTGGGTATTGTGATTCACTGGATAAATCAATTTTTTGTCCTTGTTTGGCTGTGTTACAATTAATACAGGATGGAGTCTTGGATTTGCAGTTTTTATAATTCTGATCATTACCACCACTCATGCTACAGTAGCTTGATAATCGGTGACAGTAGTAGACGGTATATACGAAGACCTGACACTTGTAACACATCTTCAATGCTGTGAATTTTTTGACCAATAATGAATTGAAATTGAAGAAGATTCTTTTCTGTTATTAGATTTTTAACACAGAGTTTATGTCCATTAAAAAGACCCATTTGTTGGGGTCATTTTTAGATTTAAACATCTTAATGGGTTTCAGGTCATCCAAATTGATATCTGGAACGTTTTGAATGATGTGCCTTGCATCTTCTTCCTGAAGAGAGAGAGACGGAGACCAAATATTATAATAGGTCTCTTTCTTGTTTCTTGCTTTGAGATTGTAAAATTTTTCTTGTTTGAGTTAATAAATTTTGGTAGAAGTAGATATGGATTTTTCTCTCTACAGGTAATTTTGGTAGTTCCATTGTTTAAAAAGGTGGTAAATGGTTTTAAGACTTTCTAGATAATCGAGAAGCCCCTTCCGGTGGCCCCTATAATGTTGAATCATAGAACACTTATAACAATGACCATGAGACAAAAACTAACGAAACCGCATTTTTGATTTCTCCTCTGAGAGCAGACGAAATATAGGAGGATTGAAAATTCTTTCCACGCCCCCCCCCCCTCCTCCAGATACCCCAAGGTGACTTAGATTTTTTGGATGGGGTTTCGGTAACCAAATATTTTATTTCCTATTTTTCCAAATACCCTTTTTACGAATTTCAATGGGTTCCGATAGGTCCCTGGGAGGGGTTATGACCTCCAAAACCCGTGGCAACGTCACTGCTTATAGTAGCGACAGAACCCAACTAAGCCATTTTTTGATTAAGGCGATTATTGCCTATATTGAGCGCCATACATTGCTAAACAAAATAAATTGCATCAAAAAAGTGACAACTTAATCCAGACTTCTGTCTTTGACAGGCTCATATGCAAGTCTCAAATAAAAACGTAAGAAATCAGCTAAGGATACGTAAAAGGAGTATACAGACCGAGAAAATGAGCGAAAAGAAAACTTTCTTATGGACGTTTAACCCTTTGACACACGCGCGGCGTACAGAGTGCACCATTTGGTGAAACTCAAGTAACTCGCATAATTCTCATATATGCACCGAAACTTCACCTAACCTCGTCTTCAGATAAAATGTAACGTGGTCAATTAAAAATATATGTACACTCTTAGTTTATTCAGTATCTAACATTAAAATTTAATACAATTTTGGACAAACAACAGAAATACAATTTTGGAAAATAGGAAAAACTAGATGCAAAATAAGAAAACGAGGAATGTGAATAGGAAAAAACTGATTGGCGTATAACGATTAAGCCTCACGACTGTACAAATAACAATGTTTCGCTCGACAGTTGAAAAGTCGACTTCGACAATAAGAGCTTGCATTTCCGCCCCAGTAGCTCAACGGTAGAGCAACGGCTGGTCAGAACGAATATCCGTGATTCGATTCCTGGTTGAGGCAGCAAGGCTTTTTACAATGAAATTTACAATGCGCGGCAATTTACAATGCGTCCAAACAAACCAACCCTGTAGGTTAGTGCAATAATGTCGGTGGTCTGAAAGGGACCCTAGTATGGCTAGCACGGATTCAGTGGACTCTGGCATATTGAGCACCGATTTCAAATCGAGAGGACAACGACCACGCAGGAAGCTAACCTGGAGGATAAAAAGTGCATCAGGAGACCAACCTGGAGGATAAAAAGTGCATCAGAAGACCAACCTGGAGGATAAAAAGTGCATCAGGAGACCAACCTGGAGGATAAAAAGTGCATCAGGAGACCAACCTGGAGGATAAAAAGTGCATCAGGAGACCAACCTGGAGGATAAAAAGTGCATCAGGAGACCAACCTGGAGGATAAAAAGTGCATCAAAAGACTAACCTGGAGGATAAAAAGTGCATCAGGAGACCAACCTGGAGGATAAAAAGTGCATCAGAAGACCAACCTGGAGGATAAAAAGTGCATCAGGAGACCAACCAGGAGGATAAAAAGTGCATCAGGAGACCGACCTGGAGGATAAAAAGTGCATCAGGAGACCAACCTGGAGGATAAAAAGTGCATCAGGAGACCAATCTGGAGGATAAAAAGTGCATCAGGAGACCAACCTGGAGGAAAAAAGTGCATCAGGAGACCAACCTGGAGGATAAAAAGTGCATCAGGAGACCAACCTGGAGGATAAAAAGTGCATCAGGAGACCAACCTGGAGGATAAAAAGTGCATCAGGAGACCAACCTGGAGGATAAAAAGTGCATCAGGAGACCAACCTGGAGGATAAAAAGTGCATCAGGAGACCAACCTGGAGGATAAAAAGTGCATCAGGAGACCAACCTGGAGGATAAAAAGTGCATCAGGAGACCAACCTGGAGGATAAAAAGTGCAGCAGGAGACCAACCTGGAGGATAAAAATTGCATCAGGAGGCTAACCTGAGGTACAAATAGCAGAAGGTGGCCTGTCAGATTGTCTGTTGCATGCCAATTTGACATTAGAGGGTGGAGTATGCAGACTCCTCTTCGATAATAAGAGCTTGGAATTCCGTCCTAGTAGCTCAACGGTAGAGCGTAAGCTAGCCGGAATGAAGATCCATAGTTTGATTCCCGATTGGGACAATAAAGTTTTGTTTTTTTCACAGTCAAAAGGAGAATAAAATGGGACTTAAAATCATAAAGGTAAAATATATGTATTTGCTTAAAACTGCAATTGACACGCAAAAGGTTGGAATGTTGGCTTTCTTTGGACACGGGACCCAAAGAGATCGACTTTTCTTAAACTTTCCAATTTGTATGCAACGGGGAAAACAATACACCCTGATTTGCATTTTCTAATCTCACACTAGCACCAGGAGTTGAAGCAAAGTCACAGAAGGCTTGAAAAGAAATTTTCATTCGAGGGTGTTTGTTCTCTCTCGAAATTAATTGGCCGTGATTCAGAGTTTTATCCAATTCTGACTCATGCGAATCCGGTGCGTCGTTCGAAAACAATCCTAAATCCGCTATTTAATAAAGGCGCGGTTGGATTTCGAAAGATTCTTCCACCTTTCCGCTTCCTTCTTCTAAAAGCGAAGGTCATCGTAAATTTAGCAAACGTTGTGTTACACTATGGGTGCTTGTAACGAGGGTTAGAATATTGGTAGGCAAGTTCTCAGAAAAATTAAAGCGCGCAGAACATCGTGTATGAACACAACGACACCCAAGAGAAAAAGAGTATTTCAATTAATAAAACTTTTATATAAATTATCACGGGTAAAATGATATTTTAAAACTCAATTTCTGTTATATCTGATTTCTGTTTTAAAAAAAACTCTTTCAAAGAATATCAGAATGAGTCGGAAAGAAATCCAGAAAGCATGCAAAAATGTATTTTCAATGACATGTTGCACCTTTGTCTCTCGTAGCCCGGAGTTCCTACAAGTGCCTGGTAATCGCCAACAATCCCCATTGGCCCAGTATATTGAAAATCAGAGTTAATCTTTGAATGTTGAGCTTATCCGTGATCAACCTGCCCAAATGAGTGGCATATAGTCTCTTTAATCTCAAAGACATTTTCAGAAAGGTAACTTACTGTGAAAACTATGACAGTTTTATTTACAGTTATACGGCCATTACGCATACATTGACTAAGTGGTTTCCAGAGTAACATAATGGCTTTTGTATATTAATTTAGAATAACTATTTTCACTGAAATACTAACAAAAAAATAGCAGAATTTTGAATATATATTTTTTTAAATCGATTGATTTGAATTCAAACTATTGGTTTCAAATGTAAATTTTAGTTTTTAGTTACTAATACCGTTTAACAGATGGATAGTTTAATGAAAGTTTACATTTTTTCTAATGCTTTTGGTAATGTGAAGTAAGTTTTGTAGTACGTATATAATTAAAATACTAGTATTTAAGTCTGTCAAAGACAAAACACTCTTAAAAAATTGAGTGGCAATTTTTTTGTAATAAGTTTTGCTTTGTTTAACATTTATGGCGTTGAAAATAATTGTCTTAATTGTAAACTGGACTAGTTAGATTATGCCCCAAGGTCGGCACTATAAATGACCCCAAGTTTTCAGCTTTGTAGCTCAGAGGAGGAAGAGAGGTCTGAAGGGTGAGTAATGAGTTTTAAAAATCACCCCATTTACTCCTCACCTGAGGGAAGAAGCGAAAATTCGGTTCCCGTTAGGTTCTGTCCTGTGGTTGATACTATAAGTGTGCAAATAATCAGCTATCTAAAGTAGTGGAGAGGGAAAATGCTTCTGATGGAAGGTGAGTAAAGACTATAGAAAACACTCTTTTTTTTCTCCTCCTTCGAGGGAACAATTGAAAGTTCGGCTCCGTTAGATTCTGTCCTGTTATCGATACTAAGATTCAGCTTTATAGATCAGCGGAGTGAGGGCTTTGGAGGGTGAGTAAAGGTTTTAAAATCCCCCCATTTTCTCCTTCCCTGGGGGAATAGTAAAAAATCCAGCCTCGTTAGGTTCTGTCCCGTGGTCGATACTATTAGTTTGCAAGTATTCAGTCTCCTGTGTCAACGGGGTGGGGAACGATCTTCTGGGGGATCTGGAAAGACTAAAACTACAGTGCCTAGAAGGAATAGTGTGCCGACCGAGGCGAAAAATAGGTTCCCTAAAAACCGCCTCCGCCAGACGGCGTTGGTCTCGAATAAGCGGTCTAAAGCGGAGGAGTCAACATTGAAACAAATGGGAATTTATTGCAAATGAAATGACCAATATCTTTCGAAATAACTGAAGAATTTGTGTGAAATTTGGTGTGATTATTGTAAGTGGTATACACAAAAAGTCATTTGATTTTCAGAGAGATTGAGCTAGGGATATATTCGTATTTTTAAAATTTTATTTAACTTTATCTGTGGTCGTTCAAACATTTGATGTCCAAAATAATCAAGTTCATTCATCACAGTAACGTGAAATTCGGTATGCCGTTCTCTCTTGTGGTACATTTCAGTTCTTTCGATTTTGAAGATCATCGGGCTAGCCCGCTATAGGATTTTACTTGTTTTTAGAGAATAACTCGAAAATCAGAGAAAGCAGGAAATCTAAATTTAATATGTCGTTTTCGTTTGAAGTATATTTTAATTCATTCAATTTTGAACCGGGTTAGCCCGTCTTAGGTCCGCCTTAGAAACTCACCCGTTTTTGCGCTATAACTCGAGAACAGGTGTATCTAAAAATTCGAAGTTTAGCATATTCTTGTCATTTGCTGTATATTTTAACTCTCTGGATTAAAAATCTTATCGGGCTAGCCCGTCCTGAGCCCAACAAGAGGAAAATTTCGTTTTCTTTTAGAATAACTCAAAATTCGTATCATTTGGAATGTCTGAATTTAATATATCATTGTCCTTTGGGGTATATTACATTTCATCGCATTTCGAACCGTATCGGGCTAGCCTGTCTTGGCCTGCCATCGAAATTTACTCGCTTTTCAAGAATAACTCGATCAATCGGAGTAGCTAAAAAATGTAAATTTAGTATATCATTTCCTTTTGGATGGATTTTAATTTAGATTTTGAACTTCATCGGGCTAGCCCGTCTTGGGTCCGCTAAAGAATGCTTTCGTTTTTGAAGAATAAGTCGAGCACAGTAATAGCTAAAAATTTCAAGTTTAACATGTCGTTGGCTATTGTGGTATATTTAAGTTTCAACGGATTTGAACTTTATCGGGATAGCCCGTCCTGGGCCCGACATAGGAATGGACTCTTTTTTTAGAAAAACTGGAAAATCGGGGCAACTAGAAAATATAAATTTAATACACCCTTATCTTTTAGGGAATATTTTAATTCCTTCGATTTTGAACCGTATCGGGCGAACCCGTTTTGGGCCTGCCTTAGAAATTCACTTTCTGGGGGGAATAACTCTAGAACGGGAGTATATAAAAGTTCCAAGTTTAGAATGTCGTTGTCATTTGCGGTATATCTTAGCTCATTGGATTTAAAATCTTATCGGGCTAGCCCGTCCTGGTCCCAACAAAAAGAATGTACTCGTTTTTTAAGAATAACTCCAAAACTGTAGCAGCTTGAATGTCTAAATTTAGTACATCATTGTATTTTAGAGTATATTTTATTTCTTTGGATTTTGAACGTTATCAGGCTATCCCGTCTTGGGCCCGACGTAGAAATATACTGGTTTTTCGAGAATAACTCGAAAATCGAAGCAGCTAAAAAAAAAATCAAAATTTAGTATATCATTTTTTGGGGGGGTAAAGTTTAATACTTTCGAATTTGAACCGTATCGAAGTAGCCCGTCCTGGGCCCGGACATATTAATGCATTCGCTTTTTAAATAACTCAAGCAGAGCAGCTAAAATATTTTATATATCATTGTTTTAGGGGTATATTTTAATTCTTTTGATTTTGAACCTTATTGGGCTAGCCGATTTTAGGCTCGTCTTAGGAACGCACTCGTTTTAGGGGAATATTTGGAGAAATGAGAAGCTGAAACTTCCAAGTTTACGATCGCATTCCTAACACGATCGCATTCCTAAGGCGGACTCAAGACAGGCTAGCCCGATGAGGTTCAAATTATAAATTATGATAAACCCCAAAAGAAATTGATATATTTAATTTAGATTTTTCAGCTGTTCCGAATTACGAGTTATTTTCGAAAAACGAGTACATTATCACGATGTCAGGCCCAAGATGATGAGGTTCAAAATGATGAGATGATGAGGTAGCCCGATGAAGTTCAAAATCTAGATTAAAGTCCATCCAAAAGGAAATGATATACTAAATTTACATTTTTTAGCTACTGCGATTGATCGAGTTATTCATGAAATGAGAGTAAATTTCTATGGCGGGCCCAAGACGGGCAAGCCCGATAAGGTTCGAAATGCGATGAAATGTAATATGCCCCAAAGGACAATGATATATTAAATTTAGACATTCTAGATGCTCTGAATTTTTAGTTATTCTCAAAAAATGATATATTCTTTTTGTTGGGCTCAGGACGGGCTAGTCCGAAAAGATTTTTAATCCAAAGAGTTAAAATATACAGCAAATGACAAGGATATGCTAAATTTCGAATATTTAGATACACCTGTTCTCGAGTTATACCGCACAAACGGGTGAGTTTCTAAGGCGGGCCTAAGACGGGCTAACCCGGTACGGTTCAAAATTGAAAGAATTAAAATATACTCCAAAAGAAAACGATATATTAAATTTAGATTTCCTACTTTCTCTGATTTTCGAGTAATTCTCAAAAACCAGGTAAAGTCCTACGGCGGGCCCAGGACGGGCTAGCCCGATGAGCTGCAAAATCGAAAGAACTAAAATATACCACAAGCGGAAACGTCATAACGAATTTCACGTTACTGTGATAAATGAACCTGATTATTTTGGACCTCAAAGATTTGAACGAACACCAGACCAAGTTAAATAAAATTTTATAAATACGAATATATCCCTAGCTCAATCTCTCTGAAAATCAAATGACTTTTTGTGTATACCACTTACAATAATCACACCAAATTTTACACAAATTCTTCAGTTATTTCGAAAGATATCGGCCATTTCATTTGCAATAAATTCCCATTAGTTTCAATGTTAACTCCTCCTCTATAGACCGCTTATTCGAGACCAACGCCGTCTGGCGGAGGCGGCTTTTCAGAAACATCTCCCAGCATTGGGAGGTATAGGCGATCGGCACACTATTCCTTCTAGGCATTTTACTAAAACACATTAGACGATTATTATATATACTTGAAATATTGGCGAAACGTAGCTGAGTTTCCTTCCGTTAATCAAAGAACATCACCGCCTTTCTGGGAAACCCCCTTTGTCTTTGAGGACAATGACTCCGATGCGACACACACGTGAGCGTGCTGGCAGAAATACAAGGGACAGTCTGAAGGGAACAATGGAATTTAGGCGAAAGAATAATTCAATTCTCTAAAACAAAACGGTATAGTGCTTAAACACTTTTCTCAATAGGAAGAATGACTTTTGTCTGCGAATTAAGGGGTCATGAAACCATACTAAATGATGTTATTGGGAAAGCCACAGTTCGAGAGAGGAAATTTTATGCTTTATCGAAAGTTTTGTTAGGCATTCGTTAGGAATTTTCGAAATGTCATACATACGATATTGAATTGTCTATTTTATGTTTTTCCCACCCAGTGCATGGAAATATAGGGAAAGTTTTAGAATACGCCAGAAATAGGAACTCGAGTTTTCGATTGATTTACACATATGAGTACTCCAGAGCAGGAATCCACTATTACTTTCCTTATATACATAATGTATAAGGAAAATATTGTGACGGGGTCGAAAATTCAGATTCGAATTTTCGACGGGAGCGCACGTTTCAAACATCCCTGATCACGAATCAAACATTTTTGAAGTGATGTCTGTGTGTGTGTGTGTGTGTCAGTGAGTCTGTGAAGACGATAACTGACGAACGAATGGGCGGATTCGAACGAAATTTGGTATAAAAATCACAATCCATAAACACTGGAAGTCTATTGTTTTTATACGCAATCGAATGTTCAGAACCCCCATTAAATTTTCGAGTGACATTTTGAAAAAATCGTTAAAAAATCAAAACCGCTAATAAAGTTACGCAAATAGGCATTTTTTATGTAATGTTTCATTAGAAAACGATTGACATAAATTTTAGAACGCTAACATGAACCGTTCTCGAGATATTGCACATCTTTCAAAAAAATTATCAAAAAGTCATATAAAATAAAAAAAAATATTTCCTATTGAGAAACATGTTCACTTTTCATATGTAATACCATGAGATAAATTAGGTGACATCATTCTCGTGGATCTAGCTCGTTCCATTCATGAAAAAAAATACTTTGAGTAATACTTTTGTATTTGAACGCCAATAGTCATTTATCTGTTGTAAGAATAACTTATTTCTTCGTCCATAACGCTTGGCGAGATTTTGGCGACGAATTTGGTGGAATGTCGCCAACTTGGCGACTTTTTTAAATGTTACCAAATTAACGAAAATCTCGCCAAATGGATAAAAATGACACTAAATCAATGAAAATGACAATTAATCGACGAAAATTCCATATCTTGGAAAGAATATAAATATCTACTATAAGAAAAACGTATTGTTTTATTGTAAAAGTAGTAAATTAATTGCATTATATAAGGAAAGTCATGTGTTGCCCACATCAGATTTTTTTTTTATCGTGACGTCCTGTGCGTGTCTGTCTGTACTGTTCTTCAAAAACTATTCAACAAAATTCGGAAGTTGCTTATTTTTTTTAAGATGGTTTTAATTCCTATTGGATGCGAGATTGTTCCGCTGAAACAAAGTAACAGAGTGAACACAGGAACTAACTGCTATATCATATGCAATAACCAAACCAATCAGTCCAGTCCAGTCCAGAGCAATCAGTCCAGTGCGAGATACCACTATTCAAGTGATGATGATGGTGATGTAGAGGAGGGTAAAGAGGATGATGATGTGTAGGAGGAGGGTATAGAGGATGATGATGTGTAGGAGGAGGGTAATGATGATGATATTGATGACGATGATGATATTGATGATGACGATGATGATATTGATGATAATGATATTGATGATGATGATGATGATGATATTGATGCTGACATTGATGACGATGATGATGATGACATTGATGGCGATGATGATGTGGAGGAGGAGGAGGAGAGAAAGAGACAATATCTCTCGAACAAATGGAGTGCTTTGAATTATATTTGGTATGGTTATTGCAATAATGGTATTGAGAATACTGGTGCCCTAAGCGCTTTAAAAAAGATCACACACGCGAAACAATCCCCCTAAAAGACAAAAGTGGTTTAGAGTAATAGTATATTGATTTACAATACGATTACTCTAAAATAAACCATATTCAAGATGCATTGACGTTTTTGATCGATTTGTCTATGTCTATACTTATTTAAGGTAAGACTAGAGTCATTTAATATGCGCCAAGTCGTTAAATAAAAAGTAAATTATTTTAAAACTTCAAATCTTCGATGTATTTTTAGATATTTATTTTATGCATTTTTTTTAAGGTATGTAGCTGAAAATAATGAATATAAATAAAGAAATAAAAAAAAATGAATTTGAGCCCGCGTGCATCGAAAGTGACACGTTGCTCACATCAGTTGTGCTTTCATGAAAAACTGAAATGTGCTCACCGCATAATGGCAAAGGACCGGCCCATGTCCCGTTGGGCATGCAGACCCTCTGCATGGGACCCTGGAGAGCATATAGGTGGGCACAGGTGAAGGAGACGGCCTCTCCGGGATTGTAGGTCTCTTTGACGGGGTGAGGTCGACCGTAGGCGGGAGAACCAGGGTAGCCGCAGTTCAGTCCTGGAATACAAACAACAATAAATAAATAAAATAAAAACATTGCGAAAGATACAGGCCATCCGACTCACCCTAGGGTATGAGCAGCAGGATGAGTGGTCGGGGAAGATGCGTGTATAAGACCACCAAATCCTTTACTAAAAATTTCATTGGCTAGAATGAAATTTTTCGTAAAAGATCAAATCATAAAAATCAAAGGATCGTGATCGTTCTAGTCCCTATTTTATCTGTGATTTTTTTTTTTGTATCATAAAAGGACGTTAAACACTTCATAGGATAGAATACATACAGGTATGTAAAAGACTGCCTTCCATCTGCCTGTCTGCAGCTATTGCAATCTTAAAATTCTTGAACATATGCGGAACACACTTCTTCTGATCAATATTATACATTTTCTTACGATTCCCTAACGAAACATAATTACTATACGACCCCTGACAAAACATAATTACTCTGCGACTTCCTAGCTAAATATAATTACTATGTAAACCATGACAAAATAAAATTATTATATGACTCTTCTCAAAACATAATTACTATACGGCTCCCTGGTTAAACACAATTACTATACGACCTTTCTGGCAAAACACAAATACTATACGATAATTTAAAAATGAGTATTAATACAGAATATATAAAAAATTATTGTTAACTTCAGAAATATGAAAACAAATGTATAATTAGCATATTTCTACATAATCCTGACAATGTTTAAGGCACCAATTTATGATTTTAGTTATATGCAAAAATAAATAGTTCAGGATGGGTGGGGTCAAACTCGTTTATTTTTAGATCGAGTCGGGTTTGGGGATTTAGATATCGGACTCGGGCTGGTTTTGTGTGCCGTTACTGTTGGGACATGTGGAGTAATTCGAAAAGACAAACAGATATCTTCTTCTGACATATGACGATTTTTGAGAAAACAATACTAAGTATACATAGCGCAGGGGCTACCCATTCAAATAGTGGACTCCAACGAACATTTATCACGCCTTCATATTTTATTTCTCCTCTTAGTGAATTTTTTATGTCTTCTCCCTCAAAAAATATTGGGATTTTGGGTCCCCTAGAGTGGTAGCCTCCCTAGGGCGTATTTAAATAGCTTGAAAAGTAATTAATTTGAGTTTGTAGAGAAAGTCATGTGCTGCCCACATCATTTTTTTTTTTTTTCGCTTTACGGCAGTGCAAGTGAATTTGAATTTACAACTACGTTACTTTAAATGCCACTAAAAGAGATACGCCAAAACAAGAATACAATTTCTCCCGATTTTTTTTTTCTCGGTGCGTGAGACAGCACATTGTCTCTTCTTGCGATCGAGTGGCGCAAAACCCGATTTTACCAGCTGAGATCAAAAAGTGAACCTCCCACGCCAAATAGTAACCCACTCCCGTCTATTTGCACCTTCCAGTTCTTTTTTGTCTGCTGTTCATACTCCCTCCGTGATCAGTGGGAGTTCGAAATTAACAAGAGACAAAATGTCTGCCGGAAATTGAAATACATCTTCCTGTTAGTAACACTGTATGGATTAGATTCTAACGGCGATAAAATATTCCAGAAACAACCGGGCCTTTGTTAATAATGGGAATGGATTAAAAGAAAAAACATCAACAACATGGGAACATACTGTGGGGATGTTCAATTTACAAGACCATTAAGGCATCTGTTTGTGCCAGGCATCTGTTTGTGTTCAGTTTCTCCTCTTACTTTCTCTGAAATGAAAATATAAAACTGCGAAATGCACTATTTATAATGTACAAGCTTCAAACGTAGAGACTTATTAATTATATACTTGTGTTTAAAGATCTATGTAGGCTAAAATTCAGCTGCAGAATGGAGAACATTGAACTCGGACATAGAATTAGGGATGGTTTTGAGCATAGACAAAATAGGCAAATACTACCGAGGACCCATCTTTAGTGCTCAATGTATTTTTTGTAGATTTAATTTTGTCTAGGGTCCCAGCAAGGTTTAAAATGGCCCTGCCAAGATCATCTAGTTCGAAGCTGGTCCGATTGCAGAAGTTTATTTTAAATGTTCCGGAAACCAGTTTGACACCCACTTCGTAAAATCATTCCTTTGTTTTACACAAGGGTCTGGATAAGTTATTTTGTTTTGATTAATAAAAGTCGCCAAATGCGCCAAATTTCAATTTAAGTGTTAAATTAATGTTAACAACATCGTGATTTTGGGACTTTATAAAGCAAGCTGGGAAGTATCCTCATTGCAGTATAAAGACCGAAAAAAAAAAAGAAACCAGCTAGTTCACATTCGATGGTGTCTGAGAAACTTATTTAACATAAATTAAGATAAATTAAAAAACTGCAGATAAAAAAAACCCAGGCTGTTCCTATTGTTTAAAAGACCGAGTCCTACAGACAGACACTCAGTGGGTGGAAAAACTGCTTTATTATTGTAGTGATCTACAACTACAACTACATTATGACAAATGTAGTTAACTACAACTACAACTACTTTTTTTAAAAGTAGTGACTACAAACTACTTTTAAAATGTAGTCACTACATAACTAATTTTATAAGACGAATTTTGTCACAGCTTCAATTTTCTCAAAAAGTTGATATGGGTATACTGTAATCATTTAACATACTTATTCTGAATAATTAAAATTTATTAATTTCTGAATTTACTGATCAACTTACCAATCTTTACGCTTTTACCCACTTCTGAAAACAGTAAAATAAAATAAAAGTATAAACTTTAAAATCAAAGACAACCAAAAATAGGTTTAAAAGTCCTTTAATAAAATCTCCTTCCCTCGACGTACAAAAATTACACGTGTAATTTTAAAAATCAGATAAGAAGAATCTTTTGGGAAATAACACAATGAATATATCCAATAATGAATATATCCATATAAAAAATCATCTTCATGAGGCAATGGCCTTCCTAACCCTGCAGCCATTCATCGTACATCGCTGCGCAGAACACTGAATTTCATACAAATGAAGGAAGGGTGATCATATGATATGTAGAATGGCACCTTGTTTGTTGACTCAAGTAACGTTAAAAGTAGCGTGTCAAAATTCGATACAAACTAGTGATTTATTGTATCGCGCTACTCGCTACACTACTTATTTTTAAAAATAGCGCGTTACACAACAAACTACGAGAAAAGGTAATGACTACTGTAGTTTCGCTACTTCTAGCGCGCTACTTCCGACCACTGACTGCGACTTTGGGACTTTTTACTTTCCTTATATACATAATGTATAAGGAAAGTATTGTGACGGGGTCGAAAATTCGAATTCGAGTTTTCGACGGGAGAGCACGCTTCAAGCATCCCTGATCACGAATCAAACAGTTTTGAAGTGATGTCTGTGTGTGTGTGTGTGTGTGTGTGTGTGTGTCTGTGAGTCTGTGGAGACGATAACTGACGAACGAATGGGCCGATTCGAACGAAATTTGGTACAAAAATCACAATCCGTAAACACTGGAAGCCTATTGTTTTTATACGCAATCGAATGTCCAGAACCCCTCTAAATTTTTGAGTGAAATTTTGAAAAATTCGTCAAAAAATCAAAACCGCTAATAAAGTTACGCAAATAGACATTTCTTATGTAATTTTTCATTAGAAAGCGATTGACATAAATTTTAGAACGCTAACATAAATCGTTCTTGAGATATTGTACATTTTTCAAAAAAATTATCAAAAAGTCATAAAATAAAAAAAAAATTCCTATTGAGAAGCATGTTCACTTTTCATGTGTAACACCATGCGGTAAATTGGGTGAGATCATTCTCGTGGATCTAGCTCGTTCCAGTCATGAGAAAAGATACTTTGAGTAATACTTTTGTATTTGAACGCCAATAGTTTTTTATCTTCTGTAAGAATAACTTATTTCTTGTCCATAACGCTTGGCGAAATTTTGGCGACGAATTTGGCGAAATGTCGCCAACTTGGCGACTTTTTTAATTGTTGCCAAATTAACAAAAATCTCGTCAAATGGATAAAAATGACGCTAAATCAATCAAAATGACAACTAATTGAAGAAAATTCATTCAATATCTTGGAAAGAATATAAGTATCTACTATAACAATATCATTTTTTTAACTGTAAAAGTAGTAAATTCATTGCATTATATAAGGAAAGTCATGTGTTGCCCACATCAGATTTTTTAAAAAAAGCCGGGAAGTATCCCCATTACTGTATAAGAACCGGGAAAAAAACAAGTTCACATCTGATGGTGTCTGAGAAACTTATTTAACATAAATTAAGATAAATTAAAAAACTGCAGATAAAAAAGAACCCGGGCTGTTCCTATTGTTCAAAAGACCGAGCCCTACAGACAGACATTCGCAATTGCCCAACGGATTCGAATAGAAAAAAAAATGCCTGAGAACAAAATTAACAAGATAGCGTACAGATAAGTGCTGTTGAGTTATTAGTGTCTTCTAAAGGAAAAGTAAAAGACCCTCGCCCCAGGGATTTAAGAAATCACCGATGTGTGCAGACGTAAAAGCCATCAATAATAGACTTAGATATGAATGCCAATGTCAGGAAAACTGAAAGGCATCCGTAATCTTCTGAGGAACCTAAATATTTTCAAATTTTTACGACTGTGCGTCTGGAAGCCTCGAGTGAGATATGCCAGCAAGTAGAAAACTATCCTTAATTCTTCGAAAATTTAAAGTAGATTTAACGTTTTGCTTACGGGTGGGACAGCGTTCATCCCAAACGAAGAACCTCTCAAAAAGACAGGTACCTGCTGGCAGCTGGTGCAACGTTTCTGTCGGTGATTTCCATGGACGCCAATGCCTGCAAAGGAGGATCGAACTGTTTGGGATAGGGTATGTCAAATACCTGTCTTTTTGAGAGGTTCTTCGTTTGGGATGGACGCTGTCCCACCCGTAAGCAAAAGGTTAAGAATGTGTGACGCAACGAGGTGGAAAGTTGAAGAACTAAGCTATATTGTAAAAATAGGGGGTTGCACGTTTAATTCCCGAGAATAACACCTTTGAAGTATATACGTATATATAAAAATACGGCATGAGGAATATAGAACATGTGGTCTTGTTTATCAGATCTGTCGTACTTCTACCAGACGCAGATTAGGCCTTATGGAATTACTAGTTATTTATAACAGTAATTCTCATTTTTTTATGACCGTAACTCACTATTATACTACAAGCGATTTCCGCAGCCCATTTGGTAACACAAAAGTATCCGCGGTCCACCATGAAAACACTGAAATATTTTGCAGCCCACCTACCTACCCCAACTGTTTTTATTTATCTGTGCAATAATGCACCAGTCCTAAACGTCTCTTAAAACAATGTAGATATTTTGATAATAGCAAAAGGTTAAGAATGTGTGGCGTAACGAGGTGGAAAGTTGAAGAACTAAGCTATATTGTAAAAATAGGGGGTTGCACGTTTAATTCCCGAGAATAACACCTTTGAAGTATATACGTATATATAAAAATACGGCATGAGGAAGATAGAACATGTGGTCTTGTTTATCAGATCTGTCTTACTTCTACCAGACGCAGATTAGGCCTTATGGAATTACTAGTTGTTTATAACAGTAATTCTCATTTTTTTTATGACCGTAACTCACTATTATACTACAAGCGATTTCCGCAGCCCATTTGGTAACACAAAAGTATCCGCGGTCCACCATAAAAGCACTGAAATATTTTGAAGCCCACCTACCCCAACTGGTTTTATTTATCCGTGCAATAATGCACCAGTCCTAAACGTCTCTTAAAACAATGTAGATATTTTGATTAATTGGATCTAAAACTGGAACAAGGGTATAAAACATATTTTCTTCAAAGTTCATTTAGATAGCAGTGATGTCCTACAGCAATGATGTCCTACAGAACACGGAAAACACGTGCTTGAATGCTTGTAGAATGAAGGTCTAAATCACATTCTCAGCGGATTTCGTGAGGTTATAGTTTATGTGTGCTTATGTGAATTATGTGTGTTTATATAAATTATATGTTTATATTTATGTTTAAATTATATGTTTATGTGCATGATATCCTTATTAAACACTAGTGGAAAAAGAGGGGGCCTAAGCTCCAGTGAGACTGACCCTTGGGTCAAAGATACAATGCCCCCATTGGCAGTGGCGTAAGCATGGGAAGGGAGGGTCAAAACACCTCCATTGGTAGAAAATTTGCAATATTTATCCATAGGGTAGATATTGAAATATGAAATCCAGCACTGTTCCATATTTGGTCATAATCTCTTCCCCTTTCTGAGATCTTGACTACGTCTATGCACTGCGATATCAATTTTCTTTATCAACTTTTATAGATCATTACGAAGTCTAAGTTTCATTCATTACACAGACGACAGACATATTAATCCTTGTCCAATTAAAATGAATATTAATAGTGACTTCGCCTCAGTATGCCATAGTACAATGCATTTTCTACACATGCTTATTGGGTAATACATGCCTACCCCTGCTCAGAATTACACCAACTGATCCCATTGGATTAAACGAGTTACATTTGTTAGTACACATCTAAGGGAAAAAAAAGTATATTATAAACAATTCTTATAAGTATAATTTTGAAATCATGTGTACTTTTTAATATATAGAGCATCTTAAAGCCGAAAATGAAATAAATCCCAGCCTTTCCAGAGTCCCTAAAAATGAGGTTTCAAAATTGAACTTGGAAGTTTCTCCTATCGAAATACATTCAATTTTTTTTTTGTCTTTTTCTAAATCTTTTTTTTTTTTTATTATTATTTTGAAATCGAGTGGGTTTGCTTATCGCTTATCGAAACCTCTTCTAATAAGAGCCGTCTTTCGTTAAGTCAGTCTGCGGCTTTATCTTCTTCCACTTTTGCTCGGACGCAGAAGGAAATTAAACGACTGATTTCCATTTGCGGTTTCAATTGCTCCAGCTATATGAAACGAAGAAGAAACGAGAAAAATTGGAATGCGAATTGATTTTTATTAACACTTTAGAACATAGTTGAAAAGTCTTTATGACGTTGTTCATTCTCTCTGTCTGTCCGATAGCACGATAACTGCCGTAAAAATGACTTTTTCAAAATTAAATTTTTGTATGTTGTTCAGACAGTCTGTGGAACCTATATGAATATATAAATGAATAATATCACCCAATTCGTTTTGGATTGAACCCGGGTTGAAAAAATGAAATACATTGAATTCTATGGGACCTAATTTTTCAAACATTTTTTAAGCGAATTTAAAATTCACAAGTACCTTCGAAAGTTTTATGAAATATTCAAATTATTCCATAAAATATATAAAAAAAATTTCAGCAAAATATATTCAGTAGTTTTTTAAATAAAAGTTAAAATAATAATTACACCCTTTATATGGAGAGATCACATGACCCACTTCAAAATAAAATATGGCATCCATCTTGTATCAAAATCGTGATTTTTAAAGTTCTTCTTAATTCATATTTAGTGTTGTGTCCGTCCTAAAATCGCTTTATTTTGCTTAAATTCTGTGCATCAATGTTTTGAAACAAGGCAATTACAATATATTTGAGTTTAAATGATCATCAAACTTTGATTATTTCTACAACGAAGCCTAATTTTCACTTATGGAAAATGTGAACACCAAAATATGTAGAATGAGTTGTATAAGAATTTCTGCATTTTTTTACGCAAAATTATTTAGCTCATGGAGTCTGTAATATAACTGATATGAATGAAACATTCATTGATTTTACACAAAAATAAAAAAAAATAATAATAAAAAAAAAAAAAAAATTTTTCAAAGCAGTTTTAAGCATAGAGTTAAATGTTACTTGTACCTCCACGGTTTTAAGTTTTTAAATAAAATAAACTATTATAGTATTGTGATGAATGAAAGGAATTTAAAAAATTTATGAATGAAATGCTGCTTTTATATAGAGGCGATTTATCTTTCGATAACGTCATTTGAATAAAGTTCATTTGTTTCCGATGAAGTTTTCAAATATAATAAATTATTGTAGTATCATGATAATTTTAAAAATATTACTGAGGAATGTATCGCATTTTAGAGATGTCTAAATCAGGCAATGTATATTTCAATGCCGTCATTTGAATTAAGTTCATTTTTTTCGTCAAGTTTCAGGTTTTCAAATATAATAAATTAATGTAGTATTGTGATAATTTTTTAAATATTACCGAGGAATGTACCGCATTTTAGAGATGTTTATATAAAATTGCATTGAAGTTGGAAAGTGTTTCTTAATCAATGCTTTATGCATGATCGGTCTTCCTTGTTTATTTATTTATTTATTTGTCCAAATTGTCTAAATTAGTGTTTTCCAAACTGTGGTATGAGTTCACTTAGTGATCAGGGTGAGTACACTTTCCGGCAAAAAAAAAATTCAAGCACTTTTAAAAGACTTTCAAGAACCATATAATTTTTTTTTTCAAAGACGTCAATCAACCCCTCATTATGAAGTTATATGCGTTTCTGGGAGGAAAAATAAATAGCAAACTAATGTTATTGTTTATTGTTGAAGCCCTTGAGGAAATTTTTGGAAAAAAAAGAGTGTTGTTTAGAAAGTTTCCGGAACCGCGGAAAACTAGGAAAATTTCCAAAAAAAGCAGAACTTCTTGGAAAAAACACAATGCAGAGGATCTGATGAAAACTTTTATCCTTGCTGGGAAGTTTCAAGTACTTTCAAGGCCTTAAAAATGGAAATTTAAAATACAAGTATTTTTTCCGATTTTTAAGCACCCGTATGCACTCTGAATGATTTACAGACGAATTTCTGGGCTATTTTTACCACCAGAAACAATTTTTAAAAATATCTGGATTGCGAGACGCCATTCGATGTTCTCATACACTCATATTTCATATTGTTTAAGTATACTTCTATCATAATCAGTTCCAGAATACGAAAAAAAAATCTGACGTAGGCAGCATATGACTTTCCCTACAGACTCAAATTCATTCTCTCTTTCTTTTATAATTCATTAAATTCAGTTTAATTGTTCAAAATCATACAAATGCTTAGTTGAAATTTTATCATACTAGAACGAATTACTCGGCGTTATCCGAGTCCTAAATATGCGTGCGCTACATAAATAATACAGATATAGATAACACCACTCAATTTTAAATTGCCTGTTTTGAACTACAATCATTTTCATCTTTAATTCCAATCCCAATCCTTTAGTTTCAAAGCATGTGTAGTCACGTGCAACTTTTTGCTACCACGCCTGCGCACAAACATCTGCTTTGCTCCATAGCAACGTCTAGCCCGCTGTATATCAACCGTCGAAATTGTGCAATGAATACCTTCCCCTGCGGTATGAAAAACAAAAATTTTTATGGTTTGGGTGGGAAATTAACAGAAAATAAAAAAATAGAGTAATTAAAAACAATTTTTTGTTAGAATGCAAAGATGTACGTCCATATTTTGCCAAACTACCGAATTATGCTAATCTTCTGTTTTCGGAAGCAGCGAAAAAAATATCAGATCATCACGTATTCGGTTTGAAGATCGTTAGAAAGAACGTTCGTCAATCCTTCTTATGACGTCAAGATGAAAACTCTGATAACATTTCGATTGCTAAGGAACCGATTTGTGTGAATAGCGTTTAAAACCATACTGCAACATAAAATAACTAAAAATCTAATCAAATTAAAAAAAATCTCGCCGAGGTATGTTGTACTCGAAACTCCGCTAACCCAGTGCCGAATTTTGCGGCTGTCCCAAACTTTGACTTCCCGATACAGATGACACTCACAGACAGACGGAAAAACATCTTCTTTCATTATATAAGATTTACAGTTTTAATACATTTTCTTTTTCATTTGAAACTTAGCGCATTTTAGAACGTCCGAAATTCCTCAAAAAAAAAAAAAAAAAAAAAAAAAAAAAAACCCATCAAATATCTGGAGAACGATGCCTTCTAGATTAACGGGGTGATCTTATTTGTTTCGTCGTTAAAAATTACGAATAAAACAAGCATTTAAACAATACGTGTAAGTGTGTTGTTCAGTCTTTAATTTCAGATTTTAACGGTTTTTGCGGTTTATTTTGTAGTGTGGTTTTCTGAATCACACAGAAATCTAATTACCACCAGGATAACACCCGTTACTTACCAAATTTTGTAAAATTACACCGAATAATTTTAGTTACAGTAGATATATATATGGCACACACACAGACAGACATACACACACACGGACGCACGGCCAACAGCCCTACAGTGCTGAAAACACCGGTTCTCGTTAGATTACCGAAGTCAAGCAGCATCGGGCGCGGTTAGTACTTGGGTGGGTGACCACCTGGGAACACCGCGTGCTGTTGCCACATTTCGGGCGCGGTAGCCCGGTGGTTTGCGCACTGGATTTGCACGCTGCCACAACTGCCGCCGTGTTCATGCGGAGTACGATCACGTTAAACATGTGGGTCCGTGAGTCCTTCCGAGAGGTTGGTGGTAGGGGAAGGAGGGTACGGTCCCTGTGGATGCTTCCCCCCACTTGGTTCCGGTTTAAATTGGGTGGCACTTCCCGGCCGTCCAAACGGTTATCTTACACCTTTCTGGTAGGTCGGACGGTCTGGGTCTCAACAACAACACGCACGCACGTACGCGCACATACACATACACAGGCATCACGTTATAAGTGGTCGGTTCGTGTTCTAGGATGTGCCAGAAACATACAAATCCGTCAGAAACTTGAGTTCCGATCGATTACAATAAAAGTATTGTAATCGATTTCAAATCGATTACAATACTTTTCCTGCACATTATCCTGTATTGTGGGGACAGTAAAAAATATTACACCTGATGTCCCTTTTATGGCTGGTAAACACTGTTAAACTTTTCCTGAGCAGAAGACATTTTATTAACATTAATTTATCTAATCTATTCCAAATCAAGCAAAGAATAATCAAAGAGCTATAGAAGCGATCTTGGTTCTTTATCAATATAGGTGAAAGGGATAATCGCCGTGAAGGAATGCTTGTAGGCGTCCCCTGCTGCGTCGCGCCTTGCGTCCTACACTGAATCTCTGCGTCGTGTTGATTTTCTAAGCCGCAAACCCCCTCCCACGAAATATCCTACTGCCTTCCACCCAGAGTTTGCGTGATTTTCATCAATGAAGACGCTGCCGGTCTTGACCTCCGGGGCCGTACAAAGGGGAAGGCCGGACGTCATCCGGGATGTTTGAATCACTGTGCGGCTTTGTGTGGGAGCTGTGTCCTTCATAAAATTATATGCAGATTTTTTTTTTTTTATATAAATTTACCTGCCGTATCCTTTTACGATCAGAGAAAGTGATTATTCATGTTGTGTAATTTCTCTTGAGGAGGGAAAAATCAATACTTTAAAATAAAAGACAATCGAAAAATAGGCTTAAGAGTCTTCTATTAAAGTCTCCTTTTTACGACATACAAAATCACACGGTCATAGCGCTTTCGGGCATTATTATACTCTTTATCAGTGGCGGACTGCTACTAATGAAGCGCATAACACACACGCCACTGATGAAGGGCATAAGACACACGCCACTGATGAAGGGCATAATAGTGCCCGTGTGATTTTATTCTGCGTAAAAAGGAGATTTTAATACAAGACTTTTAAGCCTATTTTTTGGTTGTCTTTGATTTTAAAGTATGTATTAATTAGTTGACGTGTTTACATGCTATTTTATTAAAAAAAATCTATGTTTGTGAATTTTAACTGTTGGATCATTCTCCTTCTTTTTTACTTCTATACCTGAGGAGGGGGAATTAGAGCTTAATCCTTCGGTTGCATGCTTCAACGAGCCCTTTAATTGAGGGTCAAAGTTAAAGAGAACTAATTTGTCCGCATCTGTAGAATTGTCACACTTTTAAAAAAGCTATAGATTTGGGAAAACCTACCCCTAGAAAATAGTCTTGGTGGGAAGTTGTTATAATATACTGACTTTTATGAGAATTGATTTTTTGCATAAAGAAAAAACCTAGTCTATGCAGATCTGATTTCGAGACAAAGCGTGTAAAACCTGACAGGTATACGACTGCATCAGTTCTCCGCTGACTGTCTTCCAAGTTGGACCTTCCAAACAGATTCAGCTATGTAATTGCAATTTCAGGCGCATGTTGGTTGCAGTTTGAAATTTGAACCTCTAATATCTTCTCGACAGTAGGCATCACAAATCGCGTGATCTTCGTAGACAAACTAAAAAGTTTGGGAATGGTGTCGTGATGATTGAACGAGTATCACAAACGCCTGTAGGCAAAGAGCCAAAATTAACCCGATTTAACTCTTACGTGTCTACTTAAAGGATGGCATAATCTGCGTAAAAAATACTTTCCGTTAAATTCAAAGGTTGCAGGTTATGGCCTCAACTTCAAGCCAGTAGAAATTAAGTATAAAATTTAGAACTTTTACTACGATCTAAAGCCATTTCTCTATTATAACTTGAATCCATTTCTCTATAACCTGAATCCATTTCTCTATTAAAACCTAAATCCATTTCTTTGTTATAACTTGAATCCCTTTCTCTATTAAAACCTGGATCCAATTTTTTTATTATACTCTAATAAAGCCTGAATTCATTTCTCTGTTATAACTTGAATCTCTTTCTCTATTAAAACCTGAATCCATTTTTTTATTAACACTTTACAACAAAGTTGAAAAGTGTTTATGACTTTGTTCATTCTGTCTGTCTGTCTGTCTGTCTGTCTGTCTGTCTGTCCGTTAGCACGATAACTGCCGTAAAAATGAGTTTATCAAAATGAAATTTTAGTATGTTGTTCAGACGGTCTGTAGGACCTATGGGAATATAAATAAATAATATCACCCAATTAGTTTTTTATTGAACCCGGGTTGAAAAAATGAAATACATTGAACCCTATGGGACCTAATTTTTCAAACATTTTTTAAGTAAATTTAAAATTCACGAATTGCTTCGAAATTTTTAGGAAATATTCACATTATCCCATAGAATATTTAAAAAAAAATTCAGTAAAATATGTTAAGTAGTTTTTTAATTAAAAAAATTATTTAATATAGGGAAAAAAACAAATTCAATTAAATTCTGACTTTGGGATATCTTCCAGAAAGAAAAGAGAGAGATATTATATAATAAATATCTCTCCATTTGTTTAAACGTTTTGCATATGGGAGTGGCTTCATATTTTAAAATAAATTTGGTAGATAACAATTTTTCATTTTTTTAAAATTTTATATAACTCTTCTTGATAAATTTATTTGATGGCATTTTAAATGCACTTTCCTACGTCCTAGAGAGTTAAAATTTGGTACACAGCTTAAATTTGTTGAACATTTTATTCGACAAAAATTTGATGGATCTTTAAATATAGATCATACATTTTTTTCGAAATGGCCTGAAAATAATCCCCGTTCACGAAAATAATCCCCGTTCACTTCTATAAATCATTGGTGTAATATTGTTAAAAATTCTGATGTGGACAGCACATGTCTTTCTCTGCAGACTCATATTCGTTCTCTTTATTTATTCAATGATAATTTGAGTTTATCTGCACAACATAAGTATTTTAAATGACATTGAATTTACACATTAAACTTAAATTTGGTTCTCATTTGATAGCTGGACTTATTGTCAAAGGTGGCGTAGCGAAAACGCGAAAAAACTAGAATATCTCAAGAACGGCTAGTCCTAGAGTAATGGGGTTAGTCTTATTCTTTTTGTTGTCAAAAATCACATATAAAATAGGAATTTAATTGATATAATTGAGCACACGTAGTCTTTTATTTTTATATATAACGATTTTTGCTGGCCATTTCGCAAAAATAGCCCGTTCCTTTTTCCCGAATCGTAGTAGAATAACCTACAAATGATTTATATACAAAATTTTGTTAAATTTGGTATATAAATCACTTGTAGGTTATTGAAATATTATACTCCAAATTTTGTTAAATTTGGTTCATTAGTTTTTAGCTAGAGTGGATAAAGGCAATTTCTGCGGCCATTTCGCAAAGAAGGCAGATTCTTTTATTACGAATCGTACTATAATCTAATGAACATCAGGATTTCCCACAAAAAACATACCTACCAAATTGTATGAAATTCGGTCCATTAGTTTTTCAATTAGAGTGGATGTAATATCCACACAGACACACAGAAACATACACAGATACACCCTTACACACACAGACGTCTTCCTAAAAGTAGTTTTTTCGTGTTCTAGAAGTCCCAAAACGTGTAGATCCTTTGAAAATTCGAGTTCCGATCTTCGGCACGATTCCAATACTTTGAGTACATACACATACACATATATATTATCTGTGTATTATCTGTGTATCTAAATTCCGTGCCTATGCAATTACAATAGTTGTGATTTTAAATGATCCCTAAACTTTTATTATTTCTTCAAGGAAGCCTAATTTTAACATATGCAGAATGCAAATATCTCAAGCGATTGTAAGATGAATTACATAAGAATTGCTGAATTTTTTTCACACAAAATTATTTAGCTCTGGAGTCTGGAATACAAGTTATATGAATGAAATATTCATTGATTTTGCATAAAGAATCAGATGATTTATATTTCGATACAGTTTTAAATATTTAAGTATAATAAATTACTGTAGTACTGTGATAATGTAAAAGATATTACCACTGAATGAATCACATTTTAGAAATTTTTAAATGAAATTACATTTCAGTTGGAAAGTGTTTCATAATCAATGCTTATGCATGATTGATCTTTCTTGTTTATTATAATCTGAATCCATTTCTCTATTATAGCCTGAATCCATCTCTCTATTAAAGCTTGAATCCACTTTTCTATTAAAGCCTGAATCCATTTCTCTATTAAAGCTTGAATCCTCTATGGCCTGAAATTTACACCTTCTATTTAGATTGGCTAGCTATAAAGTCAACCTTTAGCATTGAAGTATTCCACATGATTTGGTGTAAAAGATATTATATTTCAGGTCATGTGGTTGTTTCACCTTTGCGAGATGTACTGAAAACTAACACGGCGAATACGGTTGTAAGTTCAAGTTTTAACCAAATGGCTTACAGATCAAAGTCGTTAAACTAAAGTACAGCAAATTACAGAATAATTTTGGTACCATGTCCAATATGAAAACATGTCTATTTTAGCTTTGTGAACATATTTAACTAATTTCTACAATGTATCCCTTACTCATTCAGATCAATCAATAAATCAATAAACGGCAACCAATAAAATATCATTAGCTCTCTCTCTTTCTCTCCTACCAAAGACTCTTCCATCCTTTAAGCTGTACCTTTCCAGAAAGTTCAATATATCTAAGGCTTTCAAAATCAGGATCAACTTTGGTCCTATTAGGACATCCCATGATATACTGGTTAAGACACCGAGTTCTGAATCTTGGACAGTCCAGTCGTGTGTCGTGAGATATATTCTTCGGCCAGACTGTATTGGCAGACTGGGCTATTTGTATCAGATTTTCATGGTTACCTTCGCTTGTAACGTAAATATCAAGCAGACAACCACAACTCATCTATCTTGAAAACAAAAATTCCCCCTTCTCCCTCATTCAAGATTATGTGGTCAACGTTTCTCACTTCATTTCCCTCTCACTGTTTCGGTTATAAACAAAACCAAAAATTATGAAACTCTTTTGTCTACCGCACAAGCAACACGTTAGAACAATTGCAACCATTTCAGACAAGCAGATTCGGAAGAGCTTCAAATCACTGCAGGGTTCTGGAACAAAAATATTCGAAAAAAGTTGAGCATTCCCTTCAACGCTCCGTGGAGCAATGCCCGCTGTTCCGCACTAAATAAGTGGTAAGCAACAAACGGGGTTGCTTAGAATCTGTTTCTTTTTCTAAAGTGAAGGTAAATAAGGCTTTTTCACGCGTGTGCTGGAAAGTGTTCCGCTTCTTCGCGAGAGAGAAGATACTCCTAACTGTATACCTCGTGCAGTTCTGGTTCGATTGCTGTGTTCGAGACCTCGATTCGAACGTCTGGGAGGAGAAGAGAAGGGATGCTTTTAACCTGGATAACTCACTGGTGATGAAAGTGAATGGCATTTATTTAAATGGGTTGCTGCTTTCTTGAATGATGTTCCAGTAATTAGTTTAAAAATTAAACACTGCATTCAGGCCGGTCAAATCACCCGCGTAGATGAATGCTGAAAATGAAGATACCTACGACCATCAATAACAATAGAATCATGGAATTGCAACGAGAAGCTTAGCTGATAATGCAGCATAAGACAATTAAGAAAATACAGACCCCGTCTTCTGGATAAAAATACAGAACAGCTACGCTAAAGAAACTGGAAGGCATTTTTCTAGCTTCTTTTTATGTGGCTTCTCTGTACTTTTATCATGAAGGAGGCTGTTTTTGCCTCCTAAATCGGTTTATATACACTTAATTCTCTTATGTAGTGTTATTAAAGAAGTTTTTCATTGCAGTTACTTTTTATAGCAGCTTTGAGCGCTACTAGAATTATGACTTGAAATGATTTGACAGCGTCCGTCAAATGATCAGTATTTATTATGAGCACATCATCCGCGAGTACCTACAACGAGGAAAATACAGTCAAGTTGGGAGAGATTATTTTGGTGCTCAACGGTTATTTTGTACTTATGAGAGATAAACGGACGGAGATCTTACAGTTTATCTCTGCAATTTTCATTATAAAAATAATCACATTAAAAAATGTGTTTACTTCTAAATTCATGATATTTGAATTCAAGCGAAGAAAACAATTAAAAAATCATGAACTCTAATGATATTTAATCATGACATATATGATACCATAAGCTATGTTATGTAAACTGTACAATTTAAACGTGCCTTGATGTCTTCATTTTATGCCGTAAATACAAATGTATCATCTGCAATTCAGGGTAAATGAATTTAATTCCAGGACAACTTATACAAAAATTGACATCTTTTGTCACAGCTATTTTATGTTACTGAAGAAAGGCAAATCGTCTTTTATAGAATGATGTGGTTTTATTGGAACTGTGTCATTTGTTTGAACTGTCGTCATTTATGTTAGAAAGCTTTGAAAAATATTTTGTTCTATTCATGATACTAAATATATTTATCATCATGCCATATATTTATCAGAATGCCCATGGCATCATATTTGCTATTGCATATGCATATTTGCTATCTTATGTCCGTTATCTTACATTTGCTATCTCATATGCATATTTGCTATCTCATCACTAAAGCTATAGCTGTAATGATGAGATAGCAAATATGCTGCATATTTGGTATTTCATCACCACAGCTAAAACTGTAATGATGAAATAGCAAATATGTTGCCATGGGTATTCTTACTAATTAAAATGAGTTACCAATCACTGCGAACATAGCATTGACTATGCAAAAATGTGTAATCAATATAATAGAAAATATAGATAATTACTATGGAATGGATATATTTTCCAGTATTAGAAAAAAAAAATATATATAAAAGTATCTTTTTTGGACAGTCTGTTTGTTCTCTTAGTCTAGTACTACTGAAGATTAACTAACGATGGGGGTAATTAATAGCCATAGACATAATTAAACAAGAAAGATCAATCATGCATAAAGAATTGATTATGAAACACTTTCCAACTTCAATGGACTTTTATACAAACATCTCTAAAATGCGATACATTCCTCGGTAATATTTTTAAAATTATCACAATACTACATTAATTTATTATATTTGAAAACTTCATCGAAGAAAATGAACTTCATTCAAATGGCGGCATTGATATATAAATTCCCTGGTTTAAACACCTATAAAATGCGATACATTCCTCGATAATATTTTTAAAATTATCATAACACTAAAATAATTTATTATATTTGAAAACTTCATCGAAAACAAATGAACTTTATTCAAATGACGTCATCGAAATATAAATCGCCTCTAGCAACATTTCATTCATAAACATTTTTCCAATCGTTTCATTCATCACAATACTATAATAATTTATTTTATTTAAAAATTTGAAAAAATGTTATCTACCATATTTATTTTAAAATGTGAAACCTTTCTCGTATATAAAATAATTAAACTTTTGGAAAGATATTTATTATATAATATATCTTTTTCTTTCTGGGGGATATAACGAGAGTCAGAATTTAATTGAATTTGCTTTTCTCCCTATATTAAATAATTTTTATTTAAAAAACTACCTACCATATTTTACTGAAATTTTTTTTATATATTTTATGGGATAATTTGAATATTTCCTAAAATTTTCGAAGCAAATTGTGAATTTTAAATTCGCTTAAAAAATGTTCGAAACATTAGGTCCCATAGGGTTCAATGTATTTCATTTTTTCAACCCGGGTTCAATAAAAAACTAATTGGGTGATATTATTCATTTATATTCCCATAGTTCCCACAGACCGTCTGAACATACTAAAATTTCATTTTGATAAAGCCATTTTTACGGCAGTTATCGTGCCAACGGACAGACAGACAGACAGCATGAATGAACAAAGTCATAAACACTTTCAACTATGTTGTAAAATGTTAAAAACTGTCTATGGAATCCAACCCCAGAGATTCTGGAAATTTTTGCGATGGAGTATTGTTTAACCCCAGAGAGTTGGGAAATTTTTTCGATCCTCTGGATTTAAGATAAAGTTCATAAAATAATCGTCAGATACAATACGTAGCAATAAAATGTTTAACGAATTCACAAACAAGGTAGTTGTATTTTTAAAACGCTGACGTATTCACAATTCAGAGTATTATCTTGTCATATCGCATTCCTTTTGAACAGAGCATAGTAATATCATCTCTATGAAAAATTCCAAAGATATCTAGACAAGTGGCGAAATTATCGACTTCTGGTCCAATAATACAAACTTATTTACGCCAATTTTGTTTTGATATAAAATGAAAGGCGTTGTGCTTTCGTCAGCGTCTTTAATATTCTTGACATACTATTTGTTTGGTTGACAGTGTTTATTGTTTTGAAAATATTTCTTTCATGTTTGTCAAGCGTACCTCCCTGTGATATTATTTTATTTATTTATTAATTTTTCTTCATAATATAATTATAGGAGGAAAAGGTGTAGTATAATCCCTTTTTTGTTCTTGGCCATTTTAGGTGAGATTCTGGAAATTCCTGCTATGATTTGGAGAACCTTCCATTCTGGAAGCCCTTTCCGAGTCTTTTGTCGCCCTGTTGGTCGTATTTTGTCGCCAAGGTAAAAATCGCAACATTCCATTCTGACTAGGTTTTCCGCATTTCTTGTCGATCTTTTGTCGCCAAGGTAAAAATCGCTCTTTTGTAGCCGTTTGTGCAACAGTTGATCTGTAGCAATTCAAACGTGGGCCTATGCTCGCTAAAGAACATCACAGAATCCGACCCTGATGACTGTCGGAGGTCGCACGTAGCAATAGCTGTTTGGGCAACAGGTTTTCTGTTGCTCATAGACCGCAACATGAAAATCAGAAAAATTTCTGAACGTAAAGTTGGCGAGAAAAGGGCGATTTTTACGTTGGCGACAAAAGACGACAAAAGGGCGACAAATGTGTGATAAAAGACGACAAAAGATGCTGAAAATATTGCCAGAATGGAATGTTGCGATTTTTACCTTGGCGACAAAAGAATGAAAAAGGTATTGTACTACATCTGTACCGTATATAGGGAAATTACTGTTTCAGAATCAAACATTCGAAGGCAAGTTTTTGATAGATCGACATGTTTTGAGCATTTCTGAACTTGAATTGACTTTTTGGAGTAGGGTATGTGTGTATGTATGGACATTATTATATAGCTCAATACAATGGATGGATTCGAAAGGCATTTGTTATTATGATTATCGGAAGGACTTCAATTTCTCAAATGTTATTTTGAAAAAAAAATCTGGCCAGTTACATATATTAAACAAAAATCTCTTTATATGTAATCTTTTCATTAGGAAACGAATGACACTTGGTTTAGAACCCCCCAATGAAACACTTTTGAGATATATTGCATGGAATTAGTTTCACTAAAAGCATATGAAATTTTAAATGTATTAAATATGGTAAAATTAGTTATATGTAGCGACTTTTAATGCGCAATATCTTAAAAAGGAAGATAAGTCCATTGTGGGAATTTTGTGTAAGACACCTGTTTTAAAAGATATAACTGCATTTGTCACTTGCCATTTATCGGTATTTCTTTAGCACTTAAAATTAATCCTTGTCCTCCTGCATATGCCCAAAACGTTTGTAATGACGGTGCAAAAGAGGTAGTGTAGGAAAGGAAGTACCCAACCGGATGTAGCAGACGGACAAAATTTAATAAATGAAAGATCTGAAATGTTCGCAACATCCACTTGTATTCTATCTTTTTTTTATTTTATATCCGGCCGCTTTTGGTCTATAAAATTTATTATTCATTAACCATGGCATAAATGTCAATTTCAGTAAAGAAAACCATTTAGGCAGATATAATCCTAAAATGAAAAGAGAATTTTGAAGAAGAACTCCCCCCTCGCCCACTTGCAATAAAGTTCTTGCAGTAGTTTAGGCCAATTTATTTTCGAAATGTCGAAATTTCAGCCAAATTTCGAATTTGAACGTTCATTATCTTTAAACTAATTTAAAACAATTCTCACCGAGGTGCAACGTCTCGGGAGTTCAACTACTCCTGTGCCGAAATATTCAGCTGTCGGCAGTTTTAATTTTCTGCTACGCACGACACAGACAGACAGACAGACACCTCCTTTTGTTATGTAAAGGCAGATTACACAAACAAATTATCATGCAGTCATCTGAAAAACATAAAAGGTACCTTAAATAACTTGTATTGTAATCATGCAGTGGATATCGTTCAATTTACGTTAATAATTGTTGAGGCACCTATTTCTATGATTACCACTCGAAGTAATGAAGCGAGGAAGAGAGAGAGAGTTAAGGTAATCCCTAAGGGTTGAACAGTTGTAAATAACAATTGGTTTTCCATCAGGTTCACACTGGTTAAGTTATATAATTCATACTGTAAACCTTTCAAGTTTTTGGAGGTATCTCGATGAAAACTGAAAACTTTAGATATATTTGCTTTAAAGATATGAAATTTGTGGCCTAAAAATAAAAACTATAGTGAAAACATTCCAAACCCTATTTGGAATTGAGAATTTGCTTTTGAGACTGAATATACACTGATGTGCCAAAATTCATGAGACAACAGTATGCAAATTTACAAGTTGCTCTCGTATTGCGTTAATAGGGTATAAAGAGTCAGATGGTTGTCATTGTGGTCTGTTGGACTCTTGAATGTATTGTGAAACGTTAAGGGGACAGTGGACGTTGAAATGAGCAAAAATCGACTAAAAAAAGTTTTTTTAAAAAATATATAACATTATTTTACACATTTAACCTTTTGCTTACGGGTGAGACAGCGTCCATCCCAAAGGAAGAACCTCCCAAAAAGACAGGTACCTGCTGCAGCAGGTGCAACGTTTCTGTCGGCGATTTCCATGGACGCCAATGCCTGCAAAGGGGGGTCGAACTGTTTGGGATAGGGTATGTCAAATACCTGTCTCTTTGGGAGCTTCTTCGTTTGAGATGGACGCTGTCTCACCCGTAATCAAAAGGTTAAATGCATTTTTTTTAAACGGAATTTTCAAAAGTTTTACATTTTTAAAATGCTCCATACGTCTTAATTTTTGTTTGAGATGCATGAAATTTGGCAAGAAGACACCTCTCATACTTTTTAATGAAACTGGGTATGCATTTTATAATTGGACTTAGTTAAGGTAATTAAAAGTGAATAAAAAAGAACCTAATTAAATGGTGAAAATTAAGTTTAATGAATACCCAAATTTATTCATAATGTGTTTTTGAGTGATTATAACGTAAAATTAATCAAAAATATGAACAAATGGAACACAAGGAGCATCTTCAAATTTTCGTTAAAAAAATTTAATTGAAAAAAAAATACAAAATTATAACAAAATTGAAAAAAAATGAATGGTATTTTATATAGTAATGTTAAAAGGAATATTTGTACAAATTTTCACGTTTCTAAGTCAATAAATAAATAAAAAAAATTCAACGTCCACCGTCCCCTTAAATAACGTGATAATGTCTACACGATGGGAATTAACCAAGTTTGAACGTGGAATGATAGTTGGAGCTCGACGTATGGGATATAGCATTTCGGAAGTTGTAGAGACTTTGAAGATTTCTCGCTCGACAGTGTCAAGTGTGACTCGAAAGTACCTTACGGAAGGCATTACCTCCCACAAGGGGCAGAGCAGTCGGCGGCTACTTCTTCTGAATGATCGAGACCAGCGATGTCTGAGATAAGCGTCTGTGCTAACAGACGAACCATACTACGTCAGCTGACTACCACAGTCAATGAGAGATGTACTAGAAGTGTGCCTATGATGTCTGTGCAACGAAATTTGTCGTTGATGAGATATAGCAGCAACCTTTACTCGTAGCACACCACTAGATTCAGCGCATCACCTGGGCTCGCGAACACATGCAATGGACCCTAGGTGTCTAGAAGAAGGTAGTGTGATCCAATGAGTCATGTTTCCAGTTGGTACGAGCAGATGGTCGTGTTCGGGTGTGACGCAAACCCCCATGAAGCTATGGATCCAACTTGCCAACAAGGCCCTGTGAAAGCTGGTGATGATTCCACAATGGTATGGGGAGTGTTTATTTGACATGGATTGGGTCCCCTGGTCAAATTGAACCGGTCATTGACAGAAAATAGCTATATTCAGTTGCATGGTGACCATTTGCTGTCGTTTATGGTCTTCGTGCACCCTAATAACGATAAGATATTCCAGGATGATAATGCTCCGTGTCACCGGGTTCATATTGCTCGCTATTGGTTTGAGAAGCATTCTGGATAATTCGACACATGATTTGGCCAATTAGATCGCCAGATATGAACTCCTTGGAGCATATTTGAGATATGATTGAAAGAGCCATTCTTGCCCAAATCCCAGCACCTACCACAACCACGCAATTATGGGCTGCAATCGAGACAGCATGGCTGAACATTGCTCCTGGATACTTCCGCCAACTAGTTGAGTCCATGACACGTCGAGTTGCTGCACTTTGCCGAGCTAAAGGAGGCCCAACACGATATAAGAGAGGTATCCCGTGACTTTTGGCACTTGAGTGTGTATATATATATATATATGTGTGTGTGTGTGTAATTTGGCAAATATGCAATGTTTTACTTTTCCTTAGTTATAAATTGTTTGATAGGTGTTTAAATTTGGTCTTTAAGTGGCTATTTTATATTTTAAGTTACGGTTACATGTGTTACATATCTGTAATCTATTATTGGGATTTCATATAATATTTTTATTTTATATATGTACAGGGTGATTAAAAAGTTCGGAGCAAAAGTAAAACGCTATAAAAATATCTATGGGTCGGAGAGACATGCAGTTTGCAGATTAATATTCACCGTGGTGGGGGATTTTGTATGGCATGAAAAAAAAAAGTTCAAAGTCTCGACACTAGGGGAGCGCTGCTGCGCAGAAAACAATGCGAGGTAATAATTGTGAAATGAGATATTTTATTTCAGCATAATTTACAGATGCAAGTGCTCAATGTGTCCACCACCACATTCCAGTACTCAATGCAGTTGCGGTATTACGGCTGATACAGCATGAAATAGCGTATTAACGGGAATGGCTGCTACCTCCTGCCATAAGGCGTCTTCCAGTGCTGGTAAGGACTGGGGCTTTCCTCTATAGACCCGTGTTTTGAGGTATCCCCATAACGAGAAATCACAGGGTGTGAGATCTGGGGATCACACACCAGTCATGTGTACCATATCACCATGCCAGTCATGTGCACTATCACCATGCCAGTCATGTGTACTATCACCTCCATGCATAAGTCACCTCCATGGCTTTATCTGCCGCAGCGCCCCGAGTGTCGAGAGTTTGAACTAATTTTTTTCATGCCACATAAAATCCCCCACCACGGTGAATATTAATCTGCAAACCGCATGTCTCTCTGACCCATAGATATTTTTTTATAGCTTTTTACTTTTGCTCCGAACTTTTGAATTACCCTGTATGTATATATATATATATATATATATATATATTTGAAATGTAATAACAAGAATCATGTAAAAATAAAAAAAATACAATTCAAGCAATATCAACATCACCACAGAAGCAAACTCAAAGCCATAATGCCGACAAGAGAAAAGAACAGCACCATCTCAAATTCGATGATTAATTAGAATTAAATTCATCGTCAGGTCTGAGTATTTAATTCCAATTAACCCAAACAAATGCCTGTTTCAGATTAAGCAATAGTACACCACTATAAATACTCAAACTCAGACCACAGGCAACAAAAAATGAAAAAAGGATACATTAAGAAAATTGTATTACCATGCGGCATGAACCATTCTTCTACCACGTGTATACACGATCAACCTCAACAGCTTAATCTAGAAGCACCGGAATGAACAAGTCGAAATTCTACCAGGGAGGCAGTACGAACGTTCACGGAGTTACTCCCAAACCCGTCCAGTGAGTCTAAGCTGGAGACTGGACAAGCAATTCAGAATACAACTTCCCAAATATGCAAACATGAATATGAATATGAATCAAAGATGAAAATTCCTACTAAACAAGTAATTCATATGAAAAATGGATAATCGAGAATGCCACTATACACCATTATAAGGGCGCTCAAAACGTAGTTTCAATACTGACAAAAGTTACATTTTTTTGCGAAAATAAAATTCAAAACATTAATGTTAATGCATCTTATTTTCCTATTTTTTGATTTTTCTAATGTTTTTGACTTAGTTTATTATTTTTCATTTTTATTTATATAATTAATAATTATATATAATATATATATATATATATATATATATATATTTTTTTTTTCCTACTGTATGTTAGTCACTATAATTGGGAATGTTTTCTAGGATGTTATCGAGTGAAATTTGATACACTGAGTTGATAATTTTAATAACAAACTTGGGGGGATATGCATTATTAGTCGCTGTACTCAATAATTCCATAAAGTGCGCTAATTTATAATCTTCATCACAAATTTTATTGATTCTAAGAGCCTGGTTTATTATAATATTTCTAAATACAGATATATGCAAACAAGAGTCAAAATGTTGAATTTTTGATGTATTAAATTTAAAATCCTGTCTTTTATCATACAAGTTTAAAACCATATTACAATTTTGTAAATTTAAATTTAAATCTAAAAAGTTTGCAACATTTGTGTCATTATTACTTGCATTTAATTGTAAATTTTTTGGATAAAAGTTTAATACTATAGGGATATTATTATTTGGGGATACACATAAAATGTCATCTAAATATCTAAACATGTGCATATTATGCAAGCTTGGATTAATGTTTTTTTCATAGAAGAATAAATACAGATTAGCTAACAATGATGAGGCACACCCCCCTTGTGGGATACCAACCTGTTGTTTAAAAAAAGTACCACCATGTTGAATATAATTCTCATAAAGAGTGAAGTTAAGTAATTTTTTAAATAGAAAATTTGAATATTTTAGGTTGATATTATATTTTTCAAAAATTCCTAATATAACTTTATACAGATCATCTATATTAATATGATTAAACAAATCTTTGAAATCAAAGGTATAAATACTACGAATATTTGTAAGAGTTTTCAATTTCTTAACTAATTCAAAACTGTTTTTTACAATATGACAATTATTTGAGATTTCATCTGACAAGGATATTTCATGTAATATCTTTAATAATAATTTTCCAGCATTAGTAATGTAAGAATTATGCCCACTGGTAATGGTTCGAAAAGCAACAGGGGATTTATGAAACTTGGGTACTAAAACAATATATGGAATGTTATTACAACTATTTTTTAGACGGATTTGCTTATATTTGGCTGATATTCTATTGTATAAGATTTTAAGGTTAGTTTTATGTAAATTATAGATTTGATTATTAAGTAAGTGTGACTGAAGGGTATTTTTATAATAATATTTACATATAATTGAGTAGTTTCCACATGCTTTATCGACATATGTAATGACAAAATCATTTTGTATTTCTTTAATATCATTTTTAATTGAATTAAGTTTATATGAATTATTAATTTTCTGATTATATATATAATGATTTAAGTATTGCTCTATTAAGACTCTCCAGGGTTTAAAGGCTTCTACAGGGATTTGATATTTATAACTGATTTTATAGATAAATTTATTTAAGTCAAGAAATAAACCTTTACAAATTAATTTATGTTTAAATTTAGTAGGTAGACGGTACTTAGTACCCAGTAACATCAGTGATCTTAGTGCATCATAATTAATAATATATAGATTGCCCGTTATAACATGCCCATGGTGTTTATCTACGAAGTCTTTGTATTTTTCTAAATGACAGTGGCAATATGACTCTTTATCCAATTCATAGTTTTGATTAATATCTACTGATTTGGCAATTTGATTATAGTTGAAAATATAACGTCCTAGCGGTTTATCATATTTATAAGCAATTTTAGGATTTACATGTTTGACTGGAAAGTAATTGGAAACCGATTTTAAAAAATTATTTATCTTCAGATTATTTAAGACAGAATTAGTAAAATTCAAGGTACAATATTCGTTTATTTTAGTATTTTGTTTTGATTCGTCATTAAAGTTTACGTCTGTGACATATAAATAACCATTAAGATTTTTACTTCTGGTAATGAGCAAATCATAGAATAAATGTTTAAAATGAACGTTATCAAATGCAGTACTTAGAAAAGGTTATATACCATATTTAATTGCTGTTTTTTAATTGCGAAAATCCAGTTTTTACATTGTTTCCAATCAAAAGTAATTTTAAAATTTGCATGTTGCTGAAGGATGGCATTTTTTAGTTCAGATAATGATGGCAATTTTTTATTATATTTACTTGCTCTTTTAGTTCTTTTTGATTTACTTTTATGATTGTTGAAGGAATTATAAATATTATGGTCTTCATTAGGAGAATTAAAGGACTTTTTAACTATATTATGATGATTAAATATTTGATTGAGTCCATATGGAAAAATAGTTTTATGTGCACAAATGAATTCATTTTCAAGAAACAATCTGTCATAGTAATTTTTTTGAATACACAGAATACTAATTTCAATGTTGTCGAACCCATGTTTAGAAAAATGTTCGTATTCAAATTTTGATTCATTAGAGGAAGTTGCATTATTTGAAAAAAATTTTATGTGATTCCTGTGTACGTTAATTCGGAGATGCAGAGGGTTGCTGGTTTGACCTATATATGACATATTACATTTTTTACATGCAATTTGGTAGATACAATTATATGTTTTACAGAAGACAAGATTATTGTTACAATTGATCTGATTACTATTAGCAAACGGACAAGTTTTACATCTATTAGATTTACAAGATTTAAATTTAAGTGTGTTATTTAGTGATGCATGGCTGTACGATTGAAAGTTATATGAAGTGAACAAAGAATACTGGCTGGAAGTACCGAATGAAGATGGAATAGTCATAGAGGATAAAGGATATTGTTGGTAGCTGGATAACGATCTAGGAGAACCCCAACAAGTTCTCGAATTCCGAGCTTGGATGTTAGAGAGCATCCAGTTGCCAGTCGCTAATTTTTTATAATAAGACATCATATAATAGGGAAAGATTGTAACCTTTATTTCCCCAAAATAAAGGCACTTGCATTAAAAAAAGTGACTCTTTATCCAAGAATGCCCCTTAATTCAATTACAAAGGTGGAGACACAATTAGAACATATGAAAGGTACCATTATTTTTCAAACTAATGGATCATCTAAAACACTTTGAAAATATATAAACTAATGTGTAGACACATTAAAACCTGGATTAAATAAATGCTTAGGAATAAGCAAAACTAGGATAGATAGTGGAAAAATATACATATACACATTGACTATTCCAGAATAAATTGATTCAAATTAACATCCATCAATACAACATGAATATAGGAATAATACAACCATTGCTGTAAATACAGGATTCAAATTCTTCCAATAAATATACATTTATTTAATGGTTCAACAAATCAGAGATTCAACGTATGAAAGGCTACGTACGATCACAAAAAACAATAAGATATTCAATATATGAAAAACTAAGATCGATCACAAAAACAATGGCTAAGAATAGAGTTATTACCTAGGAATACAATTACAAGACATTTTAAAGTGATAAGATTAGGGATAATGAGATAAAAATAAAGTTAAAATTTGACACCAATTCAGCGCAAATGCAGCTAACTTTAGTGTAATTCAGTTCTAACTAATTAAAAATGAATATTACCACAGAAACTCGTAAACAACTAGACAGAAAATAAGAAACCAATATACAATACGCGCATAATGCAGCAGACAAGTATATGGGTAAATATTTGAAATGTAATAACAGGAATCATGTAAAAATAAAAAAATACAATTCAAGCAATATCAACATCACCACAGAAGCAAACTCAAAGCCATAATGCCGACAAGAGAAAAGAACAGCACCATCTCAAATTCGATGATTAATTAGAATTAAATTCATCGTCAGGTCTGAGTATTTAATTCCAATTAACCCAAACAAATGCCTGTTTCAGATTAAGCAATAGTACACCACTATAAATACTCAAACTCAGACCACAGGCAACAAAAAATGAAAAAAGGATACATTAAGAAAATTGTATTACCATGCGGCATGAACCATTCTTCTACCACGTGTATACACGATCAACCTCAACAGCTTAATCTAGAAGCACCGGAATGAACAAGTCGAAATTCTACCAGGGAGGCAGTACGAACGTTCACGGAGTTACTCCCAAACCCGTCCAGTGAGTCTAAGCTGGAGACTGGACAAGCAATTCAGAATACAACTTCCCAAATATGCAAACATGAATATGAATATGAATCAAAGATGAAAATTCCTACTAAACAAGTAATTCATATGAAAAATGGATAATCGAGAATGCCACTATACACCATTATAAGGGCGCTCAAAACGTAGTTTCAATACTGACAAAAGTTACATTTTTTTGCGAAAATAAAATTCAAAACATTAATGTTAATGCATCTTATTTTCCTATTTTTTGATTTTTCTAATGTTTTTGACTTAGGTTATTATTTTTCATTTTTATTTATATAATTAATAATTATATATAATATATATATATATATATATATATATATTTTTTTTCCTACTGTATGTTAGTCACTATAATTGGGAATGTTTTCTAGGATGTTATCGAGTGAAATTTGATACACTGAGTTGATAATTTTAATAACAAACTTGGGGGGATATGCATTATTAGTCGCTGTACTCAATAATTCCATAAAGTGCGCTAATTTATAATCTTCATCACAAATTTTATTGATTCTAAGAGCCTGGTTTATTATAATATTTCTAAATACAGATATATGCAAACAAGAGTCAAAATGTTGAATTTTTGATGTATTAAATTTAAAATCCTGTCTTTTATCATACAAGTTTATAACCATATTACAATTTTGTAAATTTAAATTTAAATCTAAAAAGTTTGCAACATTTGTGTCATTATTACTTGCATTTAATTGTAAATTTTTTGGATAAAAGTTTAATACTATAGGGATATTATTATTTGGGGATACACATAAAATGTCATCTAAATATCTAAACATGTGCATATTATGCAAGCTTGGATTAATGTTTTTTTCATAGAAGAATAAATACAGATTAGCTAACAATGATGAGGCACACCCCCCTTGTGGGATACCAACCTGTTGTTTAAAAAAAGTACCACCATGTTGAATATAATTCTCATAAAGAGTGAAGTTAAGTAATTTTTTAAATAGAAAATTTGAATATTTTAGGTTGATATTATATTTTTCAAAAATTCCTAATATAACTTTATACAGATCATCTATATTAATATGATTAAACAAATCTTTGAAATCAAAGGTATAAATACTACGAATATTTGTAAGAGTTTTCAATTTCTTAACTAATTCAAAACTGTTTTTTACAATATGACAATTATTTGAGATTTCATCTGACAAGGATATTTCATGTAATATCTTTAATAATAATTTTCCAGCATTAGTAATGTAAGAATTATGCCCACTGGTAATGGTTCGAAAAGCAACAGGGGATTTATGAAACTTGGGTACTAAAACAATATATGGAATGTTATTACAACTATTTTTTAGACGGATTTGCTTATATTTGGCTGATATTCTATTGTATAAGATTTTAAGGTTAGTTTTATGTAAATTATAGATTTGATTATTAAGTAAGTGTGACTGAAGGGTATTTTTATAATAATATTTACATATAATTGAGTAGTTTCCACATGCTTTATCGACATATGTAATGACAAAATCATTTTGTATTTCTTTAATATCATTTTTAATTGAATTAAGTTTATATGAATTATTAATTTTCTGATTATATATATAATGATTTAAGTATTGCTCTATTAAGACTCTCCAGGGTTTAAAGGCTTCTACAGGGATTTGATATTTATAACTGATTTTATAGATAAATTTATTTAAGTCAAGAAATAAACCTTTACAAATTAATTTATGTTTAAATTTAGTAGGTAGACGGTACTTAGTACCCAGTAACATCAGTGATCTTAGTGCATCATAATTAATAATATATAGATTGCCCGTTATAACATGCCCATGGTGTTTATCTACGAAGTCTTTGTATTTTTCTAAATGACAGTGGCAATATGACTCTTTATCCAATTCATAGTTTTGATTAATATCTACTGATTTGGCAATTTGATTATAGTTGAAAATATAACGTCCTAGCGGTTTATCATATTTATAAGCAATTTTAGGATTTACATGTTTGACTGGAAAGTAATTGGAAACCGATTTTAAAAAATTATTTATCTTCAGATTATTTAAGACAGAATTAGTAAAATTCAAGGTACAATATTCGTTTATTTTAGTATTTTGTTTTGATTCGTCATTAAAGTTTACGTCTGTGACATATAAATAACCATTAAGATTTTTACTTCTGGTAATGAGCAAATCATAGAATAAATGTTTAAAATGAACGTTATCAAATGCAGTACTTAGAAAAGGTTATATACCATATTTAATTGCTGTTTTTTAATTGCGAAAATCCAGTTTTTACATTGTTTCCAATCAAAAGTAATTTTAAAATTTGCATGTTGCTGAAGGATGGCATTTTTTAGTTCAGATAATGATGGCAATTTTTTATTATATTTACTTGCTCTTTTAGTTCTTTTTGATTTACTTTTATGATTGTTGAAGGAATTATAAATATTATGGTCTTCATTAGGAGAATTAAAGGACTTTTTAACTATATTATGATGATTAAATATTTGATTGAGTCCATATGGAAAAATAGTTTTATGTGCACAAATGAATTCATTTTCAAGAAACAATCTGTCATAGTAATTTTTTTGAATACACAGAATACTAATTTCAATGTTGTCGAATCCATGTTTAGAAAAATGTTCGTATTCAAATTTTGATTCATTAAAGGAAGTTGCATTATTTGAAAAAAATTTTATGTGATTCCTGTGTACGTTAATTCGGAGATGCAGAGGGTTGCTGGTTTGACCTATATATGACATATTACATTTTTTACATGCAATTTGGTAGATACAATTATATGTTTTACAGAAGACAAGATTATTGTTACAATTGATCTGATTACTATTAGCAAACGGACAAGTTTTACATCTATTAGATTTACAAGATTTAAATTTAAGTGTGTTATTTAGTGATGCATGGCTGTACGATTGAAAGTTATATGAAGTGAACAAAGAATACTGGCTGGAAGTACCGAATGAAGATGGAATAGTCATAGAGGATAAAGGATATTGTTGGTAGCTGGATAACGATCTAGGAGAACCCCAACAAGTTCTCGAATTCCGAGCTTGGATGTTAGAGAGCATCCAGTTGCCAGTCGCTAATTTTTTATAATAAGACATCATGTAATAGGGAAAGATTGTAACCTTTATTTCCCCAAAATAAAGGCACTTGCATTAAAAAAAGTGACTCTTTATCCAAGAATGCCCCTTAATTCAATTACAAAGGTGGAGACACAATTAGAACATATGAAAGGTACCATTATTTTTCAAACTAATGGATCATCTAAAACACTTTGAAAATATATAAACTAATGTGTAGACACATTAAAACCTGGATTAAATAAATGCTTAGGAATAAGCAAAACTAGGATAGATAGTGGAAAAATATACATATACACATTGACTATTCCAGAATAAATTGATTCAAATTAACATCCATCAATACAACATGAATATAGGAATAATACAACCATTGCTGTAAATACAGGATTCAAATTCTTCCAATAAATATACATTTATTTAATGGTTCAACAAATCAGAGATTCAACGTATGAAAGGCTACGTACGATCACAAAAAACAATAAGATATTCAATATATGAAAAACTAAGATCGATCACAAAAACAATGGCTAAGAATAGAGTTATTACCTAGGAATACAATTACAAGACATTTTAAAGTGATAAGATTAGGGATAATGAGATAAAAATAAAGTTAAAATTTGACACCAATTCAGCGCAAATGCAGCTAACTTTAGTGTAATTCAGTTCTAACTAATTAAAAATGAATATTACCACAGAAACTCGTAAACAACTAGACAGAAAATAAGAAACCAATATACAATACGCGCATAATGCAGCAGACAAGTATATGGGTAAATATTTGAAATGTAATAACAAGAATCATGTAAAAATAAAAAAATACAATTCAAGCAATATCAACATCACCACAGAAGCAAACTCAAAGCCATAATGCCGACAAGAGAAAAGAACAGCACCATCTCAAATTCGATGATTAATTAGAATTAAATTCATCGTCAGGTCTGAGTATTTAATTCCAATTAACCCAAACAAATGCCTGTTTCAGATTAAGCAATAGTACACCACTATAAATACTCAAACTCAGACCACAGGCAACAAAAAATGAAAAAAGGATACATTAAGAAAATTGTATTACCATGCGGCATGAACCATTCTTCTACCACGTGTATACACGATCAACCTCAACAGCTTAATCTAGAAGCACCGGAATGAACAAGTCGAAATTCTACCAGGGAGGCAGTACGAACGTTCACGGAGTTACTCCCAAACCCGTCCAGTGAGTCTAAGCTGGAGACTGGACAAGCAATTCAGAATACAACTTCCCAAATATGCAAACATGAATATGAATATGAATCAAAGATGAAAATTCCTACTAAACAAGTAATTCATATGAAAAATGGATAATCGAGAATGCCACTATACACCATTATAAGGGCGCTCAAAACGTAGTTTCAATACTGACAAAAGTTACATTTTTTTGCGAAAATAAAATTCAAAACATTAATGTTAATGCATCTTATTTTCCTATTTTTTGATTTTTCTAATGTTTTTGACTTAGGTTATTATTTTTCATTTTTATTTATATAATTAATAATTATATATAATATATATATATATATATATATATATTTTTTTTCCTACTGTATGTTAGTCACTATAATTGGGAATGTTTTCTAGGATGTTATCGAGTGAAATTTGATACACTGAGTTGATAATTTTAATAACAAACTTGGGGGGATATGCATTATTAGTCGCTGTACTCAATAATTCCATAAAGTGCGCTAATTTATAATCTTCATCCCAAATTTTATTGATTCTAAGAGCCTGGTTTATTATAATATTTCTAAATACAGATATATGCAAACAAGAGTCAAAATGTTGAATTTTTGATGTATTAAATTTAAAATCCTGTCTTTTATCATACAAGTTTATAACCATATTACAATTTTGTAAATTTAAATTTAAATCGAAAAAGTTTGCAACATTTGTGTCATTATTACTTGCATTTAATTGTAAATTTTTTGGATAAAAGTTTAATACTATAGGGATATTATTATTTGGGGATACACATAAAATGTCATCTAAATATCTAAACATGTGCATATTATGCAAGCTTGGATTAATGTTTTTTTCATAGAAGAATAAATACAGATTAGCTAACAATGATGAGGCACACCCCCCTTGTGGGATACCAACCTGTTGTTTAAAAAAAGTACCACCATGTTGAATATAATTCTCATAAAGAGTGAAGTTAAGTAATTTTTTAAATAGAAAATTTATATATATATATATATATATATATATATATATATAAATTAGTAAATCCAAAGTTGGAATGTATGTAGTAACTCATAATACACTATTCCAAAATTTTCTACAAAATACAAAGAAATAAAAGAAATTAAGACATAAAGAGGAAATAATAAAGCGTAATGTAGGTCATAAAGACAAAGACAATCAACAAATTTCAAAAATGAGGAATGCAAATAAGAAAACAAAAAAATCAAGCAAAAAAGCTTGCACATGGAAAAGATTTAGGCTTACGATAAGTTCATTTCGAAAAAATTCTCTTCGGGTCCATATATCCCTTCGAAATGAACACAAAAATGCTTGTTTCTGAAACACGAGATAGATTTTATCTATAAACTTGTGTTATATGGACGACAAGCATATAGATTGGAACAATAAAGGAAACATAAATACCTTGAAATACATTTCATTAGAGCAACCATGACAAGCAAAATATGGCTAGACCAATGTTGCCATATGGAGAAATGAAAAGATGTGATTTGCTGTTGCCAAAGAGAGTAATAAAAACTTTACTGCGTAAAAGCAATAAAAAGAGATATTCAACAGTTAAAATATATGTATATATATATATATATATATTTGTGCTTAAAAAGCTCCGTTTTGAAATCTGTTTCTTTGAAGGAAAAATAAAATGGAAATCTATTTTTGTGTGGTCATTACCCCAAATAAAAGAGTGTTAATTGAGTCATTTATTTCGATCTGCATCCCCTTTCGATAAAGCCTTGCGTGTGTGAGCATTCCCCCAATTTCTCCTATCGCGCTAGAGAGACATTTTCCGAAGCCGTTCACCTCCACATAAAGTGAAATGGGTCGCTTTCTGCGTGATGCTGTGTGCAAAGAGATGCAGAAAATATAGCAGTTATGCCATTGATAAAAGAAATGGGATCAGCACATTCTCTCAATATTTACCTTTCACATTTCTTGCATATAAAATAACTGTTTCATGCAATTAAAAATTAAACAAGAAAGATCAATCACGCATAAGCATTGATTATGAAACACTTTCCAACTGAAATGCAATTTCATTTAAAAATTTCTAAAATGTGATACATTCAGTGGTGATATTTTTTACATTATCACAGTACTGCAGTAATTTATTATACTTAAATATTTAAAACTGCATCGAAATATAAATCATCTGATTCTCTATGCAAAATCAAGGAATATTTCATTCATATAACATGTATTCCAGACTCCAGAGCTAAATAATTTTGTGTGAAAAAAATTCAGCAATTCTTATGTAACTCACCCTACAATCGCTTGAGATATTTGCGTTCTGCATAAGTTAAAATTAGGCTTCGTTGAAGAAATAATAAAAGTTTAGGGATCATTTAAAATCACGACTATTGTAATTGCATAGGCACGGAATTTAGATACACAGATACACAGATAATATATGTGTGTGTGTGTGTATGTATTCAAAATATTGGAATCGTGCCGAAGATCGGAACTCCAATTTTCGAAGGATCTACACGTTTTGGGACTTCTAGAACTCGAAAAAACTCTTTTTAGGAAGACGTCTGTATGTGTAAGGGTGTATCTGTGCATATTTCTGTGTGTCTGTGAGGATATTACATCCACTCTAATTGAAAAACTAATGGACCGAATTTCATAAAATTTGGTAGGTATGTTTTTTCTGGGAAATCCTGATGTTCATTAGATTACAGTACGAATCGTAAAAAAAGAATCTGCCTTCTTTGCGAAATGGCCGGCAGAAATTGCCTTTATCCACTCTAGCTAAAAAATAATGGAACAAATTTAACATAATTTGTTGTATAATATTTCAATAACCTACAAGTGATTTATATACCAAATTTAGCAAAATTTGGTATATAAATCATTTGTAGGTTATTCTAGTACGATTCGGGAAAAAGGAACGGCTATTTTTGCGAAATGGCCCGCAAAAATCGTTAAATATAAAAATAAGACTACGTGTTCTCAATTATATCAATTAAATTCCTCTTTTATATGTGATTTTTGATAACAAAAAGAATAAGACTAACCCTATTACTCTAGGACTAGCCGTTCTTGAGATATTCTAGTTTTTTCGCGTTTTCGCTACGCCACCTTTGACAATAAGTCCAGCTATCAAATGAGAATCAAATGTAAGTTTAACGTGCAAACTCAATGTCATTTAAAATACTTATGGCTGTTATTTTGTGCAGATAAACTCAAATTATTATTGAAGAAATAAAGAGAACGTGAATATGAGTCTGCAGGGAAAGACATGTGCTGCCCACATCAGAATTTTTAACAATATTACAACAATGATTTATAGAAGTGAACGGGGATTATTTGCAGGCCATTTCGAAAAAAGTATATGATCTATATTTTAAGATCCACCAAATTTTTGTAGAATAAAATGTTTAACAAATTTAAGCTGTGTACATAATTTTAACTCTCTAGGACTTAGGAAAGTGCATTAAAAATGCCATCAAATAAGTATATCATGAAGAGTTATATAAAATTAAAAAAAAAATTACAAAGTTGTTATCTACCAAATTTAATTTAAAATGTGAAGCCTCTCTCATATACAAAATGATTAAACTCTTGGAAAGATATTTATTATATAATATATCTCTTTTTTCTTTCTGGAGGATATCCCAAAAGTCAGAATTTAATTGAATTTGTTTTTTTCTCTATATTAAATAATTTTTAATTAAAAAATTACTTAATATATTTTACTGAAATTTTTTTTATATATTTTATGGGATAATGTGAATATTTCCTAAAAATTTCGAAGCAATTTGTGAATAATTTTAAATTTGCTTAAAAAATGTTTGAAACATTAGGTCCCATAGGGTTCAATGTATTTCATTTTTTCAATCCGGGTTCAATAAAAAACGGCATGTGCAATGGCAGCAAGGGAACCTGCTGTGTGCCACAATTTTATGAGCCTCTATGGGAACGGACACATTCAGATGCCAGTCTTATAGTGGCTAGGACATTTTGACTCTCATCATTTACCGACGATGGGTCGATAAGTGATTGAAAGTTCGATTCTCAGTTCTGCTTAGACGTTCTTGATGAGCAGCAAGAGATAGGTTTTCGTGATCTGCTTTGTATGTAAATTAATACGGTAAAGTCCTCTACAAAACAAAAATAATTTCTTCATCAGTAGGGACATATTTCACAGTTTTCTACAGTATCCTCCCACCTTCTTATATAGCTTTATTCTTGCTTCTGTTGGGGCGCCATAGATCCCCGATGGTGAGGGATAGGTTCGAACTTGGAACCTTTAGATTACAGATCCCGTACTATGCCGTCTGGCCAAAAAGAATTCTCATAGGCCGAGGAAATAGCCGGCAAGTCTTTCGTAGCGATGAGGGACTCAATGCTGCCGTCAAGAAACTTGAAAAAAGAAACTTTTAAAAAATTGTTACGAAATATTTTATAAGGATAACCCGGGGGTACGAAATCTTTAAGAGATACATCCCTCCACCTCACTTTAATAACGCTTATGAGATAAGTAAAATTAAGCGCTATTTTGAGAAAATCGAATGATTTTATCTTTCCCTTAACTGTAACAGTTCACATTTTTCTCAAGTAATGTCGCGATTTCGTTGCAACAAAATAATTTAAAAGTTCAACATTTTAATTTTTAATCTTCTTCAGACCATGCTTCTTATTGAGCCTCACCTGTACATTGCTCACATGGAACTGACACCGGGTTTCATTTCGACTCACCTCAGCTACATCACACGACAGTGAATTTAGTTTTCGCTGCTATGTGACCGATGATTCTCTAATCGGTAGAAACCAGATCAGCGATTGACCGACAGGGCATATCCAGTTCCTGCTCGTATACGACTTCTGCGAATTTGTAATACACGCCTTGGCTCTTTCCTTTTTGTTTGATAAAAAAAAAATCTGGTTGTCTCCTTTGTTTTTATTCTGTTTTAAGTTCCAACATACTCGGACAGACCGAACATACCTTTCACAACGAATTTTATACCTCATGTTCTCTTTTTGCCTTCCTTTTTACTTTCCCTGCAATACATGGTAATGTATAGGGAAAGTATTGGAATCATGCCGAAAATCGCAACTCGAATTTTCGACGGATCTACACGTTTCGAGACCTCTAGAATACGAAAAAACTATTTTTAGCGTGACGTCTGTGTGTGTGTCTGTGTGTGTGTCTGTGTGTCTGTCTGTCTGTCTGTGCAGATTTTGTATCCACTGTAACTAAAAAAGTAATCGACCGAATTTCATAAAATTTGGTAGATAAGTCACTTGTAGGCGAATCTGGTGCTGATTAGTTTTGGGTGCGATTCGGAATAAAAGAACCCGCGTTTTTTTGCGAAATGGCCCGCAAAAGCTTGTATCCACTCTAGCTAAAAATCTAATGGACCGAATTTCACAAAATTTGGTAGATAAGTCGCTTGTGGGTCACCCTGGTGCTCATTAGATTTTGGTATAGTTCGGAAAAAAATAACCTGCCTTTTTTTGCAAAATGGCCCGCAAAAATTGACAAAATCTAAAATAAAAAACTACGTATGCTGAAATATATCCATTAAATGCTCGTTTTATACGTAATTTTTAACGAAGAAAAGAATAAGACCAACCCCATTACACTAGGACTAGCCGTTCTCGAGATATATTTTTTTTTTCTATGCCACCTTTGAAAATGAGTCCAGTTACCAAATGAGAACGAAAATTGAATTAATAGTGAATTAAATTTAATTAAAATAAGAGAATGTATATATAAGTCTGCTGGGAAAGCCATGTGCTGCCCACATCAGATTTTTACTTTCCCTGCAATACATGGTAATGTATAGGAAAAGTATTGGAATCATACCGAAAATCACAACTCGAGTTTTCGACGGATCTACACGTTTCGAGACCTCTAGAATACGAAAAAACCATTTTTAGCGTGACGTCTGTGTGTGTGTCTGTGTGTCTGTCTGTCTGTGTGTCTGTTTGTCTGTCTGTCTGTCTGTCTGTGCAGATTTTGTATCCACTCTAAATAAAAAACTAATGGACCGAATTTCATAAAATTTGGTAGGTAAGTCACTTGTGGGCGGGGCTGGTGCTGATTAGTTTTGGGTACGATTCGGAATAAAAAAACCCGCCTTTTTTGTGAAATGGCCCGCAAAAGCTTGTATCCACTGTAGCTGAAAAACTACTGGACCGAATTTCACAAAATTCGGTAGATGAGTCACGTATAGGTCACCCTGGTGCTGATTAGATTTTGGTACGATTCAGAAAAAAATAACCTGCCTTTTTTTGCAGAATGGCCCGCAAAAATTATCAAAATCTAAACTAAAAAGCTACGTATGCTCAAATATATCCATTAAATGCTTGTTTAATGAGTAATTTTTAACGAAGAAAAGAATAAGACCAACCCCATTACACTAGGACTAGCCGTTCTCGAGATATATTAGTTTTTTTCGTATTTTTCCACGCCACCTTTGAAAATAAGTCTAGTTATCAAATGAGAACGAAAATTGAATTAAAAGTGAATTAAATTTAATTGAAATAAATAGAACGTGGATATAAGTTTGCAGGGAAAGTCATGTGCTGCCCACATCACATTTTATTATCCCTACACTGCTGAACTTTTATGTGAAGCATCTATGTGCGCATCTCGCTAAATTTTAATGCAGAATTAGCCAACATAGAAAAAATCACATGCAACTTAAACCTGCCCAGTGATGTAGTGAAAAAAAAATATTTTTTTTTATCTAATTTTAAAATCTCTAAACTTGTAGCTAAAAAGTCCAAAATTAATTTTTAGATGTTTATACATGTTACGAAAGAATTGATTTTGATTCGGTGTTTCTATGTGCGAAAAAGTGTGGTTTATGATTTTTATTACATAAGTCACTAAAAATTTTAACGTAATCTACTATGAAATTTCATAGCAACTTTCAGATTCCTTATTAAAAGTGCTGAAAATGTGTTCCTACTGAAATCTTGAAACGTATTCTTCCAAAATCTCGAATTCAAAAAATTATTTTGGGAAAACAATACTTTATACAATAGCATGAGAAGGTAAAAATAGCCGTTAAATGGGGGGGGTGGGGGGGGGGGGTGTCAACTATTCGAGAGCGTCCGGCAAAAATATTTTACTGTATTTTATTTTAAAATAAACATTGCACATTAATGTTTTCTACTTCCAATTTTAACACTGGAACAAAAATTATTCTGTAGCCAGGGGGTTGACCCCTAAAACCACCTTCTTGTCAATTTGCACCTGGTTGTTGATTTCGAAACTAAACCAGGTAAACACCTTGTTGGGCCGTTGTGCTTTCAAGAAAGGTATCTGTACTCTATTAATACATTTTCACTATGGAGTGATCAATTGAGGTTCTTTTATATCTACCTGCTATGAAGAATTTTGTAGCGAGGAAATAAAAAAGAGTGGTGAAGGACGATAGGAGGGGATAAGAAATCTCAAATTTTATACAGAGCATGGCTGTAGAAAATTTAATTATACGGTGATACTTAAGGATAGATACAGCAACCGCTGGAGTATGCCAATTACATGCATATCGCATGTAATTGACATGGGGCCGCATTCCACGACCCAGATCGCACAGCAATTTTTATGTAATTATTTTTATGTAACCTTAATGTGGTCGCATTAAAATTACATAAAAGTTATAATTAATTTTATAAAAATTATGTAAAATATAAAAATTGCATGCGTGCTGCATGTAATTGGCATGCGGCCACATTGATTATTACATAAAAATTATACTTAATTTTATAAAAAATTAGTTAAAATATAAAAATTGCATGCATGCCGAATGTCATTTTTAACACTTTACAACATAGTTGAAAAGTGTTTATGACTTTGTTCATTGTGTCTGTCTGTCTATTTGTCCGATCGCACGATGATAACTGCATTAAATTGACTTTATCAAAATGAAATTTTAGTATGTAGTTGAGACGGTCTGTGGGGCATATGAGAACGCGTAAATGAATAATATTACCCAATTAGTTTTGTATTGAACCCGGGTTGAAAATATGAAATACATTGAACCCTGTGGGACTTAATTTTTTAAACATTTTTTAAGCGAATTTAAAATTCACAAATTGCTTCGAAAGTTTTAGGAAATATTCAAATTATCCCATAAAATATATAAAAAAATTTCGGCAAAATATGTTCGGTAGTTTTTTAAATAAAAATTAAAATAATAATTACACCCATATAATATGAAGAGATCACGTGATCCACTTCAAAATAAAATATGGCATCCATCCTTTTTCCGAGAGTAAAAATCGTGATTTTAAAAGTTCTTTTAAATTTATATTTTGTGTTGCATGCGTCCTAAAATCGCTTTATTTTTGCGTACTTTTGTGCATCTATATTCTGCGGCCAACGCAATTACAATATTTTTGAGTTTAAATGATCATCACACTTTGTTTACATTCTACTTCCATTAAAATTAGGCTTCGTTATAGAAATAATCAAAGGATTATAAAGATGAGTTGTTTAAGAATTGCTGAATTTTTTTCAAGCAAAATTATTTAACTCTAGAGTCCGAAATAAAAGTGTATGAATGAAATATTCACTGTTTTTAGATAGAGAACCAGACGATTTATATTTCGATGACGTCATTTGAATAAAGTTCATTTTTTCGATGAAGTTTTAAGTTTCCAAGTAAAATAAATTATCGTAGTTCTGTGATAATTAAAAAAAATATCACCGCTGAATTATTGCATTTTACGTTTCAGTTGGAAAGTGTTTCATAATCAATGCTTTATGCATGATTGATCTTCCTTGTTATTTTTATTTTTATTCTGCATAATTTTGTTGCATATTATTAAACAGTTACAACTCACTTAAATTTATAACAAAATGGTTTAATTAATTTGACTACGTATAAAGCGCACTCATGTTACAGTGAGACTTCTTAATCCTAACCAACCTATCAAATTTTGAAAATTGATTTACAACTAGGACTAGTATGTTTTATTCTATTTTGCCCTAGAAAATAATTTAATATAGCGAGAAACAGAGATTATTACTTTCCTTATATACATAATGTATAAGGAAAGTAGTGTGACGGGGTCGAAAATTCGAATTCGCGTTTTCGACGGAAGAGCACGTTTCAAGCATCCCTGATCACGAATCGAACATTTTTGAGGTGATGTGTGTGTGTGTGTGTGTGAAAGTATGTGTGTGTGAGTGTGTCAGCGAGTCTGTGGAGACGATATCTCACGAACGAATGAAGCGATTCGAATGAAATTTGGAACAAAAATCACAATCCGTGAATACTGGAAGCCTATTGTTTTAAAACACAATCGAATGTTCAGAACCCCCCTAAATTTTCGAGTGAAATTTTGAAAAAATCATCAAAAAACCAAAACTTTAAATAAAGTTACGCAAATAGACATTTCTTATGTAATTTTTCCTTAGAAAACGATTAACATAAACTTTAGAACGCTAGCATGAACCATTCTCGAGATATTGCACATTTTTCAAATAAATTTATCAAAAAACCAATAAATTAAAAAAATATATTAACCGTTAAGTAACATGTTCACTTTTCATATGTAATATCATGCGATAAATTTGGTGACCTCATTCTCGTGGATCTAACTCGTTCCATTCACGAGAAAAGATACTTTGAGTAATACTTTTGTATTTGAACTCCAATAGTCATTTATCTGCTGTAAGAATAACTTATTTCTCCGTCCATAACGCTTGGCGAGATTTTGGCGACGAATTTGGCGGAATGTCGCCAACTTGGCGACATTTTTAAATGTTGTCAAATTAACGAAAATCTCGCCAAATGGGTAGAAATGACTCTAAATCAATGAAAATGACGCTAAATCACTGAAAATGACGACTAATCGAAGAAAATTCAATATCTTGGAAAAAATATAAGAATAACATTTTTTTTAACTGTAAAAGTAGTAAATTCATTGCATTATATAAGGAAAGTCATGTGTTGCCCACATCAGATTTTTTTTTATAGAGGGTTATATTAAATATTTTAAATGGAATTTTTTGAAGAACAGTATGATTTAAAATATAATTATTCGAATAATATAATTATATATAATCGAATATAATTATATATATCGAATAATAAAATATAATTATTCGAATTTGCGCATATTTTGAAGAACGAGCAAATGCAGGTATCTTCCAGGTGGGTGTATATGTCACGAAGAGTGTACAAAAAGTATAAAGTTAAAAATTAAAATATGAATCATAATCACCAGAGGATAATTTAGCTTCGGTAGTTGAACCCACCGGAACTGACAATTTTTATAAAAATGCAATTTTTTATAAAAATGCAAAATGCAATTTTTTATAAAAATGCAATTTTTTATCTCGATCATCTGACAATATTTATGGGTTTTTCTTTTCAGTTCACAATTAAATACGGATTCATTATTTTAGCCTTTTCACTTTACTTCGTAGCATAGAATTTAGAGCTCTTAGGTCAACAATATTTTAGGGATCTTTATTTATGATATAAAATATTTCCAAGTTCGAAGCTACCTTGTTCCGACAGATAATCCCGCCCTGGTTGCATAACCACAGTTTTTCACCCAATATCTAAAGGTCCATAGTTACAGCTCAGACAAGAAGAAGGAATACCAACTATATAAATACTTTTAGGCCATGGTCCATTAACCTCTTCTGAAATCGCATAATACCAAAGCGTGAAGGTACCAAAATAAATATAAAATGCTACAAAACCAACAAATCACAGAGAGAGCGCACCGTGGGGATTATAGTATCATGAACTTAATATTTTCAACAACAATATGATAAAAAGGTCGTAGCCAAAACGTTATAAAGACAATTGCAAACGGATTCCCAAATAACTAATAATAAAATGCAGAAAATTATATTAAATACAAGAAAACGTTGAATTAGTCTTGAATGAGTCTTGAAAATAATGTACAGAATTTTAGGGCCCTATACAAACATGAGGCGCCAAGCGATCGCTTGGGCTGCTTAGCGCTCGGGACCCTTCTGCTTTCTGGCACGCTTCCTGAAAAATCTGGTGCATGGTTCTCTATATCATCCAAACGTTGCTCGTCACGCTATACTATACGAAGACGTATGAACCTTTGGCACTCGTTCTACAAACCGCGTAATAATCGCTCATATTTTCTCTTTTATTTTCCCACCCCTGTCAAATTTCGCCATAGCCTTGACCTTGCCCACTTTTTCCGGCTCTCTCGGTCTGTGGGTGCTTCTCTTGCAACACGATCCGTGTTTGGGTAGTCAGCATCTTTCAATAACAGAGCAACATTTGGAAAAAACCGCAAAACGAGCTGTTTATGTCTATTTAGGAATTATGACGGGAAGTATTCTGCTGAAAAACAGCAGTGCGCTGTATAAATTAGAGGTTACCACGGGCAGGGCCGTTTTTGACCATTTTAGAATGTATCAGCTTAGTTAAATTAGCTATGTTTAGCCCCAATCCGGAGCAACGGAGCAGTGACGTCAACAAGGGGTGACGTGATCAAGGGATGACGTCCTGTGTGCTCATCCGCTATCCGAATAGAGTTTCGTCCAGTACAGAGCACCAGGCGCGAAGCGCCTTTAACCTCCAATCTCTAGGTGTGGTTCTTATCTTCATACTGTAACATTATTTCATTGGTCCATAGTTGGAGGTTCGAGGTTTTTGATTTAATGTTTTTATTATTTGACCTAGTTTCTAGTGTGGCAGTTTGTTGCACATTTAGAGTTTAAGCAGTTTGGGGGGTTGATGCAGATCTGAGGGTTACCTAGCAGTTTAGGATTTAAGACATTTTGTAGAGAGCAAAGATCGCGAGTTTTATTTAATATCAACTGATTAAGGTGGGACGTTCCTAGTACCGAATATCAAAGTTAAGTACCGAACGGGGTCTCTTACGAGATTTAGCCTTGCGATGATCATAGTCATGCAGATTAAATAATAGTTCATTTGGGACAGATGGCAGATTTTTGTAGAATTTAAGCGCTAGCTTTTTAATTTGGGCTCTAACAGTTTTTATTTTGAAGTCTTTCCTAATTACCGAGTTTCTTAAGTATCTAGGGGCTTCATCCGCTATCGGCTTATCTGATAGGATGTATCTTATAGGATGACGTCATCTGTTGACATAGAGAGTGGAGTCCGATGATGGATAAGACCTTGGAGGACATCTTGGAAGTTTTGATGGCTCCCTCTATTGGCAGGATGGAGAACTATGGAAGATAAAATGAAAGCATCCCTTGGGACCGACATGGTATCGAACTGAGGATCACGTGCTCCGTAGGAGAGCGTTCTAACCAGTATACAGACTGGGACTTGAAGGTAGAAGGCGAATGGGGCATGTGTTGCCTGTTTATTCTTTTTTGAAGAGTTGGGTACTTGTAGAATTTTACGATCTTCGACGATTGGATTTAATGGGCGCGAATGAATTAGGTTAAGATACGCATTATTTTTTTAATGAATTAGTAGGGGAGTCTGTGTTAAGATAATAAATTTTAATAACGTTGAGAGTGAATTTTAATAAGGAAGAGGATTAATTTTTTATTGAAATGTGTTAGGTTTGAGAGTAATTATTTTTTTACGGAATGTATTATGTTTGGAAAGTGTCTGAAGTTTTTGACGGTGGTGGCTCCCTCTATTGGCACTCTAGCGCGCTAATGAAATAAATTTGTGTTATTGAATTTTAATAGCGATGATCATGAATTAGGTTCTGTGTTAATATTTTAATTGTCATTAGGATGAGAGGTATTCGAATGGGGACATAATATTCGCGGAGGAATTCATGGAAGGTGAAGATTGAAGCTTGCGACTGATGAAGCCCCTTAAGCAAAGTGAGCAATTGCTGAGAGTCCCGCAGAGCTTTGGGGCCCATTTATCATATTCAAATCACATTGTCTTACTAAAAAAATTTTTTTGCAGGGCCCTAGAATTTAGTTTTGCTTAGGGACCTTAGCAAGAGTTAAGAAGGTTCTGTGGACCGGAATTTCAGCCTTGTACTCGGTTTGCAATACGTCCGGATTGTCCAGACGTGGCAACCCTGTTCAGACTTTTGTTCGGTCTTTTAAAGAAACTTTTTTGGAAGTTATCACGACACTAGAATCCGTTAGGATCATTAATTAGCATAGATCCCGTTCCAATATGATAAATATTGAATCATCCACAAGAAAACGGCAGGGGTTGTCATACGCAGATAAATAGCTGAGAGTTGCTGAAACAGTCCGGAAACGCAATGTCCATTTGAGAAATTTTCTAGAAATTGTTGAGTTTGTTTTGTGTATCCCGGTAACTTCAGCCACAGTTACTTTTTCTGTAACGAACCATTTATGGACACATGATCGCGGTGGAATGCGGGTTTCGGTAATGACAGAACTGCTAAACTTGAACATTAACAGCAATGAGCACTGCTCTGATGATCTATGGCACAGTAAAGATGAATGTGCAAGTGCTAAAAAAATTCTTTCAGCTGAAAAGAACGAGTAGTAATTGAAGTCACAAGAAAAAAAGGCGTGAACAAGAAGTTGGAAAAGGACCAAGTATCCAATAATGCTGCTGCCTTTATTTAAGATTTTTTTATTTTAGAATGGGGACAGTGTGAATATTAAGATTTTTTTTTTATTTTACAATGGGAGCAGTTTAAAAAAAAATGCGTTGATTGATGTATTTGTGAATTTCTTTTTCCAATTCTAACAGGCATCTTTCAAGCAGGCCGAGTGTCCGGACTTGGCTCTGGAAAATCATGGCAACCCTTCCTTTCACCCAACCCAACCCAATCCAATAGAAGCTGATCCCGAAACTTAAGACTTTTTTAAATGTAGAACCCGGGAGGAAAAATCTGAATTTTGGCCTAGCCCAGAATCGTAGCCAGAGACGAAATTCAAGAGGGACTGGAGTGGAATTCAAGGGGTGCTCAACAGTCTTGAAGGAGGTGTTCACCAAAAACACAGTTAATCATTAGTATTAATAATTACTATTATATATTTCAATCCATATAAATTATTAACAAATAATTGCATATTTATATTTTTAAGCTAAAAGTTGATTAGGAAAATCCATATGGCTACTATACATCAATATTAATATATTACAATTTTTTTATTATAAGCATTAAATAGTAGCAAGGTTGTTAAGAAAAAAAATTACTAAACGTTAATACAAGTGAATGCTTCATGTTAACCCTTAGCTACTTATCAGTTGATTTTGACTCGAGTTTTTTTTTATTTGAGTTGATGTATAACAGTGAACCCCGCAATAATACAAAAGTTACCAACTACTATTGTCTTAATTTTGAAATATTTTTAAATTAAATATGTAAATAAATGGATCAGCAGTATAACCACAAATTCAGCTAAATCAAATAATCTTTAAAACAAAGTAATTTATAAAAAAAAATATCATAAAGAAATTTTTTGTGCAAAATTTGAATGATATGTTGGATGAAATTTCAAATCACTACTAAATATTTAATATTTTTATCAGGGGGGGGGGGGTTGATTTTGCCTCTTGGGGGCCCCTCTGGCCCTTGTCTGGCTACGGTCCTGGCCTAGGATGATCTTTACAAATACTGTATGGCTGGTCTTTATAAATATATCTAAAACCATAAAGTTGAAACACGTGTGCTTACATTTGTATAAAAATGGTGGTTATTAACTTTATACTTTTCTTATATACATAGTATAATGTATACGGAAAGTATTGTGGCGGGGTCAAAAATTCGAATCCAAGTTTTCGACGGTTTCAAGCATCCCTGATTACGAATCGAACATTTTTGAGGTAATGTCTGTGTGTGTGTGAAAGTATGCATGCATGTGAGTCTGTGGAGACGATATCTCACGAACGAATGGAACGATTCGAATGAAATTTGGTACACAAATTACAATCCGTGAATACTGGGAGCCTATTGTTTATAAACACAATCGAGTGTTCAGAACCCCCTAAATTTTCAAGTGAAACTTTGAAAAAATCATCAAAAAATCAAAACCTTTAATAAAGTTACGAAACTAGACATTTTTGTATAATTTTTTCTTAAAAAACGATTGACACAAACTTTAGAAAGCTAGCATGAACCGTTCTCGATATATTGCACATTTTTCAAATAAATTTATCAAAAAACCTCATAAATTAAAAAAGAGAAACATGTTCACTTTTCATATGTAATATCATACGATAAATTTGGTGACATCATTTTCGTGGATCTAGCTCGTTCCATTCATGAGAAAAGATACTTTGAATGATACTTTTGCATTTGAACGCCAATAATCATTTATCTGCTATAAGAATAACTTATTTCTCCATCCATAACGGTTGGCGAGATTTTGGTGACGAATTTGGCGGAATGACGCCAACTTGGCGACTTTTTAAATGTTGCTAAATTAACGAAAATCTCGCCAAATGGATAAAACTTGGACTACTTGAGGAAAATTCAATATCTTGGAGCGAATATAAGTATCTACTACAAGAATAACCTATTACTTTCCTTATATACATAATGTATAAGGAAAGTATTGTGACGGGGTTGAAAATTCGAATTCGAGTTTTCGACGGGAGAGCACGTTTCAAGCATCCCTGATCACGAATCAAACATTTTTGAAGTGATGTCTGTGCGTGTGTGTGTGAAAGTATGTGTGTGTGTGTGTGTGTGTGTGCGTCAGTGGGTCTGTGGAGACGATAACTGACGAACGAATGGACCGATTTGAACCAAATTTGGTACAAAAATCACAATCCGTAAACACTGGAAGCCTATTGTTTTTATACGCAATCGAATGTTCAGAACCCCCCCCCCCTAAATTTTCGAATGAAATTTTGAAAAAATCGTCAAAAAATCAAAACCACTAATAAAGTTACGCAAATAGACATTTCTTATGTAATTTTGCATTAGAAAACGATTGACATAAATTTTAGAACGCTAACACGAGCCGTTTTTGAGATATTGTACATTTTTAAAAAAAATATCAAAAAGTCATATAAAAAAAAAAAAATCCTATTGATAAACATGTTCACTTTTCATATGTAATACCATGCGATAAATTGGGTGACCTCATTCTCGTGGATCTAGCTCGTTCCATTCATGAAAAAAGATACTTTGAGTAATACTTTTGTGTTTAAACGCCAATAGTCATTTATCTGTTGTAAGAATAACTCATTTCTTAGTGCATAACGCTTGGCGAGATTTTGGCGACGAATTTGGCGAAATGTCGCCAACTTGGCGACTTTTTGAAATGTTGCCAAATTAACGAAAATCTCGCCAATTGGATAAAAATGACGCTAAATCAATGAAAATGACGACTAATTGTCGAAAATTCAATGTCTTGGAAAGAATATTAGTATCTACTATAAGAAAAACCTATTTTTTTACTGTAAAAGTAGTAAATTCATTACATTATATAAGGAAAGTCATGTGTTGCCCACATCAGATTGCTTTTTTACTGTAAAAGTAGTAAATTCATTGCATTATATACGGAAAGTCTTCCCACATCAGATGTTTTTGTTAGTATGGCTTTAAAAATGTAAAATATTTTTCGCATTTTGCGCAAATTTATAACGTTTTAGAACATGTACCCTATTCGACCCTACCCACATTTTTCTGAACTGATCTCAGCGCAAAACTTTACAAGAGATTTGCGACACCACCCCCACCCTGCCCGCAACTCTATTCTGAAATCGCAAAATGCAGCCAGTCCTTAAACAATATCGCTATGTCGAATTTGACGGAACACAAAACTCTGTGAATGGATATACTTTCATTCCCAAATCCTGGATAATGCGAAAAAATGCCCATTAACCAGGGTTAGAAAAGAAAAATGAAAACTGACACAAGAGCACTTTTCTTAGCATATCCGGTGTCTGCTAAAAGAGAAGGCAGTAACACAGTCTTTGGCAATGCTATCGGAGCATTACTCACTGAATTCCATCTCTTTACTCGTAGCAAAGGAAAGGCGGCGCGTGCCTTACATAATGGTGCATCGTAATCGCCGCGTAACGGCGGTGGGCCCTTTGTCCGGCCTTCATCCGTGGAACCGTTTCGGTCACGGGTCACGGATCGGGATAACGACGGAAGAACGTTTTTTAGCTCCTTGGGTGTACGAGAGACTAAAGTAAAGTGTCTTTCTGAGAAGGTCCAAATTTACTGGGAAATAGCCAATTAACGAGACAGTAAGAAATGTTCACATGGTTATTTCGTCATCTCTTTCGGGACCAATTTTGTGGTTATCTTATCCCAAAGCACCTGGATTCTTACTATACATAATGTATAAGGAAAGTATTGTGACGGGGTCGAAAATTCGAATTCGAGTTTTCGACGGGAGAGCACATTTCAAGCATCCTTGATCACGAATCGAACATTTTTGAGGTGATGTGTGTGTGTGTGTTGAAGGCCCAAACCACACAGCCAACCCTAGGGCTTACGGCAATCAAACGTGTGACCGGGTGTGTATGTGTGTGTGTGTGTGTGTGTGTGTCAGTGAGTCTGTGGAGACGATACCTAACGAGCGAATGGAGCGATTCGAATGAAATTTGGTACAAAAATCACAATCCGTGAATACTGGAAGCCTATTGTTTTTAAACGTTATCGAATGTCCAGAAACCCCTTAAATTTTCGAGTGAAATTTTGAAAAAATCATCATCATCAAAAAATCAATAATAAAGTTCAGCAAATAGACATTTCTTATGTAATGTTTCCTTAGAAAACGATTGATATAAGCTTTAGAACGCTAGCATGAACCGTTTTCGAGATATTGCACATTTTTAAAATAAATTTATCAAAAAATCCCATAAATAAAAAAAATATATATTAACTGTTGAGAAACCTGTTAATATATATTTTTTATATGTAATATCATTCGATATATATCACTTTTTATATGTAATATCATTCGATATATATCACTTTTTATATGTAATATCATTCGATAAATTGGGTGACATCATTCTCGTGGATCTGGCTCGTTCCATTCATGAGAAAAGGTATTTTGAGTAATACTTTTGTATTTGAACGCCAATAGTCATTTATCTGCTGTAAGAATAACTTATTTCTCAGTTTATAACGCTTGGCGAGATTTTGGCGACGAATTTGACTGAATGTCGCCAGCTTGGCGAATTTTTTAAATGTTGCCAAATTAACGAAAATCTCGCCAAATGGGAAAAAATGACGCCAAATCAATGAAAATGACAACTAATTGACGAAAATTTAATATCTTGGATAGAATATAAGTATCTACTATAAGAAAAACCTATATTTTTAATGTAAAAGTAGTAAATTCATTGCAATATATAAGGAAAGTCATGTGTGGCCCACATCAGATTTTTTTTTATTTGTCTCAAATGATTTTGACGTTTTCTCAACACAAAGTTTTAACTCTTTTTTACCTGCCTGCTCATCACCTTCTACGCTCACAGCGTAATAATGATACGCTAATGGACAATAAATTGATAATGATACGCTATGGATGTCAATGTTATCAAACTGGTTTCATATGCATACAACTGAGTGCAACTAACTGACTTAAGGGACACTTACACAAGCCAAACATACTGAAGGTAGAAATTTGAAACTATGCATACACGTGGGACTTAATCCCTAGATAATGGGGAAAATAAAATTTAGTTTGAAAAATTCATAAATTGCGGATGTTTTTTTGTTTCTTTCTATGCAAAATAGCTGAATATGTATGAATAGCAATCAAACTAGCAATCAAAAGATTTTGATATTCAGAACTTGAGTGCAAATGTCATATTCATCCATTGGCGTCACTAAGCTGTTGCCAACATTAAAAAAAATTAAAGAAAATTTTTCGTATTCTGATATTGATTATCACACAAGTAAATTTAAACACTATAGACTACGAAATGGGAAATTCTAGTGGAGAAGAATCACATTTCAGATATTACTTCAATTTGATGGCGAAAAATTTCTCGCAGATTTTTATTTTAATTTTTCAGTTGCTTAAATCGACACCAGGTCTTAAAAAATGCACGTTTCAACTCAAAATTTCATTAAATTTCGAAGTTGATGTCTTGTGAAAATGCACGTCTTGAAAGAGCAAGTCATGAGTTGAATTTCAAATCCCAGATGTCCAATCAAGTAATAAATATAACGTTTCTCCGTCACTAGTGACCTGTGACTAAAGTAACATTTGAACGCAACGAGTCAATTGTTATAATAGAATGCTGAAAAATAATGATAGGGGAATCTAGGTTTTCGTCTTTCCAATTATATAAACAAGGGTTGCAAACGCCGAAACTGTTTGGATACACTGTCTCTTCCGGAATTCTATTCTTCTATTACATTCTATTCCTTTTTCACTATATGTTAACTTTTTCACCATATATTACGCAAAATATTTTTTTCCGTTGCCTGTTGCCGTTGCGTCTTTAACATACTTGTCCTTATCATGTATCTATCGCTTAATGTATGGAAAGTAAAGATGGAATTATTCTCAATAAAACGTATAGTATTTCACATCAAAAATAGAATTATTCTCAAAAAGATAAAAATGGAATTATTCTCAAAAAGATAAAAATGGAATTATTCTCAATAAGACGTTGTTGTTGAGACCCAGACCGTCCGACCTACCAGAAAGGTGTAAGGCAACTGTTTGGATGGCCGGGAAGTGCCACACAATTTAGACCGGAACCCAGTGGGGGAGGCATCCACAGGGACCGTACCCTCCTTTCCCTACCACCAACCTCTCGGAAGGACTTACGGACCCACATGTTTAACGTGATCGTACTCCGCATGAACACGGCGACAGTTGTGACAGCGTGCAAATCCAGCGCGCAAACCACCGGGCTACCGCGTCCGAAATGTGCTAACAGCACGCGGTGTTTGTTCCCAGGTGGTCACGCACCCAAGTACTAACCGCGCCCGATGCTGCCTGACTTCCGTGATCTAACGAGAACCCCGGTGTTTTCAGCACGGTACGGCCGTTGGCCCTTCTCAATAAGACGTGTAATATTTCATTTTACAACAATCGGAACTCGAAGCTGACCTTCTACACCATTTCGGCTATATAAAAAATTACCTATATTAACTTTCGCAACGAATTCATTTACTGCGAATAATTTAATGATTCAAAATAATACTCATGATTTTGCATTTGGAATAATAGGATCGGTCTTATTTTTTACGAAATGTTCCATAAAAATCGTTAAAATGTGAAATAAAAAACTAAATATGCAAACGTATTAATTAAATACGTTTTAAAAGTGCTGAATGGATGTAATATAAAGTACCCATTTTATATGCGATTTTTTGCACTAAATTTTGAACTAATGCACATTGTTACAACTTATCCTCTGGAATCGGGGGTATAATTGGGGGGGGGGGGGACACAAGAATGAGTCAGAATTTCTGGACAATGCTTTTAAGTAAAGCAGCTATAAGTGTAAACACAGGAACAAGATATACAGCTAATAACTACCTATCTTACAAAGTTACAAAACAACTATCAAATACAATGAAACTGCCATTAATCCCTCAACGCATAAATAAAACTGACAAGGGAACCTCAACTTTTGTTCCGGCTAGTTTCAGCTGGAACAACGTTTGCCAATAACAACGTTTGCCTGTGAAAGCTGTCTTTCCTCGGAGATAGGTGATATGATTGTTGTTGTTGACACCCAGACCGTCCGACCTACCAGAAAGGTGTAAGGTAACGGTAAGGACGGTTGGGAAGTGCCACCCAATTTAGACCGGAACCCAGTGGGGGAGGCATCCACAGGGACCGTACCCTCTTTCCCCTACCACCAACCTCTCGGAAGGACTTACCCACATGTTTAACCTTTACATTACGGCTCAAGGAATCCATTTTTTCAACTCCATAATGGCAAAATAACTGAAAATTCCACCCCTCTAAATAAACACCTTCAATGACCTTGTCTTTTGTTCGTAACTCGTTCCCCCTTTAGTCAGGAGAAACTTGAAGGAAGGGCTGCAGGCATTCTTCAAGTTTTCAGAAGAAGATTGAGAGTTTCAAGAGAATTTCAGTGGTACAACTGTTGTACCGCCGTAAGGAAAAGGTTAACGTGCTCGTACTCCGCGTGAACACGACGGCAGTTTTGGCAGTGGCGGGAATCGAACCCGGGCCTACCGAGTGCAATTTCCGCGAGCTAACTACTGGACTACCTCTCCCTCAGGCAGTATGTTGTGAAAGTATTTGTAGCAATATAGAAAGAAGAAAAAAAAATAAGAAAAGATTAATCTGAGTCTGTAGGGAAAACCCGTATCTTGCCCACATCAGATGTTTTCCCCTTTTTCTAGATAATGATATAAAGGTGTAAGGTAACTATTTGGACGGCCGGGAAGTGCCACCCAAATTAGACCGGAACCCAGTGGGGGAGGCATCCACAGGGACCGTACCTTCTTTCCCCTACCACCAACCTCTCGGAAGGACTTACTCACATGTTTAACGTGATCGTACTCCGCGTGAACACGATGGCAGTTTTGGCAGTGGCGGGAATCAAACCCTGGCTTACCGAGTGCAATTCCCGCGCTCTAACCACTGGGCTACCGCGCCCTCAGGCAAAATGTTGTGAAAGTATTTGTAACAATATAGAAAGAAGAAAAAAAAATAAAAAAAAGATTAATCTGAGTCTGTAGGGAAAACCTGTATCTTACCCACATCAGATTTTTTCCCCCTTTTCTAGACGGCTTGCTTGCACTCAGACATGCAATGCAAATTTAAAGCATTGCGACAGACAAACAGCGTGACATATGTTCAAAACAGAGAAAATCCACCTTAACTACTTGGAAATACAAGAGAAAAAAAAATTACCAATGTTTTTTTACCTCGGCGTGCGAACGTAATATCCTTTTAGAAATGACACTGACAAAGACTTAAGACACAGAAAAGAAAAGGAGGAAAAAAGTCGAAAAGAGCAGAGTTTAAAACTGTTTCGTTGCACCTGCTGAATTTGCGGCAAGTGACCTCGTGACAATATAAATTTTCATTTTCTGGAGATTACTAGACATTAAGCCCGTCCTATAATGGGGGGGGGGGGGAGGGCAGTTAGTTATGTAATTAATTCCCTCTCATACGCCGATCTGCATCATTTAGGCTCCTAATATCCCCTGACACAGGTGGACTACACGGAGGAAAAACAAAGGAGATACTTTTTCAGAATAAAAGGTATCTGTCAATACAGAGACAGACGTCTGTTAATAAATATTTGCATCACGTGATCCACTAAGGAAAACGTTGCCAAAGAAAATAGAAAAGATGAAGAAAGACCTAAGAGGTAGGAAAGAGAACAGGATTACTTCAAACGCAAAATAGAAAAATATATTAAGCATAAAACGGTGAGCGGAAGAAAAACAGCAGACGGATAAAAATATTCCTTTTACTGTTTGTACCTTAGGATTTTCTAATCATTTTTTTTTTTAATTCGGCAATGAATTTATTCCTGGGTCATGTGATTCAGCTAATTATTGACAGACACCTTCTTCCCTTTTGTTGGTGTGGTTGATCTGTTATTTTATACTGAAGAAGGAGATTGTTTATACCTCCAAAACCTGTTGAGACAGTTACTAATTAGTTTGTAAAGCACCTTGCTGTCCCAACTGGCAATCGAACCTCGGATCTTTGTTCTGGCCAGTCGCTTTATCGTTGAGCTAGTTACTGGGACAGAATTACAAGCTCTTATCGACGACGTGAACTCTGCATTCTCTATCCTATTATGTCGGATTGGGGTACAACTGACACTCTCCACTGACTGACCCCCTCCTGCTATTTTTACCTAAGGTTAACCCCCTGATGCTATTTTTATCCCCCAGGTTCGCTTCCGGCGTGATTGATGTCTTCCTGATTTGAAATCGGAGCCCAGTCCACTGAATCTGATCTAGTCGTAGAGCCACATTCAGATCTGCGACATCTTTGCACTAACCGACAGGGTCGATTTGTTCGGGCACCACTGTAAAGAACTTCGCTTCCCCAACCGGGAATCGAACTACGGATCTTTGTATTGACAAGCGGACGCTCTACCGTTGAGCTACTAGGACGGAATTTCAAGTTCTTATCGTCGAAGTGGACTCGACAAGTTTCATAATGTGTTTATAACGAAGATTTAAATTTTCAGCTATCATTTCAAATAGTAAAATTTGAAAGTTAAAATCATTCTGAACAGAGAGCTGTAAACAAAATTTTCTTTGATGACGCTATAGCATAAATTTTCTCCAAGTGCGACATCTCATTGTGTCGCGAAGTATTTGATCTCGAAGATGTCTCCGTGGTACAATGGATGAGAACGGATACCACATCAGATTCCTACTAGTCGAATTATTTATTCTCTCCTTGACTTGGGAAGGTGATGTCGAATGTGTAGGTGATTCATAGAGTCTACGGGTGCTGTCTGGCCTCATTCCGCATGTAAAACACAGCCTTGAGAGCCGCTGCAACAAAAGAGCGTCGGAAATACGCCGGGTCTCTAAACGGAAAGGAATAATGTAATTGGGATGAGGCTGCATCGCTTTGGCAGGCTCGTAAACCCTGCATCATCTTCAACAGTCCTGTTGTTTTTGGGGTATGCACAGCTCAGTAGTCTTGGTCAAGGATACGATTTTTGAAAATACTGTTTTATGGTTGCCTTTCTTAACAAAGACGAATTTACTCTGACGTTTTATCTTCAGGGTGCGGGGGCCGCTGTTCCCCCCGATGGTGGGGGATAGGTTCGAACTCGGAACCTTTAGATTGCTGATCCTTTGCTATACCGTTAGGCCCAAAAGAATTCTTCGGGTCCGAAGGTATAATCGGGGATGTCTTTCGTAGCAGTGAGTGACGCAATGCAGCCCCGCCACAAGGGCAAGAATTTTATGGTCTCATGCACGATCGTTATTTGGGAAGAACTCTTCTGCGTTTGTGGAGACTTAATCAGAGTCGCCAATACTTGGATGAATCTTTTGACTAGAATCATAATCAACAAGAAAGATCAATCATGCTTAAAGCATTGATTATGAAACACTTTCCAACTTCAATGCAATTTTATTTAAAAAAGTCGAAAATGCAATGCATTCCTCGGTAATATTTTAAAATTTATCACAATACTACATTGATTTATTATATTTGAAAACTTAAACCTTCATTGAAAAAAATGAACTTCATTCAAATGACGGCATTGAAATATAAATTGCCTGGTTTAAATATCTCTAAAATGCAATACATTCCACGGTAATATTTTTAAAACTATCATAATACTACGATAATTTATTATATTTGAAAACTTCATCGAAAACAACTGAAATAAATTCAAATGACGTCATAGAAAAAATAACACGCTTGGATCTCTCTATAAAAGCAGGATTTCATTCATAACTTTCTCCATTTCATTCATCACAATACTATAATAATTTATTTTATTTAAAAATTAAGACCATGGAGCTACAATTCATAAACTTTATGCTTAAAACTTCATCGAAAAAAATCGTCCTTCTGCTTATAAAATCAATTAATATTTCATTCATATCAGCCATGCAGACTCCATGGACTGAATTATTTTGTGTTAAAGAAATACAGTAATTCTAATACAACTCATTCAACATATTTTGCTGTTTACATTTTACATAGGTGAAAAATAGGCTTAGTTGTAGAAATAATCAAATTTGAATGAGAATTTAAACTCAAATATATTGTCATTGTGTTGTTTTAGTATGTAGATGCACAGAATTTAAGCAAAAATAAAGTACTTTTAGGACGGATACAACACTCAATATGAATTAAAAAGAACTTTAAAAAATCACGATTTTGAAACAAGATGGATGCCATATATCATTTTGAAGTGGGTCATGTGATCGTTTCATATCATGGTCACGTGATCGTTTCATATAAGATGTGTCATTATTATTTTAATTTTTATTTAAAAAACTACTGAATATATTTCGCTGAATTTTTTTTTATATATTTTATGGAACAATTTGACTATTACCTAAAATTTTCGAAGCATATTGTGAATTTTAAATCCGCTTAAAAATGTTTGAAAAATTAGGTCCCATGGGGCTCAATGTATTTCATTTTTTCAACCCGGGTTCAATCCAAAACTAATTGGGTGATATTATTCATTTATATTCCCATAGGTCCTACAGACCGTCTGAACAACATACTAAAATTTCATTTTGATTAAGTCATTTTTACGGCAGTTATCGTGCTAACGGACAGACAGACAGAATGAACAAAGTCATAAACACTTTTCAACTTTGTTGTAAAGTGTTAAAAAATGGGTAGATTTCATAGATGGCCATTATAATTAGTTGCAAGCTGAGCCATTATGGTTAAATTTAGTTATTTTTGAGTTAGTATGTTAAAAAAATGGCTAAATCTAGTTAAAAATGACCAAGTTGATAATCTCAGTCGTAGGTTGTTTCCCAAATTCCCCGTTTGACATGGATAATATTGATGCCCCAACGACGTCATTGGAAAATTCTTACAATAATTTAAGTGATTTTTCTTGCAATATTTTTTCAAATTTTCTTTCTGAAAACTATCGTATCGTTTTGCCAAAGAGTATTTGAAGCCCATTGGTATTATTGAAGCAATCGTTCGAGCCTGTCTGCAATTCTAAAAAATTAATTAGGCTTTTAAATGGACGCGATATATATAATGGCTTTTTACATTGTGATAACGAGAGAACAGGCTTTCTTCTGGAAGACAACGTCACATTACAACAGCTGGGGTTGGGTAGCTGAAAACTGAATATCCGTTATAATTTATCTCAGCCTCAAAGCGAATGAGTCTTAGCTCCCAGACTAGCACTTATACCACGGTCGTTGAAATTCGCAATCCAGGCAGGGTGGCTTTGTTTCAAGGATGATATTAAATCCCTAGTATTTTCGGGTATCCGTTATTCTGTGATGTTCGACTTAGTTAAATTTCCAGAAAATCTGATATCTTTCTGTCTCGCTGCTGCGAGGAAACCAACATATTCGAAACGAGGATTTTAGTTTTGACCACTAATGCATTCAAAAAGGGCCCAGTTTTTCTTTCTATTGTAAGCAGTTTCTGCATAACATGTAAAAGCTCGCATTTTTAGGTCATAAATTAGTGTTTTAATTTAAGTTAATATTTAAATAAATGTTAATTTATTAAATACTCCTAAATTTAATTAATTAAATACTATTTCCAAATTAATTAAATAGTCCTAAATTTAATGATAATCTCTAGACGTCGTCATTATATCACCCAGGACCCCCTATAGGGGGAGGATGGACACCACTCACTTGGCAGGGCCCTGGCATCAGAGGAGGGTCGGAACCTTCCATTTCAGAGGAAAGGGAAGGCGTAACAGATTACATAAAATATGTCCGGGGGTGCATTTTTGTGGAGGGCCCGGTATTTGCATGTGAGGCCCTAAACCACCTGGCGCCCCAATTGCATAATGAACGACGTTGTACCAATGACGTTATAGGTATAAATACAAACTACAAATGTTAGAAATGAACGGAATAAAAGTACTTGTTTCATACGTTTAAATACTAAAATATACAAATCGAGGTAATAAAATATGTAAGAGAGGAAAAAGTTAAATTGCGCAGAAGATAAACATAAATATCTATGCTTTCGCGGAAATGTGGGCAACAGACGGCGACGGATTGTCTGGACATTGGTCCAAGGGGAAAACTTCGATCGATATACCGGGGGAGAGGATGACTCAGGCACGAATTTACTCAATAAGCAGAGAAATGGAAAGAGCAATTTAGACGGACCATCTTATGGAAAAGGAAAGGGTATGGAAGGTACTACATTTAAAACTGGACCCTATTCTACGCATACACACAGGGACGAGCGCGGTAGCCCAGTAGCTAGCGCGCGGAAATTGCACTTGGTAGGCGCGGGTTCGAATCCTGCCACTGCCAAAACTGTCGCCGTGTTCACGCGGAGTACGATCACGTTAAACATGTGGATCCGTAATTCCTTCTGGGAGGTTGGTGGTAGGGGAAGGAGGGTATGGTCCCTGTGGATGCCTCCCCCATTGGGTTCCGGTCTAAATTGGGTGGCACTTCCCGGTCGTCCAAACAGTTACCTTACACCTTTCTGGTAGGTCGGACGGTCTGGGTCTCAACAACAGCATACATACAGGGGAATTATGAGTATTTTTGTTCAAAGCCTTTTTGAGACATATAGCAGCTAAAACTTAATGAAACTATAACTCATTTTATTGTCACAGAGACCACCTATCGAGGTTGGGATCGTTCTCCCATTGCAGATAACAACACTTATGGACTGGTTTCACGCTTCACGCTTGCTATGTACTCGTCAGCATGGAATAGCCGGTACCTGCAATGGCAACAAGACGACTTACTATGCACCACAATTTTCCAACCTATTTGGAGACGCGTTTTCTTGTTATTGCAGGTATCGACTATTTCATGCTGACAAGCGTATAAAATGTGCGAAAACAACCTATGGATGCTGTTATTTGCAATGAGGGAAGTGTAATTTTGTAAAGGTCTCATTGTCCCAGATGGGGATCGAACCGAAGATCTTCGAAATGGCTAATCCATGCTTTAATCATTGAGCTACTGGGACATCTTCTCGGCGAAGTGGACTCTATACTATCCTTCTTTTGAAGTTAGATTGACAGGCAACTGCCAATTTGAACGACCACCTTCGTATGCTCTGAACTTTTTCTTTTTTACCTAGGCTACCAGCCGTGGTCGTGATGTATAAAGTGACGCCATAATTCACAGGGTCCACTGAAAATTCGTAACTGGGTCTGTTTTCGTATCTAACCTGCAGGGCTAATCTGTTCGGACGTTATTGCAAAGGTTTTACAGTCATAAACGGGGATCGAATCGTTGGTTTTCGAACTGACCAGCCGATGACCCTCTAACCATTGAGCTACTGAGTCAAAATTCCAAATTGCACTCGTTAAAGCGGATCCTCTAATCTCTTCACTCTGAAGTCAGATCGAAGTGTAATTACCGGTTTAAATTATTTTTTTTTTACATCCATCTAGTGTGGTCGCGATATTGAAACTGGTGCCATGATTCACAGGGTCCACTGAACCTTCGTAACTGTGCCATTTTCCGATTCCATCATCACTGCTTATACAGGATTAATCTGTTCGTTCAGGCGTTATTGCAAAGATCCCACAAGGTCGCCTATATAGGAACTGTCAAAGGAGCTCTACGCCTCACTGTGGCAACCAGGGATATACGTAAGGGCCATCCGAACTTTAACCTTTGTGTTAGTGGGACAAGATTCAAAGTTCTTCTTGTCGATGTGGACCCTATTTTATTTCTCCTCGTTTTCAGAGAAATTTAAAAATCAAGGATAAAGGAAAACGTAGAAAGGAACAAAAACCCGATTTCTTTCTCGGTGGCGACACAACTGTACGAGTTACTCATTAGCACACGAATAAGTAACTGCAAAGAAAGGAGCATTAAAATGTGTAAAAATGCCAACTTTTCTCCGAGGCTGAGTCATGGGCGTGTAATGACAGCGTGTATGGTGCGACAAAGGCATCAAGGACGAATATTTCTGCTTGAAGGATTTACAATCACTTGCTTCTCTTTGGAAATTTTGGCGGCACAGTAAGAGTAATGAAAAGAGCCACTTTTCTGTCATAATTCATGTGATGTGACGTCATAAGACGGAGTGTACGCATTTCTCGAAATCAAGTTGAGAGAACTTCAGGATTTGGATTAACCCTTTCGCTATGGGTGCCGGTACTCAAAGGATTATGATAAAAGTTAAGCCATTTTCAACATTATTTTTGTACCAACCTCACGGGCGTAGCCAGGATTTAATTTCGGGGGAGAGGGGGGGGGGACATTTTTTTAGTTGCCTGAAAATTATAAATTTCAGCAATGAAAATTAATTATATGCATTTTTGCTGCCCAGTATCTGAAAAAAAAAATATATATATATATAATTATTACTTGTTGTAGTTTAATTGGGAAAAATTGATTGGGATTGATTTCGGGGGAGAGGGGAGGTCCCTAAGATCCCTCTTACGCCCTTCATCTAATCTATATTTAAAAAGTAGCTTAAATAAAACTTAAGTCATGATTTTTAGTTAGTTAATATTTGTGCATGGCTACGGTTATTTTATTACTTTCCTTATATACATAGTGCATAAGGAAAGTATTGTGACGGGGTCGAAAATTCGAATTCGAGTTTTCGACGGGAGAGCACGTTTCAAGCATCCCTGATCACGAATCAAACATTTTTGAAGTGATGTCTGCGTGTGTGTGTGTGTGTGTGTGTGTGTGTGTCAGTGAGTGTGTGGAGACGATAACTGACGAACGAATGGACCGATTCGAACGAAATTTGGTACAAAAATCACAATTCATAAACACTGGAAGTCTATTGTTTTTATACGTAATCGAATGTTCAGAACCCCCTAAATTTTCGAGTGAAATTTTGAAAAAATCCGTCAAAAAATCGAAACCGTTAATAAAGTTACGCAAATAGACATTTCTTATGTAATTTTTCATTAGAAAACGATTGACATAAATTGTAGAACGCTAATATGAACCGTTCTCGAGATATTGCACATTTTTCAAAAAAATTATCAAAAAGTCATATAAAATAAAAAAAATATTTTCTATTGAAAAACATGTTCACTTTTCATATGTAATACCATGCGATAAATTGGGTGATATCATTCTCGTGGATCTAGCTCGTTCCATTCATGAAAAAAGATACTTTGAGTAATACTTTTGTATTTGAACGCCAATAGTCATTTATCTGTTGTAAGATAACTTAATTCTTCGTCCATAACGCTTGGCGAGATTTTGGCGACGAATTTGGCGGAATATCGCCAACTTGGCGACTTTTTGAAATGTTGTCAAATTAACGAAAATCTCGCCAAATCGATAAAAATAACGCTAAATCAATGAAAATGACGACTAATTGTCGAAAATTCGATAACTTGGAAAGAATATAAGTATCTACTATAAGAAAAACCTATTTTTTTTTACTGTGAAAGTAGTAAATTCATTACATTATATAAGGAAAGTCATGTGTTGCCCACATCAGATTTTTTAAAAATATGAAGGGATACATTAAAAACCCTGAATTAAATTTTTTGACTATAAGAAAATCTCATTATATCATCTCTCTATCTGGCTATCTGCCAGGTTTGGCAACGAACTTGACGATACATATGGTTCAATATCGTCAACGTAGCTACGTTTGGGAAATGTCACCAAGTTAACCATAGTTCAATATCTCTAAAAATTAAGTTTAATCGCTTTAATACTTTCTATCATTTCGTGGAAATTAATTATTCCATATTGTTGATTTAAAATATGGCGAGTTTCATCGTTAGCAAGACATGTGCGTTTTATTGGGGGGGGGGGGGGGGAGGTCTTAAAGTAATTGCGTTTTATCAGAGAATTGTATTCTAATTAAATTTTAGTAAGGCATATAGTAATTAATAGTATTGATCGTTACTTAATAGTATTATTAACAGTATTGATCGATAATAATTAGTAGTATTTATATAATTAATAGTATCAATCGATATTATTGATAGTAATTAGTAGTAATGAGTATTTAATAGTATTGATCAGTAATTGATAATAATGATATAGAAAATATATGAATTTGAAAAATCTTCCCAAAATAAAATAGATCACTGAAGCAATGGAAAATATTAATAACTCCCGTATTCTTATATCACAAAGCCGTAAGTCATATAACCTAATCAAGAAGTATAATAAACCTTTATTTGTAAGACTTATTTTTATATCAATTCCTTTATTATTTTAATGGTATAAATTTGAATAAAAATCGCCTGCTGTATAAACACATTTGAATCCATTCCGTTGCTAAGTAACATGATATCATTTTCTTCAAATAAAGCTTCGGGAAAAAAAATTACCTGTACTTGCTACTTTTGTGGAAGTGTTTTTACTTTCCTTATATACAGAATGTATAAGGAAAGTATTGTGACGGGGGTTGAAAATTCGAATTCGAGTTTTCGACGGGAGAGCACGTTTCAAGCATCCCTGATCACAAATGAAACATTTTTGAAGTGATGTCTGTGTGTGTGTGTGTGTGTGTGTGTGAAAGTATGTGTGTGTGTGTGTGTGTGTGTGTGTCAGTGAGTCTGTGGAGACGATAACTGACGAACGAATGGACCTATTCGAACAAAATTTGTTACAAAAATCACTATCCGTAAACACTGGAAGCCTATTGTTTTCATACGCAATAGAATGCTCAGAACTACCCTAAATTTTCGAATGAAATTTTGAAAAAATCGTCAAAAAATCAAAACCGCTAATAAAGTTACGCAAATAGACATTTCTTATGTAATTTTTCATTAGAAAACGATTGACATAAATTTTAGAACGCTAACATGAACCGTTCTCGAGATATTGTACATTTTTCAAAAAAATTATCAAAAAGTCATATAAAATATAAAAAAAAATATTTTCTATTGAGAAACATGTTCACTTTTCATATGCATATCATGCTATAAATTGGGTGACATCATTCTCGTGGATCTAGCTCGTTCCATTCATGAAAAAAGATACTTTGAGTAATACTTTTGTATTTGAACGCCAATAGTCATTTATCTGCTGTAAGAATAACTTATTTCTTTGTCCATAACGCTTGGCGAGATTTTGACGGCAAAATTGGCGGAATGTCGCCAACTTGGCGATTTTTTGAAATGTTGCCAAATTAACGAAAATCTCGCCAAATGGATAAAAATGGCGCTAAATCAATGAAAATGACGACTAATTGTCGAAAATTCAATATCTTGAAAAGAATATTAGTATCTTCTTCTTCTTCTTCTTCAATGGCCTGACAGCCCAGGATGGGCCCTTGCCTTCCGCAGTATAGAACTCGAGGCTCCCCTATCCCTGGCCAAAGACTTCCAGTTCAAAACTTTTAAAATTTTAAAGTCCTTTTCCACACAGTCGAGCCATCTGAGTTTAGGTCTTCCTCTTTTACGGGTGCCGAATGGTCTGGCAGAGAAGATCTTTTTTGTTGTACGGCTTTCGGCCATCCTGCACAGGTGACCCACCCATTTAATTCTCTGAATCGTGATGTAATTGACTATATCTGGTTCTTTAAAAGACTTATAAAGCTCTGAGTTAGTTCTTCTTCTCCAGATGTTGTTACAATTTAAGCCACCAAAAATACCTCTCAAGATTTTTCTCTCAAAAACAGAAATGATGTCTTTAACTTTTTCTGTCATTGCCCAAGTCTCAGCAGAGTAGGTAAGAATGGGTCTGATTAAACTTTTGTATATTATAATCTTCGTTTTTCTGCTGATGAAGTCAGACTTTAAGTACCTTTTAAGGCCGAAAAAACATCGGTTAGCAGCTGTAACTCTACCACGAATTTCGGGCATAATGTCATTGAGAGTATTAACTTCAGATCCTAAATATCTGAAGTTGCTTACAGTTTCAAACTTGTAAGCCCCAATTTCGAAATAAGGACAGTCATAATTACCATAGGGCATATACTTAGTTTTATTTTGATTAATAGTTAGATGCATTTTACTGGCTGCGGCCTCTAAGGATGTGAAGGCTTCCTTAAGTAACTCGGGAGTGCGTGCTACAATGTCAATGTCGTCAGCAAACGCAAAAATCTGGACAGACTTGTTAAAGATTGTTCCACGGGTATTGATGTTAGAGTCTTTCACAATTTTTTGGAGTGCAATATTGAAAAGCAAATATTAGTATCTACTATAAGAAAAACCTATTTTTTTTAATGTAAAAGTACATTCATTACATTATATAAGGAAAGTCATGTGTTGCCCACATCAGATTTTTTTTTTTTATTATTATTATCTCGATAAATCTTGAGCCTGCAAACTAAAAGAGTGGACGGGGTTACCCGCAGCGAAGTAAAGAATAATCATATCAAATAATAATAATAATAATAATAACTGTAAATTTGTATAAGGAGTAGGTTGTTAGTAGGTAAAGAGATGTTTTGGTCGACTGATTCTTTAGCTTTAAACGAAACGTTTGCAAATGCAAATTAACCATGACATTTCCCGTTCTTCAAAACTGTTGAGTCACCAGTTGGCTCATATCAACGAGGAAAAAAAAATCCATGTAGAAGTGGCTTGATACAACACACTTGACAGAAACCGGAATTTAGTTTTGCTACGCTTACGTGTTTCTTTAAAACTTTCCTGAATGAAAAGTGGCTACGTTAAGTGGGTGAATGTCAAGGAATCTCGGGCTCTTCAGGGAGAAAAGTGGGTGTCATCAATAGAAATGCATATAGTCCGACCAGCGACCTAATTATCTCTGTAACTCGAAAGAGTAACAGTAAGGACAAGAGCGGGGACAATTTTATGCCAATATATGTTTTAACCTTTTGCTTACAGGTGGAACAGCATCCATCCCAAATGTCAAATACCTGTCTTTTTTAGAGGTTCTTCGTTTGGAATAAATGCTGTCCCACTCGGAAGCAAAAGGTTAAGATGACCTGACTTTTTAACTATTTTTGGAGTGCTGTCGATCTGTCTGTCTGTATGTCTGTGGTCGATTTCTTGTGTACACAATAGCGGCTACAAATATTAATGAATTTCCACGTAACGTTATATCCGGCTTTGTTATTGAAAAATCTAGAACTAGATAGAATTTATTGAAATTCGAAATGTTTTTAACATGATAGGACAAAATTTCACATAGTCATGCATAAAAGGGGTTATTTATGGATTAATGATCACGAGGCTTAACAGTTTCAATCATTGTTGTTAAAAATAGACATGATATAATTTTTTTTGTTCGTGACGTCATTACACCTCTTCTCGTGGTGGGTGGGTGGGGTGAAAAGTTGCCCCCCCCCCCTCCGAGGGTGCATTGTAGATCGAAATATTTTTCCAAGCCAAATACGCTATAATTATAATCACTTGAACTCATAATACCGATTTTTCAAAATTTTTCTTGTAAAATTTCAAAAGAAAAACAAACAGACAGTACGCTACTTAAAAATTGATTTTGGTGTGATAATGTCGAATTGAGTCACACTTCGGCTAATTTTTAATGTGATAAAATTTTACTTGCGCTCTTCTCAATTTCAATTTGAAGTAAACTTATTCAAACACAGCATAAACGAAGCAAAAAAAAATTTGATGTGGGCAACACATGACTTTCCTTATATAATGCAATGAATTTACTACTGTTACAGTAAAAAAATAGGTTTTTCTTATAGTAGATACTTATATTCTTTCTAAGATATTGAAGTTTCGACAATTAGTCTTTATTTTCATTGATTTAGCGTCATTTTTATCTATTTAGCGAGACTTCCGTCAATTTGGCAACATTTCAAAAAGTCGCCAAGTTGGCGACATTCCACCAAATTCGTCGCAAAAATCTCGTCAAGTGTTATGGACGGAGAAATAAATTATTCTTATAGCAGATAAATGACTATTGGCGTTCAAATGCAAAAATATTACTCAAAATATCTTTTCTCATGAATGGAACGAGCTAGATCCACGAGAATGATGTCACCTAATTTATCGCATGGTATTTCATATGAAAAGTGAACATGTTTCTCAACAGTTAATATTTTTTTTTTTAATTTATGTAATTTTTTGATACATTTATTTGAAAAATGTGCAATATCTCGAGAACGGTTCATGCTAGCGTTCTAAAGTTTATGTCAATCGTTTTCTACGAAAAAATTACATAAGAAATGTTTATTTGCGTAACTTTATGAAAGGTTTTGATTTTTTGATGATTTTTTCAAAATTTTACTCGACAATTTAGGGGGGTTCTGAACATTCGATTACGCTGAAAAACAATAGACTTCCAGTATTCACTGATTGTAATTTTTGTATCAAATTTCATTCGAATCGCCCCATTCGTTCGTGAGATATGGTCTCCACATTCTCAATGACACACACACACACACGCATCACCTCAAAAATGTTTGATTCGTGATCAGAGATGCTTGAAACGTGCTCTTCCGTCGAAAACTCGAATTCAATTTTCGACCCCGTCACAATACTTTCCTTATTATGCATGTAAGGAAAGTAATTTATAGAAGGAGAGTAATTTATAAAGTCCTTTATGCATACAAGGAAAGTAATAAAATTGTTACAGCTTGCATCAAATTTGATTCCTCTGTTAAAAGTTTTTTTTTTTTAATTAAGCTCTTTATTCAACGCTCTGCGCTGGCCCATGGTTATGAAGATACCTGTACTTAGCCTTGGTCGGATAAAATATGAGGACGAATAAATAATCTAAAGGGGACGATGAACGTTGAAATTTTTTTTTATTTATTTATTGACTTAGAAACATGAAAATTTGTATAAATATTTCTCTTAACATTACTATATAAAACACCCTTAATTTTTTTTTTCAATTTTGTTATAATTTTGTATTTTTTTTTTTTAATTTAATTTTTTTTAACGAAAATTTGAAAATGCTCCTTGCGTTCCATTTGTTCACATTTTTGATTAATTTTACATTATGATCACTTGAAAACACATTATGAACACATCTGGGTATTCATTTTTAAATCCCTTAGAAAGTTAATTTTTTAAAAATATTTTTCTGCATTAAAACTTAGTTTTCATCATTTCATTAAGTTCTTATTCACTTTTAATTACCTTAATAAAGTCCAATTATAAAATGCATACCCAGTTTCATTAAAAAGTGTGATAGGTGTCTTTTTGCCAAATTTCATGCATCTCAAACAAAAATTAAGACGGATTTTAAAAATGTAAAATCTTTGAAAATTCCTTTTCGAAAAAAAAAATGCATTTAAAGTAAATAAGACAGAAATACTATGTAGATAGTGATAACCAACGGTTACTAGATGCTAGCGGATTTTTGCAGCTGGCGCAGTTAAATGTGTAGAATAATGTTATATATTAAAAGAAAAAACTTTTTTTAGCCGATTTTTGCTTATTTCAATGTCCACCGTCCCCAACTAACTCCATAACCATAACTATAAATAGCAGGTTCATAACTATCCCCACTTTGTAAGAAAAGGTCCATGCCATGAATGCACACGTTACGCCTATCAATAGTAAAGTGACCACGCCCGATCAAATAAAAGTTATTTCGGAGCCCCCTAGCGGATAATTTAAAAACGTTGGGATAAAGTGAGATAGACGAAAAAATGTCAATTACGAAATTGTAGAGGATTATCTAATGAGTAGGAATCGACACCAGGAACGCACGTAACGCATATATGGAAGGCAATACATATCTGTCATAAAGGCGTATCATCAGGGACTGTAACATGGTGACGCCTGCAATGCTCATCAGAGTTCGAAAGTCATATTAATTTTCGAATTCGAATGTGTATTTTATGTTAAATAAATATCTTCAATTGCACAATTTAAGGTCGATTCCTACTTATTAAACATAGCTCTACAACTTTATACTGGGTTTTTTCGTTTATTTCGCTTTTTTGCCGAGTCCGTTATCCTTACTTTTTAATTCTCCACAAGGGGCTCTGCAATCTATTTGATTCGATTAGTCATTGTTACTTTACTATAGATAAGACTTAACATATACACTTATCTTATGGACTTTTCCTTACAAAGTCATTATTGCTCTTAAAGATTATGGCAATGATGGTTCATAGAATAATTTGCTTTTGAAGAATTAAAAATAATCCAGTGTATAGGTTTTCCACGATAATCACTTAGACGCTATTGGAAAACAATTCATGTCTGTGATATAATGTATCAATAGTTATTTATGAGATTGAGATATAGCTAAAATATAATGGAAGAAAATTGGCATTAGGAAATTTAAAATTCCGTTTAAAAAGTTGCTATCGTAAACATCACACGAAACTTTGTAGGAGCGTTTTGAAGCATTAATTGGCTTGTGCACTAAAATAACTTGTATGCCAGCCAGGATCTCGTCAAGAAGGGGTTGATGGGTCGATGAAAGAATGGGTATTTAGAGTTCAAAATTGTGTTTAAAAAATGACCCTATAAAGGGCTATAATTGTATTACCGAAATACTATAATTGTATATAGGGGTGTTAGGACCCACCATATTTTTGCATCGTAATGCCATTTTAACATGCGCTAAGTCGCCGAATGAAAGGGAAAATTTAATTAAACCTGAAATTTTGAAGTAACGTTAAATTTATAGATCATATGTGTTATTTTGTAAGATAGATTAACCTCTATAAAGAAGGGGGAAAATGAATTTGATTCTGTAGGTAAAGTCATGTGCTATCCATATATATATATATATATATATATATATATATATATACAAGGTAGGATCAAAAAGTTCGGAGACTGTGTTGATATCTCCAACCCTGATTGGAGGAGAGGGGAACTACGAGTATTTTACCGTGGCGTAGAGGCACATATGACGCGAGATGTGAAAAGGAAGAAGCAGGTGTTTTTCCAGACAATAGCAGGTGCAATGTTTCTGTCGGCGATTCACCGAAACGCTGGCAGAATTTGACATTCGCACGTTGTTCTTCAAATGCCATTTCCGTTTTCGACGAAAGCGAACGACTACAGTTCACTGACACGCATTGTCTGGAAAAACACCTGCTTCTTCCTTTTCACATGTGCCTCTACGCTAAGGTAAAATAGTCCCCCTCTCCTCCTGTTGGAGCGCCTAATTAGTTTTGGCGATGATACTTGGTATGGTCGGTTGGCGCTAGCCAAACATGGAGAAAATAAATGCTGCAATCCTTTTATAACCAGCAGTTACGAAATATTTTTTGACGTCTTTCGGCCAGCGGGAGTTCTGTCCCCAATAAATTGTATACCATATGGTTATGATGAAAATAAATCATTAATACAGTCCACTTTGAGTAGTTAATTTTGAGCTATCTCCCACACCTTCAACCAGGGTTGGAGATATCAGCGCAGTCTCCGAACTTTTTAATATATATATATTCCGGAAGTCTGTGCTTTGAACATCTCATTTGAACTTGCTTCAAAATTAAGAGCTATAAATCTTCACCTTGTTGTGGACCTTCGGGTTTATCGTGAGTGATACAAACATTCGCTCCCGCGATGAAAAGGTTAAAAAACTTGCTTTCTTTTGTCTTTCTGTGTACCTGCCCGCGCATGACTGCCGGATTTAAAAAAAAAAAACCCTCCGAAAAGAGTCGAAAGTGGCTTTTGGAGAACCTTGGCCCCAATCTCAAAATCTGCCGGTAATCGGGCCCTCCAGACTGCCACAACCAGGAATATCCGCTAGATGCTAAGAGGCTTGCAGTAGATTTGAAGACAGTGACTCGGAGTGTGCTCCGGAATTTGGAAATGAAAGTGCTCTGGGAAAGCCGGAATGACTTTTTTTAAATACTTCTCTTTGCGTTTAATTTTGTATATGACAGTAAAAAGAAACCTGTATATGCGGTTTCATATAACTTTACCGCACATTCATATTCCATATATACATATATAAATAATTTATAGATATAATCTATCTATTTCTTCAGAAACATGCATTTTTGTGTTTGCTTTTAGAAAAAACTTGGGCATGATTACGATTTTTGTGGAAGTGAACAATTCATGATTTAGGTTTAGAGCCTTGTCCACGTGTATAGCGCTTGTGCTTGATTTCGTTTGTTATTCTTTTTTCGATTCCATACCTTTGTATTTTGATAATTTTCATTGACTTGTTGATTCGATTTTTATTTTATTTATTTATTTTTATTTTTTTCCATTTGCTTGAGGATTTGTTGATTTATACTTTTATTTCGTAAGCCTGTTAGATAGTTGAATTTTCGTGTTACAGCTTCTCATTTTTCTTTCATTCGATCTTCAAACCTTTTTTCTATATATATATATATATATATATATATATATATATATATTATTGTGTGGATGTTGTTTTAGAAAGTTGGGTTTATCGTATTGCAGCTTCTTACTTTCCGCTCATTTTCAAACTTCTCGGATTTTCAAACTACTATTATTATTAAATTATTATTGAAATCATTTTATTTATAAGCTGCATTTGCGCAATAAACTAAATGTATTTTGCATTTACATTCCATTTACTTAATAACTTTAAATTCTTTATTTAATCATATTTGCATAATATCCTTCATATTTTAGTAAGCTACAGTATCTATGAAAATTTTTTTTTGCAATCTATCCAAATTTATGCTGCGTTTGCGTTAAATTTAGTAATAGAATTAGTTATTTCTATATTTGATTTTTCTATTTTTGATTTTACTTTCGTCCAATGTTATTAGAGGAATCTTGTTGCACGTATTATCCTAAATATTTATCGGTTATTTACTGCCTATGTTATTGCATTTATTATATTCTTTTATATTTTATTCTGTGGGTGTTTTAGAAAGTTGGGTTTATCGTGTTGCAGCTTCTTACTTTTCGTTCATCGGATTTTCAAACTACTATTATTATTATTATTATATATATATATATATATATATATATATATATATATATATATGTTCACGTGTCTCAAAGTGAGGATCAGAATGAGAAGGGAAGAAACTGTGATGTGGGGTAACATGTGGGGTATATTTTCTTTTCTTTAGTTATATTCATTATTAATTTAAGATTTTCGAACAAAACATTGGATAATCAAATTGAATTCATAGTTTTAAAATAATTTCCTTTTCCGTTTGACGGTTTGGTGAATTTTAAAATGACCCCTCCCCCCGCAAGATGAAAAAAATATATATATATACTATAACTTTGATTATATATAACTTTGAATATCTATACACCAAATCCCCACGAGTAATTTCCACATATCCTGCATATCCTCCTGTCTGTGACTCCTTTTGTAGAATCGGTAGGGATTTGCAATTCGGTACAATTTGGATCAATCGTTCGGTAAACTCTCCCGGAACAAAATCGAATTTCTAAAATTGTTCATTTGAGGGAGTGTTTCACATCAAAACATTCGAAATTCAAAATGGAGGATAAGCTAATTTCGCGATGAAATAGAGACTTGAAATTTGGTGCATCTTTCGTTTGGCAGAAGGTTTATTCTTTTTTTTTTCCAATATTGTTACTTTTGGGGTGTCACACACAAATTGTGCGATTTGCAGTGAAAATGGGGAATTACCTTCTTTTATATGAGAGAGCTTCTCATTTTATACCGCAAATCGAACAATTTGGTGTATGTCACCTCTAAAGTAACAATACTGATCATCAAATAATCGCTTAAAAATGTTCCAGTAATAACACACTAAATAAAAACTTCGTAAATACAGCACAAATACAGAAATAAACTGGTCTAATAGTTTTAAAGGCAAATAGCAGCCTTTTTTTTTAGGAACGAAAAGACGCGAGACCTCACGATTGTATCCTTGAGTGAGGGAGGTCGCGGTTTTGTCAATCCTGATGAAGAAGGCCTCTGTTATTTGCTTTTGTAACTAGAAAATTAGTTTATTTTTGTATTTATGCTGTATTTACAACGTCCTTTTATTACTGTGGTAGTGATTATATTGATTTTACAAACCCTACAACAAAACTGTGTGGAATGTGAAAATATGCGGAATTCACTTGAGTACTATTGTATAACTTATTTGTTCTCATTACCAAATTATTTTAAAACTCATATTTTGTGCAAATGATTTCTCTTTTCTCTTATATAAATTCCTATTATTTTAAATAATTCTTTCAGCTAAAACGAAATCTGATGTGAGCAGCACATGACCTTACAGACTCAAATTCCTTTTCTTGCTTTCATTTTTACTGGTCATTTCGCAAACAAAAAATAAAAAATGTTGGTTACATTTTTCCAAATCATGCCAAAATCCAATGAGTATCCAGAACAACCCCCAATGAGCGCAACTACTACATTTTAAGAAATTTTATTAAATAATTTTTTCACTACAGTGAAAAACGTCTTCAGTCCCCCAATTCAAAAAACTTAAACAACTCGAAAATGGGCCATCTTAGAGTAATGGGGTTGGTATTATTTTTTCGTCGTCAAAAATTATGTGTAGAAAAACCATTTGATTGATACGTTTGTAGTATTTTATTAACACTTCACAACATAATTGAAAAGTGTTTATGACTTTGTTTATTCCGTCTGTCTGTCCATTCGCTCGATAACTGCCGTAAAACTGACTTTATCAAAATGAAATTTTGGTATGTTGTTGAGACGGTCTGTGGGATCTGTGGGATCACATCTCGCGTTACATGTATCTCTACGTCACGGTAAAATAGTTCCCCTCTCCTCCAATCAGGATTGGAGATATCAGCACAGTCTCCGAACTTTTTGATCCTACCTTGTATAAGGAAAGTATTGGAATATACAGGATATATACCTTCCATGTATTGCAGGAAAAGTATTATATAAGCTACCAAATGCAATCGTGTGTTCCTGTGAAGTGTCCATAGGAGTACGCATACAACATTTTGGGGAACACTGACCTTGTTGAATACTATTTACATATACAGGAGAGACGCATGTATGTTAGTTCCCCTTTACTTCAACTGCACTCAAGGGGAAAATAGATTTACAGGTTGAGGCTAGCTCTTGCTCTGAATAAGAACCAAGACCAACCATCTTTATCAAAGGGCTGGTGTGATCCGCCAAATGTTTGAGATATCTGATTTGACAATTCTATTATTATTACGTAGCTACCTAAAAGGGTATAATGATGCCATCATTGAAAACTACACTCAGCGAAAAAATATTTATGAAATGTTAACTAATTTGCACATATTTTAAAATAAACTTCATGTCTGTTTTTCGTACGAGATATATAATGCAAAGGATCCTATTCACAATTTGGAACGAATTTTTAATATTTGGAGTAATGGACGGACATCTAAACGGACATCTAAATTTCTTTTTTATATAAATTTTATAATAACCTTCATAAAAAGGAAAGAAGTAAGTTCTCCGGTACTGAGATAATAAACAGACAGACAGAAGCACAGATTACAAATATTTTTTGATTGCATGTTCTGTAAACTGTTTAAAAACACTATCTTGACGTACAAGAAATTTTTACATTTTAGAGTGTCAGTGCTTTCAGACATCACAATGTCCATCATTAGTGGCATGCATAGACGTGCTTACTATACTTATGACATAAAAGAACACAGATTACAATTTTATTTATATCGATAATAACGATTTTACAATTAAACATTAGCTGCTTTGTAAACTACGTTTATGATTTTCTTAGGGCAGAGATAAAGAGGGATTTTACATCCATGGCTCTTTAGATTAAAAGTTTTATTTTTTATTTCGTTGATTTATAAAACTTTTATAATTTTAGAAATATAGGCATAAATAACTATTGAGTTGTCTCAAAAAACGATTGGGTCACTTTCAAAGTAAAAAAACAAAAAACAACCAAAAGGACACGAAGACAGACAGACGGATATCTAAATTTTAAGTGGAACCCTACCAAGGCTATCTATCTAAATTGTATATAACATGTTTACTTTGCATGTAATATTATGTGACACATTTATTCTTGTATATCTAGTTTGTTTCATTCACGAGAGAAAATACTTAGTAATAGTTTTGCATTTTTACGACCAACAATTGGTCAATAGTCATTCATATATAAGGTAAGTTCTTATCTTCGTCTTTGTGTAACGCTTGGCAATACATTTGGCAGACTTGGCGAGCCATTTTGTGAAATACCGCCAACTTGACGATATGTTGTCCCAGATTTACATAAATATAGTCAAAATTGTAAAAATGACGCCAAATTGATGGATAAATTATTAAAATATTTTAATATATGGAGTCTATTGCTTATTGCGGATGCTATCAATATTGATAATCATCAATTTAGAGTTGCGCGAAGTATAAGTTAATTGGGTGCTTCGAAATAGTATTACATGTTGTCATTCGGAAAAGCCCCCAATGTTACAATTCAATGTTACAAACGTTATGCCGTGGATCTTACACATCATTTATTCACCGTGAAAGAAGTAGATTCATTGCATTACATAAGGAAGGTCATATGCTGCCCACCTCAGATTTTTATTTTTTTAAACGATAAAACCTTTAGGAAAATATCATATCAAAACTGTATGAAGGAGTAAAAATATCTGATGTGAGCGGACAGCACATGACTTTCCCTGCATAATGTAATGAACTTTATTTCTTTTCCCGAAGAATTATGATGTATAAGATCCACAATACAATGTTTTTGGTTTGGAATTAAAAGCACGTTGTAGAGTAAGGGAAACGAGAACTTTGCGTGCGCAGAAGGCGATGCGCAGAGAGTGATCTGCGTCGGGGAAAGAACCGAGATGTGTGCAAGGCACGTCGGCCAAAATGAATGAAAATCTGTATCTAAAAGTGTAAATATGTGTACATAATAAATGCTTTTTGATATGAATACAGTGGTTTCGTTCTGAATCCGGTACAACATAAATGGAAATTAGGCTATTTTGGCAACTTATGAGTTCAGACAGAACGACTTATTTCAACTCGCGTGCATTTTCGTCATCATCCCACTAGCATCTCAATCCTGCGGTCATTCCCAATGGGAAACAAAATCCGGTGCAATGCGCATGCTCACGGACTCGTCCTCTCCAGTGCTTCAATATTTCGTCAAGGGGTGATATAAATAGAGTGCAGAAGCTGAAGATAACAATTTTACGATCGAAATCGCAGCTGACAGTCTGACATGCTTCCCAATTACAGTTTTACGATTAAAATCGTAAAAATGCGATCCAAAATGTACAACATTGCATCCCAATGAGAATATTTACGAATATGTACAGTGTTGCCTTGGATTTTAATGTTCGTTCTGAGATTTTACGATTTTCAGGCATTGTCAATTTGTAATGTAATGGTTGAATGGTAAACAGAACAAAGAACTGCCCTCTATTTTTTAAATTCTAATCCGATTTTAAATGTATGGTAAAGGAACGTTTTATTTTAAATAATATAATATTTTATGATTTCGTAATTTATACACTTGAAAATTACATTCGTAATTTTACACACAAGCGGAAAAAAGGTATTTTCTTATCACTACCTATGTGAAGTTATTCAATTGCAAGTTTACTTTAATTTTTGTGTCTTAGGTGTGGATTAAGCATGAATTTTAAGAGAGGGGGGCGATTTGCATTGAACATATTACTTTGCGAGTTAATAGCGTTGTGTAAACAAACCTCTGTGTGCTGTAATACATAATGATACGCTACTGGGGGAGGAATACCTCCAGGCGCGGATAGCGCCCCCCCCCCCCCGACATTTTTGAGTGTCGCATTTAACACTATCTTTTTTTTAATATTCTGTACCTAAAACATTGATAGATAGGCAACGGCATGCCTCCCCCCCCAAACTGACAATGCCTACTTGTAACTTGTCATTTTGAAAGAAATGGTGTTCCTAAATATTTTCCTTTTTCCCCCTTTTGTTTTCGGCGTACCGTATAAATCGAAATTAATTACCAGATACCTTGTTGACGCTCTTCTAGTTTGAATAATTAATTCTTTTAGTAGACAGATAAATTATTCTACAATTATAACTCAAAATTCCCCTTCAATTCAGAACAAAAAGAATCTTGTAGTAATTACATAAACATTTTGCCTATTTTTTCTTTCTCCATTTTTGAGTATTATCTCTGTATCTAAATTCTGTGCAAACGCAAGGTTGATGGTAGGGGACGGTCTCTTTGGATGCCGTCCCCACTGAGTTCCGATTTAAATTCTGTGGCACTTCTCGGCCGTCCATCTCACACCTTCGGGTAGATCGGACGGTCTGTGTCGAAGAAGATCATCAAGATTGCAATGGCATTTAGTTAATATCCTGTGAAATAAACGACCATTGATGCATGGGCATTAAAATATAAAACTATTACAAAAAGTAATTTCTTTCGTGAATGGAACAAACTTGATCCTGAATGATGTTAACAAATTTGTTGCATAATATTGCATATGGAAAGTAAATCTATTGGTTAATGCTCACTACTTTTTTAATTTTACGTAACTTTTTGCTAAATTTATTTGAAAAGCGTTCAATTTCTCGAGAACGGTTTATTCTGGGATTCTAAAATTTGTATAATTTGTTTTATAATGCAAATTTAGGTATGAAATGATTACTTATTTGACACTATTGAAGGACCTGGTATTTTAATGATATTTTCAAAAATTCATTCGTAAATCATGCAATATCTTGAGAACGGTTCATGCTAGCGTTCTAAAGTTTATACTATTCGTTTCTAGATGGAAAAAAAAATTGTAATGATTTTTTGTTTGCCATTATTGAAGGTCATGAGTTTTTAATGTGTTTAAGAAAAAAAAAAAAAACATTCAAAATGTGAGGTAAGTAAAGTCTTCAGAACATTTGATTGCATTTGAAACTAATAGGATTCCAATATTTGCCAATTGTAATAATCGCACCAAATTATTTTCAAATCGCTTCATTCGTTCGTGAGATATCACAACACACACACACAAAACACTTCTCAAAAACGCTCGATTCCAGTTCAGGGATGTTTAAAACATGCTTTTCCGTCGAAATCTCGAATTTGAAAGAGAACGAACGAACTCCAGTTGGCTCAGTAATTTTATAAGCACAGAGTCAGCTGATGCAAGACCAGTTACAATACTTTCCTTGACCAGTGTTTCTTTCACTGTTTGGCCGAGGGGGGGGGGGTCGAAAGAAATTTTAGGGGGGCAATTTTTCTATTTGCTCTATATATGAATATATCTATAAATGCTGTATCACATAAATAGAAAATAGGTTAACAAAAAATGTCTCCGGGGGGGGGGGGTCTTTGCCCCCACCCCCCGGATGTATGCCTGAAAGAAACACTTTCCTTAACTATGAATCTAGGAAAAATAAAACGAAGACTTGTCGAACTGTGCTACGATCAAAATCAACGCGTCTAAAAAATACTTTTCAAAATAATAGATGGAATAATCGTGTGCTTGATTAGGATATCGGGGCCCGCAGGTTAACAATCTTTTGTAAGTTTGGATAATTCTCTTTGCTCGATATGAATAATCCAGTAAGTTGAATTAAATAATTTACTGGCCAGGTAGGTCTTGGGGGAAAAAAATATGAAAATAGTAGTTTTTGTTGATGATAAAGTAAAATAAGTTATTATGAGAATTAATTTTCGCACAATGATAAAATAATTAAAATTGTAAAATAATAACACTGAAAAATATAAGAAGTTATTCAAAGTCAATATTTTCTTTCCTAAATAAATTTTCTATTACTTCTAAAATAATAAAATTTCTATTAAGTAGAAGCATTGATGAACATATAAAAATGATACTTAATTCTATAAAAAATTTTTAATTATTTTAAGTGCTTTTGTAACAAGTTCATACATTTCCTCATTAAATTGATTTTATTCTTGTCATTTGTTTATCTTCAATTGAGTAACATCATCGAAGCTCATAGAACTTTATCTAGTGTGTGTGTGTGGGGGGGGGGGATGATAAAATGTACAATATACACTAGTTCGGTGCCTGTCTTTATGACCTTGAATGTCCAGGAGGGGGCAAGTGCCCCTCTTGCCGTCCTGTGAGCGCCATGAATGGCATACTTAAGGTAAGAAGAATTTAAGTACTATTTTCCACTTATTCAATTTTCTCGCGGGATTGAAAACATTCCATGCATAGTAGGTCATATTAAAATAGAGAATCGTTTGGAGCAGTTAAATTAAAATATTTCATTATCTATCTTTGCTTTTAAATAAATATATGGAGAATTTTAGCTACATACCGAAACTACAAAATAACAAGGAATGCATGCAAGAAAGGTATATTTTCCGTGCATTATTATCAAGGAAAAATTAAGCATACATAAGTTTTGCTTAATTTTTTCTTATCCTCTGCACAAAGTGTTTTACTTTTGATGCATTATTATTATTTAATAGATAAGTGGTTGTTACTTGTAGGGGATTATAAACTCATTTTTATAGGTCATTTTATATTCATTTTTAGACCATTAAATTTTTATATTTATCACAGTTTCGCGGAAATTAGTTTCTAAATCTGAGTATTAAATTTTCTCTTACCCGCTACAAACATGCTTTCTATGCATCCTGAGCACAACAAAATCCAAAGCACTAACACTGTTTGGCGCATAGTCTTCCCATCACAGATCAAGCATACTTCACAACACAAACACAAACTTCATCCATAGACGTACGCACTTCGCGATGTGCGGGCTCCGCGGAGAAATTGCAAAAAAAAAAATTATTTTATTTTTGCTCGCTGCTCCCGCCGAGCAAGTTTATGAAAATAGCGCGGCTTCGGAACTGAATGAAAGAAAAACCTCTCCTTGTGCCGTTACCTGGAGACGTGACGTCATGGATGATATGATGTCACATTAGACGCATGCGTAATGAAGTGGGTTTGTTTCAGCGCCAAGTTTGTTGTGGCAGTGGCGTTGTTTCTGCATGGAAATGACGTTTGTCCTATTATTGGAGATAAAAAAAACATGGGTGTTGTTGGTTCTGAAAACATATTTCATGGAGAAAGAAATAACGGAACACTTGTCATCTGTTTGCAGAAAATTTATTGAAACGTGTTTGATATAACGATAAAGGAAATGAATAGGAATGCAAAGTTAAATGAAATGCGATGCAAGAATGCATTTAAAAAAGTCTGATGTGGGCGGCACATGACTTTCCCTACATAACGCATTGACTTACTTTTTTCACGTCTAAATAAGGGTGTGCAAAATCCTCAGCAAAAGGCTTTTAGTATTGAATTCATGTACTGAAATTAAGCGCTTTTGGACACTTATGAATCCAAACAGATGTAATTCATACTTACATGTAAAATCTTCATCAAAAGGCTGTTGACATTTAATTAATATCCCTTAAAATATAAATAAGTATTGACGCATTCTTGAGCTTCAAAATACAAAACTATCACAAAAGATAAATTCTCCCGTGAATAGAAGGAACTAGATAATGATTTTAGTAGATTTGTCTCATAATATTACATATGAAAAGTGAACATATATGATGATACTAAATACGTTAAAGTCTGTTGTTGTTGAGACCCAGACCGTCCGATCTACCAGAAAGGTGTAAGGTAACCGTTTGGCCGGTCGGGAAGTGCCACCCAATTTAGACCGGAACCCAGTGGGGGAGGCATCCACAGGGACCGTACCCTCCTTCCCCTACCACCAACCTCTGGGAAGGACTTACGGACCCACATGTTTAACGTGATCGTACTCCGCATGAACACGGCGGCAGTTGTGGCAGCGTGTAAATCCAACGTGCTCCACCGGGCTACCGCACCCGAAATGTGTCAACAGCACGCGGCGTTCCCAGGTGGTCACCCACCCAAATACTAACCGTGCCCGATGCTGCTTGACTTCGGTGATCTAACGAGAACCGGTGTTTTCAGCACGGTAGGGCCGTAGGCAGCTTTAAAGTCTGTGTAATTTTTTTGCTACATTTATTCGAAAAATGTGCAATACCTCGAGAAGAGTTCTTACTAACGTTATAAAGTTTATATCATTAGTTTTCCAATAAATAATTACATTTGAAATGAATATTTATGTATCATTATTGAAGATCCTGATGTTATGATGATTTTTTTTTTTCACAAATTCGTTCGAAATTGGGAAGGGGGGGTAGAAGGAGCTTACGAGCAATTGATTGATTTAAAATCACTATGGTTCCAGTATTCACTAATTGTAATAATTTTACTAAATTATATACGAATTGCTCTATTTGTTCGTGAGATATAGCTTTCACAGACTCACGAACATATACATTAACATACACGCACTAACATACATATACACTATTATACACACAAAAATTACCTCCAAAAGGTTCAATTCAAGTTCAGGAGATCCTTTAAACGTACGTACTCTTCCGTCAGAAACTCGAATTCGAATTTTCCGATCTCGTCACAATACTTTTCCCATACATGCTTCAAAGTACAAAACTATCACAAAAGATAAGTTTTCCTGTGAACAGAACGAACTAGATTTGCGAGAATGATTCTGGTAGATTTGTCTACAGGAATGTATGCAGGAAAAGTTAAAATGACAAGTTGAATCAATTATGTAACAAGAAAGATCAATCATGCATAAAGCATTGATTATGAAACACTTTCCAACTTTAATACAATTTTATTTAAATATCTCTAAAATGCGATACATTCCCAGGTAATATTTTTAAAATTATCATAATACTACAATAATTTATTATATTTGAAAACTTCATCGAGAAAACAAATGAAGTTTTTCAAATGACGTCATCGAAATATAAATCGGCTGGCTCTTTAAATAACGCAGCATTTTATTCATAAATATTGTTCTATTCATTTCATTCATCACAATACTATAATAATTAAATTTATTTAAAACTTAAAATCATGGAGGTACAAGTAATTTAATTCTATGCTCAAAACTTCATCAAAAAATCGTTTTCTTCTCTGTAAAATCAATGATTGTTTCATTTATATCAGCTATATTGCAGACTCCATGGGCTAAATAATTTTGCGTTAAAGAAATGCAACAATTCTTATACAACTCATTCTATATCTTTAGGTATTTACATCCTCCATAAGTGAAAAGTAGGCTTCGTTGTAGAAATAATCGAAGTTGGATGATCATTTAAACTCAACTATATTGTAATTGTGTTGTTTCAGGATGTAGATGCACAGAATTTAAGCAAAAATAAAGCGGTTTTAGGACGGATACAACACTAAATATGAATTAAAAAGAACTTTAAAAATCACGATTTTGACTCAAGATGGATGCCATATATTATTTTGAAGTGGGTCACATGATCTCTTCATATAAAGGATGTAATTATTATTTTAATTTTTATTTAAAAAACTTCTGAATATATTTTGCTGAATTTTTTTGTATGTATTTTATGGGATTATTTGAATATTTTCTTAAACTTCCGTAACAATTTGTAAATTTTAAATCCGCTTAAAAAATGTTTGAAAAATTAGGTCCCATAGGGTTCAATATAATTCATTTTTTCAACCCGGGTTCAATCCAAAAGTAATTGGGTGATATCGTTCATTTATATTCCCATAGGTCTCACAGACCGTGTGAACAACATACTAAAATTTCATTTTGATAAAGTCATTTTTACGGCAGTTATTGTGCTAACGGATAGACAGACAGAATGAACAAAGTCATAAACACTTTTCAATTATGTTGTAAAGTGTTAATGAACAAAGTCATAAACACTTTTCAACTATGTTGTAAAGTGTTAAAAATGGCACACATTTAATAATTCTGCTAGTATGGAAATCAAGCTGGGATTTTGGTTGTCCCCCCTTGTTTCACTTGATAGTAATAATAAATTTTATATTGGTAGTACTAAAACGATAGCTGAATATTCTCGTGACGTTAAGAACAAAAAATTTCTGCTGCTTTATCTCAAACTGTTCTCGATGATCATTCCCCCCCCCCCACTCCCACCCCACCCTTTTTGACAAAACTTTTATGAGTTATTTTTTAACACTTTACAACAAAGTTGAAAAGTGTTTATGACTTTGTTCATTCATTCTGTCTGTCTGTCTGTCCGTTAGCACGATAACTGCCTTAAAAATGACTTAATCAAAATGAAATTTTAGTATGTTGTTCAGACGGTCTGTAGGACCTATGGGAATATAAATGAATAATATCACCCAATTAGTTTTGGATTGAACCCGGGTTGAAAAAATGAAATACATTGAGCCCTGTGGGACCTAATTTTTCAAACATTTTTTAAGCGTATTTAAAATTCACAAATTGCTTCGAAAATTTTAAGTAATATTCAAATTGTTCCATAAAATATATAAAAAAAAATTCAGCGAAATATATTCAGTAGTTTTTTAAATAAAAATTAAAATAATAATAACACCTTTTATATGAAGCGATCACGTGACCATGATATGAAAAGATCACGTGACCCACTTCAAAATGATATATGGCATCCATCTTGTCTCAAAATCGTGATATTTAAAGTTCTTTTTAATTCATATTGAGTGTTGTATCCGTCCTAAAACCACTATATTTTGGCTTAAATTCTGTGCATCTACACACTGGAACAACGCAATTGCAATATATTTGAGTTTAAATGCTCATCCAAATTTGATTATTTCTACAACGAAGCCTATTTTTTACGTATGTAAAATGTAAACAGCAAAATAAGTAGAATGAGTTGTATTAGAATTGCTATATTTCTTTAACACAAAATCATTTAGTTCATGGAGTCTGCATAGCTGATATGAATGAAATATTCATTGATTTTACAAAGAGAAGGAAGATTTTTTTCGATGAAGTCTTACGCATAGAGTTTAATTACTTGTAGCTCCATGGTCTTAATTTTTAAATAAAATAAATTATAATAGTATTGTGATGAATGACATGAATGGGAAATTATTTATGAATGAAATGCAGCTTTTATAGAGAGAGCCAGGCGTGTTATTTTTTCTATGACGTCATTTGAATGAATGTCAGTTGTTTTCGAGATGAAGTTTTCAAATATAATAAAATATTGTAGTATTATGATGATTTAAAATATATTACCGAGGAATGTATCGCATTTTAGAGATATTTAAACCGGGCAATTTATATTTCAATGCCGTTATTTGAATGAAGTTCATTTTTTTCGATGAAGGTTTAAGTTTTCAAATATAATAAATTAATGTAGAATTGTGATAAGTTTTAAAATATTACTTAGGAAATGTATTGCATTTTAGAGATGTTTAAATAAAATTGCATCGAAGTTGGAAAGTGTTTCATAATCAATGCTTTAAGCATGATTGATTTTTCTTGTTATAATTGTGGACTCGTCGTCAATTTAGTTATTGCGGCATAACTCTTGAGCATCTGTGTAATATATTTAATAGTGCGCTACACAAACAAATCAGAGACGGCATAACAAGAGCTGAAAATCATTCATCCATTGTAACATCGTGTTGATCTAGCGAACATAAATTTCTTTAACGAATAGAATCACGGGAACGTTCTCAGAAAACGAACTGAATAACGGCGAGAAATTCCTTATTTCCAGCCGAATTTGGCAGCCGTTTACTCAAAATTGGCCATAAATGGCCTCCGACCGAGAACAATGGAACTATTTTCAACGCATTCCTCCATGTTGTAAAAATTTCTGGCAAAAGCGCTCGATTTTGTTTACCAGTTTTCACACTCCAGGGATTGCTATGGCGCTCAAGGACAATAAAGCTATACATACGTTTATATACGTCGTTTATGTAACGTATATATACGTATATATGGATTTCGCTGTTAGAAGAATGGCATGTATCCAGGGAGGTAGCGAGGTTTATTAAACCATGGAATCAGAGGAGTAATGAATTTTATGAAGTACATGCTGGGAAAACAGCCTTTTGAATCACATGTCTGTTAATATAGTAATTGGAAAGAGTGGTAATGATATGGAACGGACTCATGGAGACTTGTTAAGCTGCAGGACCTTCAAATGTGTGTGTTACATATGGCTTTATTCCGGAAATTAATCCATACAGATTACACAGCCCACAACATGAGCCGACGGCCCTACCGTGCTGAAAACACCGGTTCTCGTTAGACCACCGAAGTGAAGCAGCATCGGGCGCGGTTAGTACTTGGGTGGGTGACCACCTGGGAACACCGCGTGCTGTTGGCACATTTCGGGCGCGGTAGCTCGGTGGTTTGCGCGCTGGATTTGCACGCTGCCACAACTGCCGCCGTGTTCATGCGGAGTACGATCACGTTAAACATGTGGGTCCGTAAGCCCTTCCGAGAGGTTGGTGGTAGGGGAAGGAGGGTAAGGTCCCTGTGGATGCCTCCCCCACTGGGTTCCGGTCTAAATTGAGTGGTACTTCCCGGTCGTCCAAACAGTTATCTTACATTTTTCTGGTAGGTCGGACGGTCTGGGTCTCAACAACAACAACAGCCCACAACATTACAAAGGATCAAGAAAAGAAAAAGGAACAATAAAATAACAACAATAACCAAGAAATATAAACACAAATAAATTAGTTCAGCCACAAGGAGTTCATACTTGTCCTGGCGTCCCAATACAATTTGCCGATGTCCCCGTTCCTCTGTGAGTTTTTGTCAAGTCCAGGGCAAGTTAGGAGGTGATCAGAATTCATGACGTCTCCTCTGCAAATCTGTTCCAATGTGCTAGTCTAGAAAGCTCTTAGCCCAATTGTATGTATTTTATGCCCTTAATTGGGGTAGGGAAGCTTTTTGCGAACATGCAAAATGCTTTCGCTTGAGTCTTTTTTGAAAAATAGACTGAGAAAACACCCGTACAGGCATCCTTTCCCATGACGCGAACCTAGAGTTGTCATATGCTGCAGTTCGATGAAGATTGCCAGATTGGACGATTTATCGCCAATTTGGCGGTATTGGACGACTTTTTGAAGTTTCGAGAAGCACCTTGAGATAACGAATATTCTACGAGATATGAGATATTTCTAGAAGTTTCTACAGAGAGAGTCTATAAAAAGGAGTCGTCACTCAGAGAGCAGTTGACGTGATACGAGCTACACTGAACTGTGATATTCGCCAGTTTTGAGAATAATAACTGCTGTTTTGTGATATGAAATACGCCAATCTTTCGAGAATTATCTGTTTTGTGATGAGTGGAGCATTTAAATGCTGTTTCACTGAATATTGTTCCTGTTTTCGCTGTGCTTGTAAATAAACGTACTAGTTTCCAGAAATGTGGACACTTTCTTGTATCCTTAGCGTACACATACGATTTCAGAGGATGCATCGTAACAATATAAGGATGTTTGGATTCAGTCGTCAGTTAGCATCCTAACCAGTTAACGATAAGGAACAACGTACTTAAGCACAAGTAGAAAAATCTGATGTGGGCAGCACATGACTTTCTTTATATAATGCAATGGATTTATTACTTTTACAGTAAAAAAAATATATTATTTTTATATTAGATATATATATATTTTCCAAAATATTGAATTTTCGTCAATGAGTCGTCATTTTCATTGATTTAGCGTTATTTTTATCCATTTGGCGAGTTTTTCGTTAATTTCGCAACATTTAAAAAAGGCACCAAGTTGGCGACATTCCACCAAATTCGTCGTCAAAATCTCGCCAAGCGTTATGAACGGAGAAATAAGTTATTCTTACAGCAGATAAATGACTATTCCCGTTCAAATACAAAAGTATTACTCAAAGTATATTTTTTCATGAATGGAACGAGCTAGATCCACGAGAATGATGTCACCCAATTTATCGCATAGTATTACATATGAAAAGTGAACATGTTTCTCAATACGATATATATTTTTTATTTTATATGACTTTTTGATATTTTTTTTTGAAAAATGTGCAATATCTCAAAAACGGTTCATGTTAGAGTACTAAAATTTATGTCAAACGTTTTCTAATGAAAAAATTGCATAAGAATTTGTAATTTTTGTACCAAATTTCGTTCGAATCGGTCCATTCGTGCGTCAGTTATCGTCTCCACAGACTCACTGACATACACACACACATACACACACACATACTTTCACACACACACAGACATCACTTCAAAAATAATCGATTCGTGATCAGGTATGCTTGAAAGGTGCTGTCCCGTCAAAAACTCGAATTCGAATTTTCGACCCCGTCACAATACTTTTCTTATACATTATGTATATAAGGAAAGTAATAATACGCTATAAAAGTTGTTAAAAATATTTTTTAAACCAGATTTCTTTAATATTTCAACTGCAAAACGAATATAAAGATTAAAAAAAATAGGTTTAAGGTAAAATGTAAATATTTTTTACATATTATAGGAAGTGGAATATTTGTATTCATTCCCTTGCAGGGCAAAATTAGTTGGTTTGATCGCAATCGTTTTTGCAAAAGTTAAAATTTATTTTTTACTTCCAGTCAAAGTTTCTCTGTTTAACACTATTAAAGATAAAACTAAAAATTAAACGAATTTGAACATTTCAGAATATTTCAACCTAAATACATATCCGACATGATGAAAATACATTTTGAATTAAAAATAAATAAATAATATAAATTTACTTTCGCCTTAGATTTGGATAGGTTTTACTGGCGAAGTTTTAATTTTCTTTCAGAGCCAAATCTCAAATTGTTTATTCTATTATCCAGTTCAGCATGTTGTCATTTGATAGGAGATTTGATGTTCTATGTTTATTTTTCCAACATTCCCCACAATTCAGTCTGGGAAACAAGCTTTTTAAAGTGGTTTGTCAACTGGACTGAAAACCCCGTCAGAAAAAAGGGTCCAGATTTATTTTAACATACTCTGGAAGCAACGACGATTTCGTGTTAAGCGCTTGTGAAATATTACAAATAAATTAATATGCTGGAGAGTATATCATGGAGAAATGAATGGTGAATCGTATCGAACCTGGTTTAAGGAAAAACTGCATCCGAATATCGATCAAAACAGTGTTATCGTTATTGATAATTCTCCTTATCATAGCGTACATTCTGAAAACATTACAAAGACATCTATAAAAAAATCTGAATCGCCAAGTTGGCGACATTCCGTCAAATTCGTCGCCAAAATCTCGCCAAGCGTTATGCACTAAGAAATAAGTTATTCTTACAGCAAATAAATGACTATTGGCGTTCAAATACAAAAGTATTACTCAAAGTATCTTTTTTTATGAATGGAATGAGCTAGATCGACGAGAATGATGTCACCCAATTTATCGCATGGTATTACATATGAAAAGTGAACATGTTTCTCAATAGGAAATATATTTTTTTTATATGACTTTTTGGTAATTTTTTTTGAAAAATGTACAATATCTCGAAAACGGTTCATGTTAGCGTTCTAAAATTTTTGTTAATCGTTTTCTAATGAAAAATTACATAAGAAATGTCTATTTGCGTAACTTTATTAGTGGTTTTGATTTTTTGAAGATTTTTTCAAAATTTCATTCGAAAATTTAGGGGGGTTCTAAACATTCGATTGCGTCCAAAAACAATAGACTTCCAGTGTTTACGGATTGTGATTTTTGTACCAAATTTGGTTTGAATCGGTCCATTCGTTCGTCAGTGATCGTCTCCACAGACTCACTGACACACACACACACACACACTTTCACACACACACACACAGACATCACTACAAAAGTGTTTGATTCGTGATCAGGGATGCTTGAAACGTGCTCTCCAGTCGAAAACTCGAATTCGAATTTTCGACCCCGTCACAACACTTTCCTTATACATTATGTATATAAGGAAGGTAAAAACGGATATACAAACATGGTTGAATGACAAAATTAAAATATTTTGCAAAAGAAAACGACATACTAAATTTGAACGTTACAGATGTTCTGGTCCTCGAGTTATTCCCCCAAAACTAGTACATCCGCATATGACGCACATAGGATGGCCTAGCACGATAAGGTTCAAAACCAAACGAACTAAAATGTGCTGCAAAAGATAACAGCATACCAAATTTAACATTACTATAAGTAATGAATAAATATGGTTAACATGCATTTTATGAATCCTTGAATTGACATTATGAGTCACTTAATTTATATAAATTTTATAAATTTTCTTAATTTTATAGGAACACACCTGAGTTTATAATCGTATTCTTAAGCAAATGCAATTCCATTATATTTGATAACCAATATAATTAATTATACTTTAGGAATACTGCGCCAGTGAAAAATTTATTTTATAATAGTTCTCTGTCGCAAAAATTCACACCAGATGTTTGATCTGGCAACCTAATCACTGGCAACTGAGTGAAAAATTCCTTGAAGCCTTAACGGTGCTACAGCTTATGTGTTCGCTGAGTATAGTGACGTAGTTGCCTTTTTCGTTTCCATTATTAGATTTTGAAACATGTCGGCAACTACAAAAGAAAAGAAAAAAAAAAAAGAACTTGAATTTCATGAGTTCCGTTTATGTTCAATTTTTACTTTCCTTATATACATGATGTATAAGGAAAGTATAGTGACGGGGGTCGAAAATTCGAATTCGAGTTTTCGACGGGAGAACACGTTTCAAGCATCCCTGATCACGAATCAAACATTTTTGAAGTGATGTCTGTGTGTGTGTGTGTGTCAGTGAGTCTATGGAGACGATAACTGACGAACGAATGGACCAATTCGAACGAAATTTGGTACAAAAATCACAATCCGTAAACACTGGAAGCCTATTGTTTTTATACGCAATCGAATCTTCAGAACCCCCCTAAATTTTCGAGTGAAATTTTGAAAAAATCGTCAAAAATCAAAACCGCTAATAAAGTTACGCAAATTGGCATTTCTTATGTATTTTTTTATTAGAAAACGATTGACATAAATTTTAGAACGCTAACATGAACCGTTCTCGAGATATTGCACATTTTTCAAAAAAATTATCAAAAAGTTATATAAAATAAAAAAAAATATTTCCTATTGAGAAACGTGTTCACTTTTCATATGTAACACCATGTGATAACTTGGGTGACATCATTCTCGTGGATATAGCTCGTTCCATTCATGAAAAAAGATACTCTGAGTAATACTTTTGTATTTGAACATCATAATCATTTATCTGCTGTAAGAATAACTTATGTCTCCGTCCATAACGCTTGGCGAGATTTTGGCAACGAATTTGGCGGAATGTCGCCAACTTAGCGACATTTTGAATTGTTGCCAAATTAACACAAACCTCGCCAAATGGATAAAAATGACGCTAAATCAATGAAAATGACGACTCATTGAAGAAAATTCAATATCTTGGAAAGAATATAAGTATCTACTATAAGAATAACATTTCTTTTAACTGTAAAAGTAGTAAATTCATTTCATTATATAAGAAAAGTCATGTGTTGCCCACATCAGATTTTTAGTTTTACCTTCATATAACTTCTACTTGGTATCTATTTAACAGGCTGTAGTTCATTCGCCTTACTCTATTCCAACCGTATTACTGAGACAAAAGAGGGACAAACTGTGATTATAAGCATGGTGTCTTTTTATACTCTAATCGATTACTCGAATTAAAAATATTCTAGTAGGGCCATCCGTACAAATTGTGGGCCCCATACAAACAATTATCAAGGTCCCCTACATATATGATTTTTAATTCTTTGTGAATTTTTCATGTCCTCTCACCCTTACAAATAATATATTGTGGTTGCTGGGCAATTTCTGGAGCTCGGGTTCCCCCCCTAGAGTGGTGTCAGTTCCCCCTTATGAGTGGCTCTGATTCTAGAGAGAAAGATGTGATATATGGCAGAAACTTTATGGTAGATGCAGATTGATGCCAACGGAACTTCAGAAATCCTGAATGGCAACAAGCCTACTTGAATCCAAACGAAATATTGTAATGAAAGATTTTTTTAATTCATTTTTAACACTTTACAACATAATTGAAAAGTGTTTATGACGTTGTTCATTCTGTCTTTCTGTCTGTCTGTCTGTCCGTTAGCACGATAACTGCCGTAAAAATGACTTTATCAAAATGAAATTTTAGTATGTTGTTCAGACGGTCTGTGGGATATATGGGAATATAAATGAATAATATCACCCAATTAGTTTTGGATTGAACCCGGGTTGAAAAAATGCAATACATTGAACCAACCCTATGGGATCTAATCTTTCAAACATATTTTAAGCGCATTTAAAATTCACAAATTGCTTCGAAAGTTTTAGGAAATATTCAAATTATCCCATAAAATATATATAAAAAAATTTCAGTAAAATATATTCAGTAAAATATAGTGTTTTAGATAAAAATTAAAATAATAATTACACCTTTTCTATGATGAGATCACGTGACCATTATATGAAGAGATCACGTGACCCACTTCAAAATAAAATATGACATCCATCTTGTGTCAAAATCGTGATTTTTGAAGTTCTTTTTAATTCATATTGAGTGTTGTATCCGTCCTAAAACCCCTTTATTTTTGCTTAAATTCTGTGCATCTACATACTGAAACAACGCAATTACAATATATTTGAGTTTAAATGATCATCCAACTTTGATTATTTCTACAACGAAGCCTAATTTTTACCTATGGAGAATGTAAATACCAAAAGTTGTGGAATGAGTTGTATAAGCATTGCTGCATTTCTTTAACGCAAAATTATTTATCTCATAGAGTCTGCAATATAGCTGATATGAATGAAATATTCATTGATTTTACACAGAGAAGCAGACGATTTTTTCGATAAGTTTTAAGCATAGAGTTTAATTACTTGTACCTCCATGGTCTTAAGTTTTTAAATAAAATGAATTATTATAGTATTGCGATGAATGAAATGAATGGAAAAAGTTTGTGAATGAAATGCTGCTTTTATAAAGAGAGCCAGGCGTGTTATATTTCGATGACGTCATTTGAATAAATTTCATTTGTTTTCGATGAAGTTTTCAAATATATTAAATTATTGTAGTATTATGATAATTTAAAAAATATTACCGAGAAATGTATCGCATTTTAGAGATGTTTAAACCAGGCAATTTATATTTCAATGCCGTCATTTGAATGAAGTTTATTTTTTCCGATGAAGTTTTAAGTTTTCAAATATAATAAATTAATGTAGTATTGTGATAATTTTAAAAATGTTACCGAGGAATATATCGCATTTTAGAGATGTTTAAATAAAATTTCATTGAAGTTGGAAAGTGTTTCATAATCAATGCTTTATGCATGATTGATCTTTCTTGTTTTATGTAATAACTCTATTGTTAATAAATAGAACTTGAATTAAATCTGTAACTTATAAAAAATTAATTTTATCAGCAAAACAATTATTAAAAATTCAGAAAAAAATAATAATTTATAGTATTCAGAATTAGAAGAATTCAATAATCGCAATTCACAAGTGTATTATGAATTGTATTGTCTTTAATAAAACCCGAAAATAACTTAATTATATTTATAAAAAGTTAACATATTTATCAGTCAACTAAGTTATTTAAGTTTAAACAGTCTATAAAGTTAAGTTTAAAGAGTATGTAAAGTTATGATATTTAACAGTATGATTTTCCTAACCAAAATACATAACCCACACAGCATTTTTTTTCACAGTGACGTAAGATTTACGTCACAGGACGTCACAGTACGTCTTGGCAATTTCACAGTAACGTCACAGCGAGGTCATTTTCATGGTCGTTTGTGACGTCGCATATTAACTTGTTTGTGACGTCACATTGTAATGTCGTTTGACCGTGATTTCGTAACTTTGCTGTTACGTCACGTTACATTTCTGCAATGTGATATTCACGTCACAACGAAGTTACTTTGTTCATTCTCAGGGTACGTTTGTGACGTCACACTGTGAATTTGGGTCGTCACGGGACGTCACAGTACGTCTTGGCAATTTCACAGTAACGTCACAGCGAGGTCATTTTGGTCATTTTCATGGTCGTTTGTGACGTCGCATATTAACTTGTTTGTGACGTCACATTGTAATGTCGTTTGACCGTGATTTCGTAACTTTGCTGTTACGTCACGTTACATTTCTGCAATGTGATATTCACGTCACAGCGAAGTTACTTTGTTCATTCTCAGGGTACGTTTGTGACGTCACACTGTGAATTTGGGTCGTCACGGGACGTCACAGTACGTCTTGGCAATTTCACAGTAACGTCACAGCGAGGTCATTTTGGTCATTTTCATGGTCGTTTGTGACGTCGCATTTTAACTTGTTTGTGACATCACATTGTAATGTCGTTAGACCGTGATTTTGTAACTTTGCTGTAACGTCACGTTACATTTTTGCAATGTGATATTCACGTCACAGCGAAGTTACTTTGGTTATCCTCAAGGTACGTTTGTGACGTCACACTGTGAATTTGGGTCGTCACGTGACGTCACAGTACGTCTTGGCAATTTCACATTAACGTCACAGCGAGGTCATTTTGGTCATTTTCATGGTCGTTTGTGACGTCGCATATTAACTTGTTTGTGACGTCACATTGTAATGTCTTTGGACCGTAATTCCGTAACATTTCTGCAATGTGACATTCACGTCACAGCGAAGTTATTTTTTTCATTCTAAGAGTACTTTTGCGACGTCACACTGTGAATTTGGGATGTTACAGGACGTCAGAATACGTCTCGGCAATTTCACATCGACGTCACAGCGAAGTCATTTTGGTCATTTTCATGGTCGTTTGTGACATCGCATACCAACCTATGTGTAACGTCACATTGTAATGGCTCTGTACCGTGATTTGGTAACATTGCTGTTACGTCAAGGTACGTTTTAGCAATGTGACATTCACGTCACAGCGAAGTTATTTTGGTCATTTTCAAGGTACTTTTGTGACGTCACATACTGATGTTTCTGCGAAGTGAAATTTTGACATTGCAGTTACATAAAATTGCGTTACTACAATGTCACATTCACGTGACAGTGAAGCCAGAATCTCCATTTTAGGAGTATAGTTTTGCGAAGTCATATCTGGACAGGTTCTTCTGTTCCCTATAGGGGCTAGCTGACTACTTCGAATTGTCGAGGGAAGAGCAGGTTTCAAGCATCCCGGAACTCGAATAAAACGTTTTTGAGGTGATGTCTGTATGTGTCCATGAGTGTCTGGATGTGATATCTCACGAAAGATTGGAGCGGTTTGAATGAAATTTGGTAAATACATTACAATTAGTGAATACTGGAACTATGTCGATTTTAAATGTAATCAAATGTTCGAAAGACACCCAAAATTATATTTTATGAAATCAAATTAAATTTTGAAACTATCAGAATCTTCAATGTTACGTGAATGATCATGATTTGTGTGCATTTTCATTAGCAAACGAATGACAAACTTTAGAACTCTAGCAGAAACCGTTCTGGAGATATTGCATATGTTAAAATAAAAATAAACCTCATAAAATTAATAATTTAAATATTAGCTATTTTGAAACATGTTCACTTTTCATATGTAATATTAAGCGATAAATTTGTTAATATCACTCTCGTGGATCTAGTTTGTTCCATTCACAAGAAAAGACACTTTGGGTAACAGTTTTGCATTTTGAAGCTTAACAATTAGCCAATAGTCATGCTTGAAACCTGCTCTTTTCTCGACAATTCGAAGTAGAGTCAGCTAGCTCCTACTGGGAGCAGAACCTGCGCAGCTTAATGGATCGTGTGTAATATGACTTCACAAAAATACTCCTAAAATGGAGATTCTGGCTTCACTGTCACGTGAATGCGACACTATAGTAACACAATTTGATGTAACTGCAATGTCAAAAATTCACTTCGCAGAAGCATCAAAATGTGACGTCACAAAAGTACCTTGGAAATGACCAAAGTAGCTTCGCAGTGACATGAATACATTGCTGAAACGTAACTTGATGTAACAGCAATGTTACGAAATCACGGTTCAGAGTAAGGCTCCGCTGACACAATCGCCATTTTGTTTGCAACCTGTTCAGTTAGTTATCGTCTGCCTGTGCTATTTCAATGGCGCGTGCATGTTGTATGACTGATATTTGATACGTAATTTTGCTGTAAAATAGGTGCTTCTGCTTTCAAAAAATTGTACCACTCATTTAAGAAAATAGTCTAGACTACTTTAATTTTCTCGAGATCCTAAGGAAAAGAAGAGAAACTAATCTTCGTTTCGTCAGGTACTGCCATCGCTTCAACTGGGAGTCAAGATGGCCGCTCTTACGTCAGGCTGTATATATAGGAGCTTTAATTCAGAGACATTACAATGTGACGTCACAAACAAGTTAATACATAATACATAAGAAAAGCTGTTCCTTATTTATCTGCAACGTTTGGCGATAAATTTGGCCTTAATTTAGAGAAATATCGCCAGCTTGACACTGTTTCGTTCCAGATTGACGAAATTGCCGTCAAAATTGCAAAAATGACTCTGCATTAACGAAAGTGACGTAATATTGATGAATTTTTTAAATATTTTAATATACAGCTTATTGCAGATGCTATCAATATTGATAATTGTCAATTTGGAACTGTGAGAAATATAAGTTAATTGAGTAAGAAATAGTTTTATATGTTGTCATCCAAAAAAGCTCCAAATGTATAAATCAAAATAAAAGACATTGTGTCGTGGATCTTATACATAATTTTCTCAGCATGAAAGAAGTAAATTCATTGTACTATATAGGGGAAGATCGTTGTGCGATCCACATCAGGTTTTTTTATGTGAAAAATATTTATGATTGGGGTATCTGTGGCGGAAATCGGAGAGTTACGAAAAATGTAAACGTTTTGGACGTTTATATCTCCGAACCTAGTGGATAAAAATGTAAATAATTTTTCATGTTTTGTCGGAAATATAGTCCAGACTATCTGTAATAATAAAAGAAGATATCGATTTGTCCGTTTTTTCGGCTGTAGAGTAAATTCTAATCGACGTATGGTCATGAAATTTGGTACACAGTTACTTCAGAACACGAAAAGTTGCACCTCGGCGGTTTTTTGTTTGTTTTTCTATTCGAAATTTTTTAGTTATTTATGTTTTAGTACTATTTTCATACGAATGACTTCCTTAGAGACCAAAAACATTATTTCAGACTTTCGAACTTGACACCATTGGAAAGATCGAAACATTCTCTTTCAAATAATCTTTGAAAGGAATCCGTAGAATTAAAATAATTTAAAATATATATATATATATTCGTATGTTAAAACGAAATGACGCACCTGCAGTATTCTCGCGGAGATTCATTCCTTCCCTCCACAATCAGAGCAGATGTTTTTTTTTATAGTTGTGTTATCATAAGTGGGCATATTGTTGACACGTCATTTTTGTTTTCGATAAATCGATGCGAGTTCATGATTTTAATCAAAGGATTGAATTTCATACCCCAAGCAACGCCAGGCACATTTTCTAAAAAATGTACTCGATGTTGCCCAAAATGAGCAATAATTTAATAGCCGTGTGTGCACCCAAGCAACAGTTTATTTTACTTTGCTTTTGTTATAAGTGAGCTGTTAAAATTGTATTTGGTTTTCGGGAATTCGATGCGAGTTCCGGTATAATTTTTATCAGAAGTCTGTTTTTAATCTCGGGTAACGTGGGGTACATTTTCTAGTAAATGCATCAAAAATATAATAGAATTAACTTAATATAAATATAATAGAAAAACTTCAGTATTTTAAACTTTTCTTTTCGAAAAAACTTTAACATCTGTGCAAGTGAGTTTTTTTTTATTTTCTTACTTTCACTGGAAATACACTACCCAACAAAGAAAATGCAACAGCATGAAAGAACGAATAGAGTTTGAAGTTAAAGAGCAGACAGAGATGGCATATATAAATAAGTGATGTTAATTCCAGAAGAATAATGAAATATACTAGTGGCATAGACAGGGTAATCAGTAGGCAGTAGGTTCACATCTTTCGGTGATACAAGCAGCAACCCTTCAAATAACATATGCAAATAGAGTGAGGAGAGTTTCCTGAGGTATATATGACTATATGCCTTCAGCAATCTTCCACAGGTCATCCTCTGTTTGAGGCGGGTGCAGGGTAGTCAAACGACAGACAGATCTGAGAGGTAAGGCAGTCAAACGACAGACAGAACGAGACAGCGGAGGCCAAGGAAGCACCTGGATACCTTGCAAGGCTTATCTGCTGATGGTTACCATATGCCGTCATGCGTTATCATACAGCTGAAGATACAGCAGTACAACTGGCCGCAGCACCTCATTTACATATCGTCGTGCCATTAATTTGCCTCTGATATGTACCAGAAGTGACCGGCTATCGAAACCGATAGCACCCCAAACCATGATGCCGCGCTGTCGAGCAGTATTGCGTTCAACATTCGCAGCAGGATTGGATCTGTTTCCACGTCGTCTCCAGACTCACACGGCGACTGTCATTCGACAAACAGAATCAAGAATCGTCGCTAAACATTAATATTCTTGCACACTCGTCTACGCCTGGAAAAGAATATATTTTATATATAAACAATACAAATTAAACAAAATTTGATTACTCAAATCACGATAATAATAATAAAAGAAAATATTTGTATTATTCCACAGTGTAATTTGTAAAACTGATACCAAAAGTAAGTAGTAAACATAGCTATTCTGAGCCTCCAATAGCTTTGGGTTCAGGTAACAACATCATTTGTGCTAATCGCAGACGTTGTAGCATTCTGGTGTAGAAACTTTTCGGACTACTCATTCGTTATAGGTATTTTATTGTTGGTCTGCAACATAATTTTTTTTGTTTTCTTCCCGTCTAATTTTATCAAGCAATAGTTTCCTTTTTGAATTTGATCCCTCCCATAAGTTATTACAGAATCCATATCACTTGCAGAAACTGAAGCTTCCATCATATGTGGTGATTCCTTAGATGTCTCATCACCATAATCATTTTCTAATGCATATTCATTCAGAACTGTCCCTTTCCATTTACTCAATTCACATATATTGCTTCTCTGCTTTAAATGTAGGTCTCTTAACAATTATCTTTTTGGCGATCATTTTCTTTAATTTTGCTGCTTCAATTTCAGCTTTCTCTAGAGTATTAGTAAGGATTCTACATTTACCAGATTTTTGCCCATCATTTTGTACAATATAAGTTTTAGATTTAAGGAAATGGGACACTTGTTTCGGTGCTATACATTGCATTGATTCAGTGTTTGATGTAGAAGACTGACAAATTCCAGCAGAGGTATCCTTTTTTTTTGTCACTTGATGACTATTAATTGACCTATTCACCATCAAATTCCCACAGTTGAAACCATTTTCAGTTGAATAGGGTCTATCTGTTAGAGAACTCAAATATTCATCACATTGCATATATTTTCATTTACTGGTCATAAGCCTGATACCCGAAAACCAGTCTGAATAAATAAAAGCACCAACACTAATACAGTAAGCCAAATAATGTTATACAAAAGTTCTAAACTTGCATTATAAATCTATTATTACAATATAAAAAATCTTTTCATCCCTTTATAAATATTTTTTAAACTATACAAATGATAATATTGTACCTAGGACCATGGCTCTAGGTACAAGGTATAGCCATTTTTTATAAAATGGCTTCCACAGCCAAAACTCTATAAATATTCCGATTTGTTAATATTCCATCTTTTCCCTTAGTTTATGACCGAAACTAACTGTTATACATAAAAATAAAACTTTGCACTTACCTTCTAAATATCAATATCAAAGTAATGTTAAGAATTTTACTTTTGGCCATCAAATTAAAACTTTTCCTTCTACTTAACTGCTATATTTACCTTATTTCATTCAAAATGGTTGCTAAGATTTCAAATCATGTAGCTACTTACCTCAAAGAGTAATTTAATAATGTAAAATAATAATTATTAAAATAAAGCTGAATGGCCAAGAGTTTCCCCTATTCAGTTATAAACTTGCTGTGCATAAAAAATTTTAAAATTTGAAATGTTATTTTCAAAGATTGTAATATTAAATCAAAATCATCAAAATTAATAATATAAATCAAATCAGAGACAAATTATGAATGAACATCGAAACAAAAAATAAGTATTTTTGTTGTTGTTTGCAGTATATTAAAATATTTGAATTAAAATGCTGTTTTGCCTATTTTTAATTCTCATATTCGAGTTTTATAGGTGTTATATTTGAAGGTTTCGGTTGAAATTCGCTGTAACATTCAACAATCAACGTCATTGTTCTTCCAAGCGGCAGTTATGTTGTTCATTGAGTTGCACATTGTCGCATGTCGTGCAGTTGATGAATATGTTCTTCGGTAGTTTTGGTTGAGATTCGATGTTCTTCCAAACACTGGTTATGTTGTGACTTTATTTCGTCAGTTAGTCATTGAGTTGCATGTTGTCACATATCTTCTAATCGCTGAACATTATGTATCATGTTAAAAGCAGAGGTTCTTTCCATGCCTCTTTCCTTGGTCTTGTAGTCATTGTAGGCAAAGCAGTTTTTCAAAATGTAAACAAAATAAGAGATTGTAAGATGAGTTGTATAAGAATTGCTGAATTTTTTAAAGCGAAATTATTTAGCTCCGGAGTCTGGAATATAAGTGATATGAATGGAATATTCATCGATTTACTTAAATAGAGAAGCAAGCGATTTTATAGCATTGCCTTTTTTAATGAAGTTTTAAGTTTCCAAGTAAAATAAATTATTGTACTATGATAATTTTAAAAATATCACTGCTGAATGTATAGCATTTTAGAGATGTTTAAATAAAATTGCATTTCAGTTAGAAAGTGTTTCATAATCAATGCCTTATGCAAGATTAATCTTTCTTGTTTAAAGTATAAATATAGATTTAGTAACTAAATTTCTTAATGCATATTTTTGTCGTTTACTATGTATATCTATCTTATATATGGTTTCGAAGATATTTCAAGTGAAAGTAAGCAAAATGAAAGAAAAAAACATTTGTTCAGACAAATACTTTGCAATACTCATTTTCGTCACAGAAACCCCAAGTATAAATATTATTCACATAAAAAATGTGCCCCTTTTTTTTAACAAGTATCCTTTTCTTGGTAATAGCACCCTGCCCTTTTTTATCCTGGGGGAAACTCTGTTGTAGGCCTATCTTCTTCATCCAAAGGATAGCTTTTGAGATTAGAATCCAATCAGTCTTCTGCCAACGGTGTCATGTTCTCTTTATTAAAGTTGAAATTCTGACATTTCCTAGTTTCACAGGACATCTTTAGGCCCGTTTAAGATATAAAATTTTATAAATATTTATAAAAATACACCACTTTACTTAAAAACATAAACATTGCACTATTTCGCATTATCATGAGTCCCGGTATAAGTTCTCCCTTCAACTGTTAAAATATAAATATCACAATTGCTAGCAACTGATTTGCTAAGCAGATTGAGTTAGACCACAAACTGCTCTTTAACACATATCTGATAAATTTTTAATTACTGATCTCAATTCATCTAGATCCTATGTAAATGAGGCATAGTTGAATATTGGATTATTTTTGTAACTATCTTAAAATGACTAAACTCCCTTTATATATATATATCTTATATAAATGAGGTGAAGCTGAATATTGTACTCCTAAAACCATTTTACAACCAATAACTAAACACATGAATATTACTGACTTCTCATTTACTACTAAAGGAGATTAAATGGTTAGGAGGGTGTTGTAAATAAGATTTTACAAAGTTGAAATATAGTTAAATCACCTTCTCGCATCCAATAACGGTACGTTCACCTAATTTCATGAAAATCCTTAGGTCTGTTCTTAAAATACAATATACAAGAATACGACACTTTACAGTATACTGTATAATACATAACAATTAAATATTTTATCACTATATTTTCTTGTATTCTTTTTATTTATACTAAAATGAAAAAAAGTTTCTTAAAATGCCTAAGCACTAAACAGAGATAAACTACATCGTTATCACAGCACAGATGCTCAATTTCAGCTTCCACTCCCATCAATTGTGCGAGCAAGCGACTGGATAGTCAGGAAAAACTTGAATGAGATGCTTGTCACAAAATCCTACATAAATCAAAAAGTTAAATATTACTTTGCAAAAGTAGAGAATGTCTAAAATATACAATTCAATTTTGTTCTAATTTTAATTAATTATCCCATTATAAAATTACATAAAAATATTTTTAAATAATATTTTATAATTTATGTATTGTATTTCTTACATTATAAGATTGTAAGACACCACTTTAATTTCCGTAACATCAACAGAGAAAAAGCTTTGATTTAAAAATAAATAAATAAAGTAAAACTAAAAATTTCATTTATTTCAATAGAATTCAATTTATTAACAGAAATAGTATTTATCAGTAGGTATGTTATTCATCACTTTCTTCTGAATCAATATCAGAAGAGCGAACCTCACATGCAGAGTCTAATGACTCTGAGCTATACTTATCTTCGTAAAAAAAAAGAATTGAAAGACACCATCGGTTCTAAGACACACCCTGTTTTTAGTTACATTTATATCGGAAAAAGTGCACCTTAAAATTGAAGAAATATGGTATATATTTTTTCTTATGTCCAGCTGTCCAGCATTGAATGAATAGGATAAATTATAAGATGTTTAGTGCTAAATACTGTCCAGTATAATAATGGTGTAATTTAGGACTAACTATGAAAAACGAATAAACAAGGTGTCCCGTCAAGATAGCATAAACTCTGCAAAGTGAAAATCCTCGCTCGGTGTACATGAAAAATAACCCAAGAACCATACCTCTATGACCCATAGTTTTTGCGAAAAATGCGAAAGAAAAAGTATGATGTCAAATCCGGTGCACGGAAAATAATTTTTATTGGAAACATGAACATCGGTACATCTATATTACATGTTTACATAGGCAGATGCTCAAAATGATCACTGTGCATATCGAGGTATGCATGCGAGCGCTGTAGAATGGATCACTGCACATGATCTAGAATCGTGTTTTTGTTCACAAATGTGAGCGCAGCATGAAGGCAAGCAACTAAGTGGATGCTGAAGCACGATGCAGGATCGTATGCAATTTGTCATTCTACAGTGCGCGCATGGATGCCTCGTTATTGGCAGTGGTTATTTTGAGCATCCTCCTATGTAAACATAATGTCATATGCAAGTACTCATGTTCATGTTTCAAGTAAAGCTTATTTTACGTGCACCGGATGCGATGTCATATTTTTACTTTCGCATTTTTCTTGAAAACTATGGACCGTGGAGGTATGGTTCTTGGGTCACTTTTTATGTACTCAGAGCACGGAGCAGTTTTGATGGGACACCCCGTATATTTAATAGAAACCTTTTTATATATATAAAAAATTACTTCGAATCGTTTGACATTACCATTGATTTCATTAAATGTGTTCCTTTTATACTTCTCTCACTATAGGAAAGTATTGTTTTCATGTCAAAAACACTTATTGGTCAAATACGATACCTATACATTTTCAAAGGTACTATTTAAGTACAAAAAAAACCAACTTATAAAAACCAACATTTAAAAACCAACTGCAGTCCATTCATTTCTCTATTGTGCGCAAACATCCTTTGCACTACGAAATTTTATAACCAATTTTCTGCAAAACTACCGATGAATGTGAAATTTAAGGTGCAATTTTCTTTAGGTACAGTTTCACTAGTTTCTAAAGGTACAGTTTTACCAGTATCATTCACAACAGTGCACGGAATAGGCACGGGAGTTTCACATTTTAATGCAATATTTCCCAAAATATTCAACTACATGATACCAAATTTGATATATAAATAGGTTGTTATGTTATATAAGTCAGATTGTCTCTAGTACTTTTAATAGATGTGGAAAATAATTGAGATAAGTCGAGGGATAACTGAGTATAGGGAAACAGGATTTTACTATTCTACAAAATCCCACATTCATTGCGCGATTTGCATGCAAGTTTGAAACATGTCCATCATCAATTTCTCGCACAACCTAAAAAAAATATCCTGGTATGATGCATTTTTTTGCAAAATCATGTACATACAACATAAATAAGCAGTTCATTTTTAAAATATTTCTTTGCCGAAGAGTACAATTTCCATCTTGATTGATCATGATTTTGATCCCCTAATTTTTCGACTTACTCCAATTTAAGCATTTTTAAATAACTTGATATAAGCTATTGAATAATAGTTAAAATAATACAAGTGTGTCATAATGCCCAAATTATGAATTTAAAATTAGATCTCTCCCCCCCCCCATATATAGATGTTAAAATTCAGCCATAAGATTCCAAAGTACACAAGTGCATTTATTGTAAAGATACTAGTTTTTTGATATGTTTTATTGCATTATTTAAGGTAGTAGTATCTTACATAAGACCATCTCTACTATTACACGTTTTTATGTAATGGGTTTGTAATGAGCATAGTCAGTATATATGCTCATTACAAACACAAAAAAATACTAGAAAATATCTTTAAATAGAAATATTATATCCAAAAATTCTATATAAAGAAATCTTATTTTAAAGAGCTCTCAAAGTGCTATTTTCATTCCACACATACATGTAATATTTATAGACGAATAAAAAAAATACAAGAGTATAAAATTTGAATTATTTTAAATGAGATAAAATGAAATTCCAAATCCCAGGATTAACAATTTTGCAATCCCCAAATACCAGATTTATACAAAATATCTGGGATTATAATCCCTAGTATATAAAATATTCTTTTCTTGTGTAGAAGAAATTCTTGTACCTAGAGTCGGCGATTTTCTTATAGTAATTTAATATCACTTTATTGGCATGAATTGTATCCTTATTAATAGAAGATAGTTAATCTACTTAAAATATTAAAGTGATGTTATAAATATAGAATACTCTCAACAGTATACGGTTGAATCATTTCACAAAATACTAGTAATATTCAGACAAGCCGAATATTCTTTGCATCCCTAAAAGCAAGATTAAAAAAAAGCACGATATTTTATCCTTTATTTAATTAAAATTTGCTGTACTGCAAAGCTGTAAAATTACTTAATAGAACTTTCGAATACTACCCATATAAAAATATATTTAACCAACTCATTAATAGTTAATCATTTTTGCTTTAGCAAAAGATAATCAACTACCACTGTAAATAGTACTAAATAGTAATAGTAATTAAAATTCATATAATCATAATAAAACAACGAAACTATATTTTTAAGCATGTCCATCTTAGGTTAAGTATGAATAATATATACAGGTGTGATATAACATATTTCTAAAGAAATTTATGGCAATTTACTTATTTTTGGATAGAAAATGAGAGCACGTGGAAATATTTTGAATTGGGTAGTTGCATCGTAAAATCGGTCGAGAATCGCCATTGCCTTATAATGAAGGTATTATCAGGAGCATCGTAGGTAAGGATAGTTTTTAATATTAATTCTAATCTCTCATACGTACATGATATGAGTAAAAATATGTTATAACACGTAATAATTTAAGATTTTGACAATTAAACATGATTTGAGCATGACTAAACACAAAATTGAATGTTTTTATGATGTAATACGTGTGTGACTAAGTGGGGTATGACAAATATTTCTGAAACAATTTAAGTTATTCAAATGAAATTTTAGTCCAATTATTAAAGTTAGTGTAAATGAAATATTTAGGATGTTTCCTAAAATATCATATATATTATATATTTCTATGCTTTCTTCAAATATATTCCTTCATGTATTATTATATGCAGAACTTGAAATTGGGAGTGGTGTGTTGGAATGAGTGGTGTTAGTAATGGTGTATTGAAATTCGGAGTGGTGTCTTTTCTCCCTCATAAATATTATATAGATATATTTAACTGATTTATTCCATAAACATTAAATTACAATTTATATAACTTTTCTTTTATATTTTTGTTATTATGGTTTTTACAGAAATCAAAATATATTACTCAAGTATTTCCCATGTTTTTCAATTTTTTAAATATTTTTAAAAATTCTGCATACAGATCAGCAATAAAGGTTGAGGACCTGTGATGTCATAAAAATTACTGGTGCCTTAGACCACTGACTGAAATTTACTAATTTCTACACACATATATATATAGAAACTAGCAGTAATACCTGTTTTTCTTGCGGAGCATATAATATAAAGAAATTTAAAATTCACGATCATGTACAAATTCCTATAGTATACTAAATGATATTGTTAATCAAAATATTCTATTAAAATATTTAATTTAATGCTTGACTAAAAAGAAGTTTAAGAACATCTGTTCTCGCTATATAAAATTATCTTCACAGGCAGATCTGAAGAATAAAACATCCTGATCCTGTTCGTAAACAAATTTACAAAAAATATGAAATTGAACCAATATATGCAAATTAAAAGTGCTAAAATTGTATGGGACCCGCACTACTTATATTCACGAATATTAGAATATATACTAAGTGTATTAGTAGAGGATTACAATTACTCAATTACTACACAATATGAGTTTCTAAAATCTTTGCCAAATTAAAATAGATGACATAATTGAAAATAACAATAATCCCGTAATCATTAAATCTAAAGGCCGTAATTCATTCTAATATATGACAATATACATGTACAACTTATATTCTCGTAGATTAAAAGATATACCAGTGCAGTTGTAGAAGATCAGTGCTATGTACATATATGAGTTTCAACAATTTTTGCCAAAATAAAACAAAGATGTAATAAATCGAAAATATCATTAATCCCCGAAAATATCAAAAATAATAATGTTTAAACCTGAAGACCGTAATTGATATAATCCAGTCAAAAATGCAATATCGTTCAAATTTATTTTATATACATACTATATTATTTAAATCGGAAAAAATTTAATAAAAATCCTTCTGTCACATAAACGCATTGGATTTAAATCCATTGTAGCGACATGATACAATTTTCTTAAAATAAATTGGCGTAAAAAATATTGTCTGCATAATGCTATCTCTATGGAAGGCTTAATTGTTCATTTTTAATTAATATCTAGACAACCCCTGGTTTCAAAAACTTTAACTAAATTTTAAGTGGGGCTAATTTAAGCCTACAAAATTTCATTAAATAAAAATTCGGTTTACCCATTCTCCCGTGATAAAGAGAATACAGACAGACAGACAGATTTTCAATTCCATTTATATGGATTGTTTAGAAATTTAACAATAATATTACAGTAAGTGACAAATTTATGTATACATATGATTGTATAGATATGACTGTATACATATGATTAGTATTAAATTCTACGTATACATACGATTGTAAAAAACTTTTTTATTTTAAATAATAAAATGCTTTATACATGCAACAGATAATTCTCATTCTTTCCGCAAAAATATGTACAAGCCAGAATAAATTTTAATTCAATACAATTTTTCTGTACAAATATCCAAATCTAACTACACAATTTTAGAATTTTAAACTGCATTAAAAGCAGTATTCGAAATTATTTGTTAGTTGCATTTTCCACCTTTAAATTTCATTTTGACAACGAGATTCTAATACCAGCCGTAATTTTTTATGTCTAACTTCCCTGTTTAAGTATAGAACCTTTTGGTAACTGAGTAAAAATGCTTCATTTTCTGCTATCAATTTCTAACCGCGATTGAAAATAACCATAATAATAAAAAAAGGAGGATATAGAAAAATTTGATTTTACATATAAAATACATAAATATAGTATATCAGATTTAAAAGATAAGATCACATTTTTAGTGAAAAGGCAGAATCGACTAGTAGCTGCACTATGAAATTAAAACAATTGGTTAGGAAAATGTCACAGTATTACAAGTTTATTATAGTTATACAATTCAGATATTTACTTACTTCCCACTTTCAAAACATAACAAGAACGAATCGAATCTAATCACGCTTGGCAGATGGCCAAGAATCGAATACACGTCGAATGCGCAACAAAGGAAAGAAAGAGTGTTATAAATTAGTCTCAATCGCTAAAGAAACTTATAAAATTAGAAAGGAATATGCAATATACTTATTTACAAAATACTGAATTATAAGCTCAATAGATTATAAAATAAATGAAATTACCTTTTAACAAAGATATCCAATGATCCGTTAACAATAACATCTTGCCGCGCGTTCCCGCAAATAAACAAACTGAGGGAGCCAACAGATGTTGCCATTCCACGATTCAGAAATTATTGCTTTGCTCACTTTCAACCTAACAATTTTACATTATTTTCCACCTTCATGATTATTTTCAATTATTATTTTCATCAATAAAAAGAAACAAGAAATTGAATAAAAAGTATTTAATTCTGAAGGAAAAAATGCAATAAATAAAATCATGCAAAACTCAAATTCGATTTACTAACGCTAACAATATTTTTTGTACAAAGAGGATTGTAACATAAAATAAAAGAAAAGAGCAAGTTCGTGGAGTACTTTCCTTTTACCGTAGTTACCACCAATATTTACAATTTTTTTCTAATTCTGGAATAACAGTGACTTTATAAATACGCACAGCTGAATATTTGAAACGCCCGCGTTATCCTCAAAGTCCCCTCTCCAACAAACAAATCTGAGTCAGGGCCGCCTCGAAACCTGGGCCCAATAGCATTGCACAGAAGGTGCCATTCCGCTCAGGAACAACATATCGGAACCCATTTAAGTGCGGAGAAATTATGTATGGAGAAATGGAAAACAACACGTTCGGTTACTACGCCCCCAGCCCAATGATAGAATAGAGAGAAGTTGCAATGCAAAGTTCTAATAACCAAACCAAAAATAATCAACAAATATCAATGGAGTGCATTCGATAATAGAAAATCAAATAAAATTTAAGCTTTAAAGCTTTACACGTGGATAAGCACTAGGCCTAAATGAATTGTTCATTTCGAAAAAACTCTTTGTCAAGTTCAAGTATTTAATCAAAATGAACACAAAATGCATGTTTCTGATATTAGAGATAGATTATATATATGTACATATATATATATATATATATATATATATATATATATATATATATATATATATCTGCATTATGAGTTTTGTTCCAGAGATAATAAATAATAAAAAATAATTGTAATCATTTTAAACGTGCTATTACAGAATTTATAGTTATTATCCATGATTTTGTCGCCTTAGAAAAAAGTAAATAGTTTTGCCTCTTGTTTTACTGTGAAGTTTTAAATAATATTATTCATTGTCCTACTATACTTTCTTGCGTTCTTGGAGTTTCATATGACCTGTTACCAATATTAGATATGAAAACAAGCAAAAAAATAAAACAACAATTGCATTAAGAGATTTTTTTTTTGTATATAAATTTATTAACCTCCTTGATACATATTGTGCGGATATTGCTATTTTTATTTTGACGCCTGTCATTTTTTTCAAATGCCAGTTTTAATGCTCTTAGCTTTTTATTGTTTAGTATTCTAGTATTTTATGTTCTTTGAGATTACTCTAATTGAATTTTATATACAGTTGCCACTTAAATTGCATTGAATTAAATTGAATAAATACGTTCCAACCGGGATATATATTTTAACCGGGTTTTTGAAAATATTTATAGTAAATGTGTCATTTTGATTGTAAACTTACTTTCTTTTTCCAGAAATACATTTTCAAGAATTCTTAAAGCGAAGAAATTTTCGAAGACATTTTAAAAGTACTGGAGAATCCCTATAATAACTTTTCAATCAAACATATCTATTAAAATGCGTTCTCTCTAAACTTTTTTTTGCAGATGATAAAAAAATTTGGTAAATTTTCGTTGAGCACGAATTGTGTAATTTTAATTTAGTGCAAGCAATCAACTATAATAAACTTTAATTGTGACATCTCAGTTACCACTGATTACACTATCAGTTTCTTTTTTTTCTTTTTTTAGAGAGGAAAAAGTAAGAAAGTTTTATATTTATTTAATACTTTAAAGAATATAAATTGTATTGAAAATAACATTTCAATAAGATGCTGAAAATCAATCATTTATGATAAAATTCAAAGCTATTGTCATTTTTTACATATGTTCAAAATTCTTATTTTAACCCACAAGAACCACTGATATTATTATTTTCTAATTATCGGATATTTTATATTGGAATTTTTATTTAGATAATTTCATTAAATATTGAAACTATATCCACTATACTTGCAAAATTATATATATATATATATATAAATATATATATATATATATATATATATATATATATATATATATATATATATATATATATATATATATATTCATAGTTTCGAAGATATTAATGAAAGTAAGGTGAAGAAAAAAAATCCGTTCGGACAGATACTTTTTAATTTTCTTTCGAAAAAAGAATTTTTTTTCAAAATTTTAAAATATTCGAATTATATTTATATATTCTTAATCTGGACCATATTTCCGACAAAATAAGAAAAATTATTTACATTTTTACTTTTTCATACGTAGTATTGAGACAATATTGTTTCACTAAAATTTTATATTTCGAGATTGTGATGCGAATTTATGTTTTAGGGCCCCTGAGCACGCTTTGATTATGTTTGGAGTGATGTCTGTCTGTGCTCGATTTGTTTTGTGTACTCTATAGCTGTTACAAGTATTAATGGATTTTTATGTAACTTTATATTCTGATTTCGTGTATACGAAATGTCGAGTTGAGTCTTTAAATTTCTATTAGATTCGGCACACATAAACGTCCAAATTGTTTACATTTTCGTAATGCTCCGATTTTCGCTACTGATACTCCAAGCATAGATGCATGTTATTCACATCTAAATATAATTTAACTTAATTTTAGAAATAAATAACTTTATAGTGTCAAAACTTTTTATTTAGATTTAGTAGTTTTTTGCTAGATTTTCAAACACTTTCAAAAATGTATGTGAATAAATGTTGCGAAATTATGTAGTATATCGAAAACGATGGAAACAAGCTGCTTCGAGAGTTAAATGAGGAAGCAACATAAAAAAAAATTCAAAACATTCGTTCAAATTGTTGTAAAAATGCCAAGTCATAAAATACTACGAAAGAAAAACAGATTTGAAAAACTACATGAGCTATTTTAACTAAATTCAATTTAATAATACCAGAGAATTAAAAATTGTAAATATAAAAAATATATATATAAATACTGGCTGTCTACTTCTGTTCTTGGAACATTCTTTTTAATTGTTCAGCTTTTTTACTTTCATTTTCAATCTAGTTTGGTCAAATGTTATTTGAATTTAGTTCATAAAGGTAGCTCATATAATTTCCAAAACTAGTTAATTTCTTCGCTTTTTATTCTTTTAAATTCCGCATTCTTTTATTCCTTGGTATTTTAAAGTGGTTTTTTCAAGATTTTTTGAACTGATTAGATGTGTGTTTGAACACAGCTTTTGAAACCGTTTGAACAGTTTATTTTTGTATATACGCTATATATTAAGAAGCTTAAACTTACCGTTTTAATATTGCAGCAGAATTTGTACCATTATTTGATTGAACTAATACAGGGTACTGAAAATGATCAAATTGATAAAAACAAGAACTTTGAACCTCGAAATAGTAGATGTATTCATATTCATGAATTAAAACCCGACAAAAATAAATCTGATGAGAGCAGCACATGACTTTCCCTATATTGCAATGAATTACAGTAAAAATAAGATAGGTTATTCTTACAGTAGATACTTACAGTAAAAATAAGATAGGTTATTCTTACAGTAGATACTTATATTTTTCCAAGATATTGAATTTTCGTCAATGAGTCGTCATTTGTATTGATTTAGCGTCATTTTTATCCATTTGAGGAGATTTTCGTTAATTTGGAAACATTAAAAAAAGTTGGCGCCATTCAGCTAAATTCGTTGCCAAAATCTCGCCAAGCGTTATGGAGGAGAAATAAGTTATTCTTATAGCAGATAAATGACTATTGACGTTCAAATACAAAATTATTACTCAGAGTATCTTTTCCCAAGAATGAAACGATCTAGATCCACGAGAATGATGTCACCCAATTTATCGTATGATATTACATATGAAATATGAACATGTTTCTCAACAGTCAATATTTTTTTTCAATTTATGCGATTTTTTGATAAATTTATTTGAAAAATGTGCAATATCTCGAGAACAGTTTTTGCTAGCGTTACAAAGTTTATGTCAATCGTTTTCTAAGAAAAAATTACATAAGATTTGTCTATTTGCGTAACTTTATTAAATGTTTTGATTTTTTGATGATTTTTTCAAAATTTCACTTTAAAATTTAGGGGGGGGGGGCGGGTCTGAGCATTTGATTTTGTTGAAAAACAATAGGTTTTCCGTATTCACGGATTGTAATTTTTGTAACAAATTTCATTCGAATTTCTCCATTCGTTCGTGAGATAATGTCTCCACAGTCTCACTGACACACACACACGCACGCGCACGTGCACGCGCGCGCACACACACACACACACACACACAGACATCACCTCAAAAACGTTTGATTCGTGTTCAGGGATGCTTGAAGAGTGCTCTCCCGTCGAAAACTCGAATTCAAACTCGAATTCAAATTTTCGAGCGAGTCGCAATACTTTTCTTATACATTATACCATGTATATAAGGAAAGTAAAAATAATAGATACATAAAAAATAACTGCAGGTGTTATATATATATTCTAGTATCGGTTTTTTATAACCTCTTAATTTTACTGTTTTAAATGTGTTTTCATGCTGAATGTAAATATAAATTATTCTGTGTTAAATGTTTGTCTGCAAAATAACCGCACTTTTCATCTACTTGCATTTTTCGGGGCTGTGAGTTCCGGTTTTGAGGAGTCTGTTATATGAATTGGTTTGTTTTTATTTAATTCTTTCTTTTTCGAAGCTCCTGTGAAAGCGAGTGCTGGATGGCGTGATATTTGTTGTGACGTCAGATTTGGTAGCGGTTGAAAAAATATATAACAGAAATCCCATCGATATAAAATAATGACTTCAAGAGTCTATGACTAAATATAAAGAATGCTGAAAAAATTGTGTTGTATAATACATTTAACATTTATATGAATCAAGTATTGTGTTGAAAAATATTTGAAACGAAGTGATTTAACATCTAATAGCTGTTTTATGATGATTGGAATGTTATTATATCTTAAAACATAAATTAAATATTTTTTTCTATATTATGATGAAAATTATTTTGTATACATATCTCCGCCATTTTATTAACTTGGTGGGTCCTGGCGCTCATCATCAAGGAAGGCAAACCTCTGGGGTTATATTTATTGAACCACTATTACAGTATCATAAACTTTTACATATGTATTTATACGACCTGATTCATGTCCGGAACTTATACTTTTACATGTGATTACGTCGGCACTTTTACAAGTAGCACTTTTACAATATAAATTGAGAAAGAGATGCGTCGGTATAGGTTCACGACATAACGAACTTTTCATTCCGAAAATCGATAAAAATGTTATAAAAACACAATTACGTTATAAAATATTACAAAAATTCCTATATTTATGTGGATATTTATATAAATGCGAATGCTATCGTTTACAAGATGCACACATACGCCGTTCTCACGATATATCCCGATTTTGATCCAAAATAAGAAAATTCATAAAACATCGAAAAAACTAACTATTATCAAATGAATGAACGTTTTGTAAATATTTTTAATCTGAAATTAATGAACAACATTGTTTAGAAGTCATCTGGAGCTTTTCTTGGATACGAGTTTTTCAGTCTATTTTAGGCTTTCCATGCTCATCTATATTTATTTATCCGTGCCCGCACGTAAGAGGTCTGTCTGCAAGGCCGAAATCCAGATTTTCACCCGGACAGACCCGAAATGCTAGTGTTTAAACCCAGCCCGAATCCAAAGAAACGTATAAATGCACGATCCGACCCGACCCAAAGACTAATGAGTCTCAGACCGATATGATTTGTATTCAAATATGTTAAAAACACGAATGTGGGAAATTTTTCTATGAAGAATTGAGATAAAAGCTTGTTTTTTAAGCATTTATCTTTACGTAGGTGAAATAAACACAGTAATTTAATATACTTAATTAAAATTAATTTCTTCTTCGACCCAGACCGTCCGACCTACCACAGAAGTATAAGGTATCTGTTTGGACGGTCGGGAAGTGCCACTCAATTTAGACCGGAACCCAGTGGAGGAGGCATCCACAGGGACCGTACTCTCCGTCCCCTACCACCAACCTCTTGAAAGGACTTGTAGACCCATATGTTTAAAGTGATCGTATTCCGCGTGAACACGGCGGCAGTTTTGACAGTGGCGGGAATCGAACTCGGCCCAACCGACTGCAATTCCCGCACACTAACCACTGGCCGTCGCGCCCCTTAAAATTAATTTAAAATTTTCTCAATGAATATAACTGGTCCGAGCGTATCAAATAAAGCGTTAAAAACAAAGCTCTAGACCACTACCGCAGATGGAATGATAAACGGCATTCTTTAATTTCCCGCCTCTTGGATTATCACCTACTAAGTTTGTTGATAAATACTAGAATAGCTACGTCAAAACTATCGAGCAGCTGCGGTTGCAACACATAAGCAATTAATTTTTGGAGTAGAGGTAGAGGTCACAGTAAAAGATTGTATGATGTTCTCTGCGACATTCGTGAATGGAAGTACTTTTAATTTTACTCATTTTCGTACATTTTAGCTTTATAGCTTTTCTTAAAATTACAAGTTTTAAAGTTTTTAAATAAAATTGCTACTTTCAGCGATTTTAAATAAAAATATACATTTGAGCATTTTTTTAAATTGCAAATATTAACGTTTTTCTTTGAAATTGTGAATTTTAGAACCATTACACAAAATTAATGAATTTTAATGTTTTTCCCCAAAGTTATGTTAATGTGAGTGAGTGCTTCGTCGGAAATATCGCGAATTTTGGTGCCAAAAATTCTAAGCAGACATATTTTATTATTTTAATACAAGTTAAAAAATGTTTGAAGTCCTAAGAAAGTCCTTAAAATTACTTATTTTTTTTCTTTTCAAAGTAGTATCAATAGTATTGCTTTATGAATGAGTAGTTTTATAAATAGTTCTCTATAATTGAAATTTTCCTTTTCCTAAAAAAGCAATATCACAAAATAATCAAGAATTTCACGAAATTTGGTAAGCTTATTACTTTCTTTACACATAAGTAGTATAATGTATAAGAAAAGCATTGTGATGGGATCGAACATTCGAATTTGAGTATTCGATGGGAGATCACGTTTCAAGCATCTCTGAGCACGAATCAAACGTTTTTGAGGTGATGTCTGCGTGTGTGTGTATGTGTGTGTGTCTGTGTGTGTCCTTGAGTCTGTGGAGACGATATCTCACGAACGAATGGAGAGATTCGAACTAAATTTGGTACAAAATTTACCATCTGTGAACACTGGAACTATATTGATTTTAGACGCATTCGAATGTTCAGAACACCCTCAAATTTTCGAATGAAATTTGGAAAAATCGTCAAAAAATAAAATTTTTTAATGAAGTTACGTAAATAATCATTTTCTAAGTAATTTTTTATTATAAAACGATTGACATAAAAATTAGAACGCTAGTATAAACCGTTCTTGATATATTACACATTTTTCAAATAAATTTATCAAAAAATCATATAAAATAAAAAATAATATTATTTGTTGTAAAATATTTTTACTTTTCATATGTAATATTACGCGATAAATTTGTTAACGCCATGCTCGTCGATTTTGCACGATCCATTCACGAGAGAAGATACTTCGGTGCTAGTTTTTTTATTTGAACGCCAATAGTCATTTATCTACTATAAGAATAACCTGTTTCATATTCATATAGCGAAATTTTAGCGACAAATTTGGCAAAATATCGCCAACTTGGCAACTTTTTTAAATGTTACCAAATTGACGCAAAAGTCGCCAAATTGGTAAAATTAACGATAAATCAAAGTGACATTTTATATAATACTAGCAGATATACAACGTGTTGCTCTCGCTTTAAAATATGTGAAAATTCTAAACGTATTAACATTGCTTTAAAAAAATCCATTAAAACATTGAATTTAATTCCCTACTAAAAAAAAAAGGTATACACGAAAGAAAATCTGAGGAATAAAACATCTCCCGTTTGTAAACCAATGTACAAAAATATGAAGTTTGGTAAATGTACCACACAATGAAGGTTCTAAAATGGTAACCAAAGTTATTCCTGAACCATTTTTTAGCTGGTTGCAACAATCATGTAAACACATTTAGAAATATATGAATTTAAAGATTCGTTTCCCAAAATATTACAGCAATCTTATATTTTATGACAGTAACTAATATGAAAATATAAGAATCCTATAACACCGTTTGCTTATTAAATTTAATTCCCTTAAAGAGCAAAAGGTGCATTCTTTAGCTGAGGAAGGGGGGTTATAACGTCCTCGAAACAGTTGTTGACACTCAACTGACATACGTCCGCTTTTTTTTAAAGAAGTATTGCAATATTGGAAGTTAATTTCTTTCAAGCAACAGCAGCATAACAGATAGAAATATGATGTGTATTTCTTTACTATTTAAATTGGATAAGTTAAATAAGAATCGCCGGCGATATAAATACACTGGAATTAATTCCGTTGCTAAGAAACATGATTTTATTTCCTTCAAATGAATTTTCTGAAAATCACCTGCGTTGTACTTTTTTTTTTTTGGCAGGTTAAGTTATTTATATACACACACCGACCAGTGAATTTGAAACCTCGAAACATGTATGCAAATGTAGGTCACAGGCGGATGTATTTAAATTATGTTGGTCATGGGAGGTACACGTGATCGTAACAGCTCTGTAAGAATGCTGGTCGGTGTGTGTCGAAGTAGAGCAAAATGAGAAAAACGATAGATTTAGCTCCGTTTAAAAATGGTCTTATTATGGGGGATAGTTTGATAGGAGACACGACTGCCATAACAGAACAATTCACTGGCTTTTCGGTAGGTGAGATATCCAAAGTTTATAACAGTTGGAAACAGAACTCTCAGGCGTTGTCTAAAAGGCCGAATTGTGGATCGAAGACCATCAACTAAGCCCATGATTCGCGGCGTCTCAGACGGCTTATACGGCAGAAAAGGAGATCTACTGTGCAGCAACTAACGAAAGACTTCAATGAAGATTCGTCCCAACCGATCTCGACCCGTTTCCTGCCATCAAAACAGATACCTCACATGTTCGGGTAGGTCGGACGGTCTGGGTCAAATGAACGAACGATCTCGACCCGAACAATTCGCAAGGAATTGCAACGAATCGATGTAGCTGATCGCATGTCTATGAGGAAACCTCTCATTTCAACAAAGAACCTGAAAATGTTTTTACAGTGGTGTCGAGAAAAAAGCACTGCTGGACATCCGATGGTTGAAGGGAGATTATGTGGTTGGACGAAACACGCTACACACTGTTTTGTAATGACGGCAGTCGGAGAGAGTGCGAGAGCTATGAACCCATCTTGCCTTATTTACACAGTTTGAGGATGTGGTGGGGATATCATAGTGTGGGGTATGTTCTGTTTTCTGGTTTGGTATTGGTCCCCTGGTGTTTCCCGAAGGTGTCCTCCATGAAGTACTTCAACGTTCTTGCCAATCACCTCCACCCTGCCATGTTGAATTTTTACCTCCACAGACGACGGGTCTGTCTTTAATGAACGATAATGCTGCATCCACCGTGCAGGGACCGTGCAACAGTAGTTCACGGAGCATAACTCTGATTTCCACCCTATAACCTGGCCAACGCTAAGTCCAGATTTAAACCCTATCGAGAACGTTTGGGACATGTTGGAAAGACTCGTCTGACAACAATCTCCTCTGCTATCAACTGTACAGGAGCTTAAGATTTGCTTGTCCAACGCCTAGCATTCTTTTGATTTAAATGCACTCCGGCATTTTATAGAAACCATACCTAACCGCCCACGTTCTATAATTCGGGGTAAAGAAGGTCCAATAAAATATTGAACCTTAGTTTCTAATTCACTATGGTTAGTGTGTTGTTGTTGTTAAGACCCAGACCATCCGACCTACCAGAAAGGTGTTGAAGACCCAGACCGACCGACTCGTCGACAAGGACATGAGTAACCATTTGGCCGGCCGGTACCAGAAAGGTGTAAGGTAACCGCTTGGACGACCGGGAAGTGCCACGCAATTTAGACCGGAACCCAGTGGGGGAGGCATCCACAGGGACCGTACCCTCCGTCCCCTACCACCAACCTCTCGGAAGGACTTACGGACCAACATGTTTAACGTGATCGTACTCCGCATGAACACGGCGGCAGTTGTGGCAGCGTGCAAATCCAGCGCGCAAACCACCGGGCTACCGCGCCCGAAATGTGCCAACAACACGCGGTGTTCCCAGGTGGTCACCCACCCAAGTACTAACCGCGCCCGATGCTGCTTAACTTCTGTGATCTAACAAGAACCGGTGTTTTCAGCACGGTAGGGCCGTTGACTACTATGGTTAGTGTGTGTATTATTATGAATATGTAAAAAGTTTCACTATGCCTCTAATATATAAATATGTTCCTCAAATAATGCATTGCGCATCCTTGCTTTTATTCAAGGCCTTTGCTTTTTTAAAAGAGAAAACACCTTTGCAGACAGCTATTCCTATTACACTCATTGCCATAAAAATTTGCGCACCGAAAAGAAGTTGTCAGAATCAAATGAAATTGTATATATGTGAGTGCAGCGCTGATATAAGTGATTACAAAATCAAAGCAAAAGGGTCATTTATTACAGGAAAAACTACAAATGAATGGAGGTTCTAGTAACCTGTTAGGCCACCTCTAGCGTGAATACATGATGCGATACGGGCGGGCATTGAGGCATGTATACAGGTCCTGTATGGTATCCTGCGTCATCTCATTCCACAGTTGTTGTAAGCGCGCCTCTAGTTCGCCCAAATTTGTAGACTGTCCAACTTGCCGTCCCAAGTGATCCCAGACATGCTTGATCGGTGATAAATCTGGGGATTGGGCAAGTCAGGGAAGGGTGATAATGTGGCGGAGGCATTCCTGTGACACCCTGACTGTGTGTGGCCGAACATTGTCCTGTTGAAAAATGCCCCCTGGGAGCCCTGCAATGAGTGACAACACATATGGTTGAAGGATGTCATGAACGTACCGCTGGGCTGCCATGGTTCCGTGGATCAATATTAGCGGTAACAGGGTGTCGTATGCGATGACATTCCATACCATCACACCAGCTGTGGGAGCGGTGTCCCTCTGTAAAGCGAAGGCAGGATTGAGGCCTTCACTACGGGGCCTCCACACACGCACACGGTTGTCATTACTGCCCAAATTGAATCTGCATTGAAGACGACCTGGTTCCATTCGGCTGCGGTCCAATACTGTCGAGCGCGATACCACTCTAAACGGAGGGGGGCGCGGTAGCCCATTGGTTAGCGCGCTGGAGTTGCACGCGGTAGGCCCGGGTTCGATTCCAACCACTGCCAAAACTGCCGCCGTGTTCATGCGGAGTACGATCACGTTAAACATGTGAGTCCGAAAGTCCTTCCGAGAGGTTGGTGGTAGGGGAAGGAGGGTACGGTCCCTGTGGATGCCTCCCCCACTGGGTTCCGGTCCAAATTGGGAGGCACTTCCCGACCGTCCAAACAATTACCTTACATCTTTCTGGTAGGTCAGACGGTCTGGGTTTCAACAACAACAACAACAACAACCACTCTAAACGGGGGAAACGGTGTGGGTGTCATTGGCAGCACATGTAATGGGCGCTGCGATGCTAAATGTCCTTCAGGCAGGCGCCTCGCGATGGTACGGACAGACACAGGGGCCCATAGTGAAGGCGCTGCCTGTGTCCGGATGGCGGACAATGGTGCAGTTGGCCCTGTGAATGCATGTCGGGTGATGGAACGGTCTTCTCGGCTATTGGTCTGCCGAGGGCGTCCTGAACCTGGCCGCCGTGTATGCAATCTCTCTCTCGTCCACTGGTCCCAACACTTCTTCACAGTACAGTCAGAACGACCTAGGTGGCGGGCTACTGGCCGAGCTAACCACCCGGCTTCCATCCTCCCGATGATTCTTCCCCTCTCGAACTCTGACAGCTAATCATATTGTCTTCGATGGTAGCGTAACGGCATCTCTAATGAAAAAGCGTGCCTCTACAACAGATTAAGTACAAGCAGAAAGCCTCTGCGTACCTTTTTCTCTGCGTCAGGGAGAACTAAGTTCAACACCCTCTGGTGGCATTACGCAATGCGCAATCACTCTGTATTTCTAATCATTTGCATATCTGCCTGATACGTGCCTTCATGTCAAGTTTCGTTACGATCCCACAATTACTTCATAGTGCGCAAATTTTTATGGCAATGAGTGTACGCGAATGTGGGGTTACCATACTTGGAATTTCGGGAGCGATGTTGGGAATTTATGTCAGATTTGGCAATTTATCGCCGACTTTTCGAATGTATGAGATCTTTTTCGAAATAACGAATATTCTGGAAGATACGAACCTCTTCTGGAAGTTTCTACGGAGAGTATATAAATTGAGATATCAATCGGCTTGAGAGTGGTTGAAGTGATACGAGTTAAGTTGAATTATGAGCTAAGTCAATGTTTTGAGAATAGTATCAGCTGTTTTGAAAATTAGTTGAGCATTTAATTATTGTTTTATTGTTACTGACAGTTGTTTAACGATCTTGCAAGATAGGTATCGAGCTATTTGTTATATATTATTCCTGTTTACGCTTATGAGTGTCTTTTAAATAAAAGAGTTAGTTATCTAGAAATTTGGACTCATTCTTGCATCCTGAGAGTACACCCAAGATTCCATAGGATAAGTCGTAACTATATGGTCGCACACATGGGGTGGTATTGTGACCAGTACTCACATCCACGTTCGGTTCGTTCTCATCTGTATTTTATTTATCACTACCTCTTACTTAAATTTGTCATTGTAAAACAAATTTTTAGCGAAACATTAATTTAACTTTAAATTAATTCCTGAGTAACTTTTCATATTGTAACTGATTATCCTCCTAATAAACTTTATTTTAAAATTCAGTTCTTTCCTCAGTCCAATCGTTCTGATTGGCTGACTGTATTCACGGTCCCCTCCCCCCTTCCCTTTTCTACCTACTCGCCAGATCAGCCATCCAAGACAGATTCTACACCTCTCATATATGGACAGCAACCTCATCACAGCACCCTTCAAGAGCTGAGTGCATAACACAACTTTAACATCGCTGAAACTAAAGGACTTTCAATATATTAGATGTGGGGTTAAGTGTCGCTTGACACAGGAATCCCGTAATGAAGCGTCTTGGCTTGGCTTGGCTAACTAAATGGTGGGAGGATTTGAGGAGGTTTTCGAGAAGTCTTTGCAGGTCCACATAGCATCTCTCCAGAAATTTTTGTTCAGTTATAGTAACGACCACGAGACCTAACCTAATAGAACCGGATTTTCAATTTCTCTACTGTGGACAAAAGGAGGGGGGGGGGGGGTGAAATGTCTTTCACATCCCTCTCGAAGTCCTCGATGACCTAGATCTCTGAATTTCGACCCCGGGATAAAACATAACTGTGCCAAATTTCAATCAAGACGATTATTTTCTACACTAAACACCATACATTGTTAAATAAATTACAGATTAAAAAACTGCTACTTTTTAAAGAGTGTTAATTTTATTTTCAAAGAGTGTAAATACATGTATTCGGACAATGAGCGACAGCCTAAAATTATTTTGCAAATGCACCAAATCAATAAACAGCGAAAAAAACTGAGTTTTCGACTGATTAAAGTATTGACTCTGGACGTTATTGATCAACATGATGAAGGACAACACCGTGGACTCTAGGTGGTGTTGTGAAGGCCTCCCGCAATAGATGGGGGAGCTTTTGTGTATGATTTGATCTAATTATTGAAATCACTAGTACAGGGTGGTTAGAATTAAAGTATCCCTGCTCAGATCACTGTAGAGAAAAAAAACTAGTGGTCATAAGAACGTCAAATCTACGTGGTATGCATTTCAGAACAAGGGGAAACGAATGACGCAAAAGAATGACAGATAGGGAAAGAGATAGCGCTGCGAACAGTCCCTTGTATAAATATAATAAACATAAACTCATTTCCAACAACGAGGATGCTTCAGCTCTGCTATGTTCCTCTAAAAAGGAGCACCTCCCTACATTGGCCGTCCTATTCTTAACAACATTTTTTTTCATAGTGACGTAAGATTTACGTCACACTGTGACTTTGGGACGTCACAGGACGTCGCAGTACGTCTCGGCAATGTCATATTGAGGTCACAGCGAAGTCATTTTGGTCATTTTCATGGTCGTTTGTGACGTCGCATATTAACTTGTTTGTGACGTCACATTGTAATTGCCATTGTAATGTCGTCACATTGTTACGTGTTAATTAAATTGTGAAGACGTCACAGAATATAGTCACAATGAAGTTACAAAGTTACTAACACGTAACGTCGCATAGAAATCACAAATATGATGTCACATTGTGACCCAGGTGTCACGTGACTACAACGCCACTATCACACACGTGACGATCTTTGCTGTGAGGGATTCAATAGTTGTTGCGACAGCATTTTACAGAAAATCGAGCAATCAGTCGCGCATCCCCATCTTTATGGCCACCCCGTTCACCAGATCTGAACCCTTGTGATTTTGGGTTGTGGGGTTACCTGAAAATCATAGTTTATCGGTGAAATATTCGTAATCTTGCAGATTTGAAAGACAACGTCATCTTGCACACGCGCAATATCACAACAGATCAGTTATTTGCAGCTCTCGCATGGTACCCAGTTGTTGCTTCTTCAACGCCTTGTTTTCCTACAGCCTTCTTTCCTTCTGCGTTCCATGCGTAACATGTTCTAGATGCATTAAGTAGATTGACATTTGGGTGTTTATGACTATTGTCAGTATCTATCGCACTCTTATACCACTTACAATTCGTAGTTAATATGCATAACGACTGAGAAGCCGTTTCCTTGAATTATGTTTTTACTAGGTACTGTTCGCAGCGTCATCTATTTCCCTATCGGTCATTTTTGGAACTATTTTTCATTTTGCGCCATTCGATTTCCCATGTTCCGAAATACCATACCAAGCAGATTTGGAGTTCTTATGACCTCTGGTTTTTTCTCTACAATGCTGAGAACAGGGATACTTCAATTCTAACTACCCGGTATTTAAGATAAAGTACATAGTACAACGACAGGAAAACTAACACTTTTAAAAACTAAGTTGTAATTTTTAAAATGTTTCATTTTGTTTACCAATGTATGGCGCTTAGCCATCTTAGTCGTCTAAATCGAAAATTAACTGAGTTATGTTCTTCTGTAATGTGATTGATATTATAAGTGGGAAATTTCAGCCTTCTAGGTCACTGAGGACTGCTGGACAATTTGGAAAGACTTTTTGCCCCTCCCACTTAGTCCCCCCACAGAGAGGAAAAATCGAAAATACGGCATCGTTAGATTCAGTGCCATAGACGATAGTATATTGGGAAAAGATTTAGCCTTTTAGGTCACCGGAATTCTGGAGGGTCTGGAAAGCCTTTTTCGATTCCCCCAATTTTTTCGCTCCCCTGGGAAACTGAAACCCTGTTCCGTTATCGATATTCCGTTATCGATATCCCTATTCCGTGGTCGATAGTATGCAGAAGTTTAGTCTTTTACGTCATTAGGAGCTGCTTAAAGATCTGTAAAGACAAAAACACTTTAGACATTTATTATATAGATGCGCAATGTCGGTTTGGACATATATGCACCTGAACAATATAGATTCTAAATGTATAAGAAAGTGGAGCGGAGTCTAACACTGCATGCAATAATTTTATTTATAGTTCTTGCCATTTTGGATTTTCTTAAAATCTGAATCCAGGTACGCAGCCTGCAAAAATTTTATTTATAGTTCTTGCCATTTTGAATTGTATAAAATTTGAATCCAGGTGCGCAACCTGCAGAAATTTTATTTATAGTTCTTGCCATTTTGAATTGTATAAAATTTGAATCCAGGTGCGCAACCTGCAGAAATTTTATTTATACGAGTTCTTCCATTTTAAATTTGCGCGATGTCGGTTTGGACATATGCACCTGAACAATATAGATTATAAATGTATAAGAAAGGGGAGCGGAGTCTTAACACTGCATGCAATAATTTTATTTATAGTTCTTGCCATTTTGGATTTCTTAAAATATGAATCCAGGTAAGCAACCTGCAGAAATTTTATTTATACGAGTTCTTCCATTTTAAATTTGCGCGATGTCGGTTTGGACATATGCACCTGAACAATATAGATTATAAATGTATAAGAAAGGGGAGCGGAGTCTTAACACTGCATGCAATAATTTTATTTATAGTTCTTGCCATTTTGGATTTCTTAAAATATGAATCCAGGTAAGCAACCTGCAGAAATTTTATTTATAGTTCTTGCCATTTTGAATTTTCATAAAATCTGAATCTAGGTGCGCAACCTGCAGAAATTTTATTTATAGTTCTTGCCATTTTGAATTGCCATGAAATCTGAATCCAGGCGCGGAACCTGCAAAAATGTTATTTATAGTTCTTGCCACTTTGAATTGTCATAAAATCTGAATCCAGGTGAGCAACATGCAGAAGTGCAACTTTTCTAAGAATAGAGAGAAATGAAACAATGAGAGGTATCCTCGTGATTGGAATCGGACAAAATGAGGTCTACAACATCCTGCGGTTACATGGAATTGGAAATATGCACTTGTGGTTCGTTTTACCGCAGATCCATTATTTCTCTAGATTTTAATTGGAAATAGTTCTACAAAATGCTAATTTACATAGAAGCTGAATAAAGAGAAAGAAAAAAACAAACATCTGGAATGTTGATGAAATGAATTTTACTAGTTTGTATCATAACAATACATAGTGTATGAAATTCTTACAATGGCGTAGAAAATTCGAATTAGAGATTTACATGGATTGACGTTTCTTGGGCATCTTAGAACACGAATATACTATTTTTGCTTTCCCTACAATATGTGGTAATATATGGGGAAAGTATTAGAATTGTGCCAAAAGTCGGAACTCATCTATACTTTTCGAGCACTTTAGAATAACAAAAAAAAAAAACCCCACTAGATGACGAGCCCCAGATTGACGAAAATAGGGTCAAACTTGCGAAACTGACATTAAATTAATGAAAATGACGCCAAACTGATGGATTAATAAATTAAATATTTTATTATCTGGAACTATATTGCTTATTGCGTATGCTATCAATATTGATAATTATCAATTTAGAGTTGCCCGATATATAAGTTAATTGGGTACTCCGAAATTCTTTTCCACGTTATCATTTGAAACGAGAAAGATTAATCATGCATAATTCATTGATTATGAAACACTTTCCAACTGAAATGCATTTTTTATTTAAACAGCTCTAAAATGCGATACATTCAGAGCTGATATATTTTAAATTATCACAGTACTACAATAATTTATTATATTTGGAACTTAAAACTTCATAAAAAACTTAAAACTTCATAAAAAAAAAATGAACATTATTCCAATGACCAGGGGACCGTATAAAAATTTATATTTCGTATTTCTTTCAGAAATATATTTATTGATTTAAACTGTTTCTAAGATAATAGATTTTAAAATTTAAAACATTTTTGCAATTGGAAGTATATCTCTGTGACTAACGGTTGAGAAAATAGCCATTGGGCACCGATAGCACTGGACACCCTGTATAATAAAAACTCTGATGTGGGGAGCAGATGACTTTTAGTACATAATACAATGTCTTTATCTCTTTCACAACGAAATAATGGCGTACAAGATCCACAGAACAATGATTTTGGCTTTGATTTAACAAGTCAATTAAAATTGTTTTTTTGTTGTTCAAATGAATGACTTATTCATACTCGCGATTAAAATCCTCATCAGAATGCAATTGACATCAAATCAATTGCATGAAATAAATGACAATTGGCTAATTTTTGGACAACAAAATACAAAACTATTACAAAAAAATATCTTCTCTAGTGAATGAAGATTTATATTGATAAGAATGAGATTCTACAATATTGCATATGGAATGTGATCATATGACACTTGCTACTGTTAAATGATGACACTTGCTACTTTTAAATTTCATTAATATTTTAGATAAATTTATTTGAAAACGTGCAATATCTCAAGAAACGTTCATTAGCATTTTAAAGTTTGCACCAATCGTTCTATAATTAACAACAAAGACCAATCATGCATAAGCATTGATTATGAAACACTTTCCAACTGAAATGTAATTTCATTTAAAAATTTTTAAAATGTGATACATTCAGTGGTGATATCTTTTACATTATTACAGTACTACAGTAATTTATTATACTTAAATATTTAAAACAGTATCTAAATATAAATCATCTGATTTTTTATGCAAAATTAATGAATATTTCATTTATATAACTTGTATTCCAGACACCAGAGCTAAATAATTTTGTGTGAAAAAAATTCAGCAATTCTTATGTAATTCATCTTACAATCGCTAGAGATATTTGCATTCTGCATATGTTAAAATTAGGCTTCGTTGAAGAAATAATAAAAGTTTAGGGATCAATTAGAATCACAATTATTGTAATTGCATAGGCACGGAATTTAGATACACAGATACACAGATAATATATGTGTGTATGTGTATGTACTCAAAGTATTGGAATCGTGCCGAAGATCGGAACTCGAATTTTCAAAGGATCTACACGTTTTGGGACTTCTAGAACACGAAAATACTATTTTTAGGAAGACGTCTGTGTGTGTAAGGGTGTATCTGTGTATGTTTCTGTGTGTCTGTGAGGATATAGCATCCACTCTAATTGAAACACTAATGGACCGAATTTCATACAATTTGGTAGGTATGTTTTTTGTGGGAAATCCTGATGTTCATTAGATTATAGTACGATTCGTAATAAAAGAATCTGCCTTCTTTGCGAAATGGCCGGCAGAAATTGCCTTTATCCACTCTAGCTAAAAACTAATGGAACAAATTTGACAAAATTTGGTGTATAATATTTCCATAACCTACAAGTGATTTATATACCAAATTTAACAAAATTTTGTATATAAATCATTTGTAGGTTATTCTAGTACGATTCGGGAGAAAGGAACTGTCTATTTTTGCGAAATGGCCCGCAAAAATCGTTATATATAAAAATAAAAGACTACGTGTGCTCAATTATATTAATTAAATTCCTATTTTATACGTGATATTTGACAACAAAAAGAATAAGACTAACACCATTACTCCAGGACTAGCCGTTCTTGAGATATTCTAGTTTTTTCGCGTTTTCGCTACGCCACCTTTGACAATAAGTCCAACTATCAAATGAGAACCAAATTTAAGTTTAACGTGCAAATTCAATGTCATTTAAAATACTTATGGTTGATATTTTGTGCAGATAAACTCAAATTATTATTGAATAAATAAAGAGAACGAATATGAGTCTGCAGGGAAAGACATGTGCTGTCCACATCAGAATTTTTAACAATATTACAACAATGATTTATAGAAGTGAACGGGGATTATTTTCAGGCCATTTCGAAAAAAATGTACGATATATATTTAAAGATCCATCAAATTTTTGTCGAATAAAATGTTCAACAAATTTAAGCTGTGTTCCAAATTTTAACTCTCTGGGACGAAGGAAAGTGCATTAAAAATGCCATCAAATAAGTATATCATGAAGAGTTATATCAATTAAAAAAAAATGAAAAACTGTTATCTACCAAATTTATTTTAAAATGTGAAGCTTCTCTCATATGCAAAATGAATAAAAATTTGGAAAGATATTTATTATAAAATATATTTCTCTTTTCTTTCTGGAGGATATTTCAAAGTCAGAATTTTATTGAATTTGTTTTTTTCCCTATATTAAATAATTTTTAATTAAAAAACTACTTAACATATTTTACTGAAATTTTTTTTTATATATACTATGGGATAATGTGAATATTTCCTAAACATTTCGAAGCAATTCGTGAATTTTAAATTTACTTAAAAAATGTTTGAAAAATTAGGTCCCATAGGGTTCAATGTATTTCATTTTTTCAACCCGGGTTCAATAAAAAACTAATTGGGTGATATTAATTATTTATATTCCCATATTTCCCACAGACCGTCTGAAAAACATACTAAAATTTCATTTTGATAAAGTCATTTTTACGGCAGTTATCGTGCTGACGGACAGACAGACAGACAAGACAGACAGACAGACAGACAGAATGAACAAAGTCATAAACACTTTTCAACTTTGTTGTAAAGTGTTAAAAATTACGTATGACATGATAATTAATTTTACATACATTTTAATAAATACATTTTTATACATTTAAGTTACATACAAATAATAACAAGAAAGATCAATCATGCATAAGCATTGATTATGAAACACTTTCCAACTGAAATGTAATTTCATTTAAAAATTTCTAAAATGTGATACATTCAGTGGTGATATCTTTTACATTATCACAGTACTACAGTAATTTATTATACTTAAATATTTAAAACTGTATCGAAATATAAATCATCTGATTCTTTATGCAAAATCAATGAATATTTCATTCATATAACTTGTATTCCAGACTTCAGAGCTAAATAATTTTGTGTGAAAAAAATTTAGCAATTCTTATGTAATTCATCTTACAATCGCTTAGGATATTTGCATTCTGCATATGTTAAAATTAGGCTTCGTTGAAGAAATAATAAAAGTTTAGGGATCATTTAAAATCACAACTATTGTAATTGCATAGGTACGGAATTTAAATACACAGATAATACACAGATACATAGATAATATATGTATGTATGTGTATGTACTCAAAGTATTGGAATCGTGCCGAAGATCGGAACTCGAATTTTCAAAGGATCTACACGTTTTGGGACTTCTAGAACACGAAAAAACTATTTTTAGGAAGACGTCTGTGTGTGTAATTGTGTATCTGTGAATGTTTTTGTGTCTGTGTGGATATTACATCCACTCTAATTGAAAAACTAATGGACCGAATTTCATACAATTTGGTAGGTATGTTTTTGTGGGAAATCCTGATGTTCATTAGATTATAGTACGATTCGTAATAAAAGAATCTGCCTTCTTTGCGAAATGGCCGCAGAAATTGCCTTTATCCACTCTAGCTAAAAACTAATGGAACAAATTTAACAAAATTTGGTGTATAATATTTCAATAACCTACAAGTGATTTATATACCAAATTAAACAAAATTTTGTATATAAATCATTTGTAGGTTATTCTAGTATGATTCGGGAAAAAGGAACGGGCTATTTTTGCGAAATGGCCCGCAAAAATCGTTATATATAAAAATAAAAGACTACGTGTGCTCAATTATATCAATTAAATCCCTATTTTGTACGTGATTTTTGACAACAAAAAGAATAAGACTAACCCCATTACTCTAGGACTAGCCGTTCTAGAGATATTATAGTTTTTTCGCGTTTTCGCTACGCCACCTTTGACAATAAGTCCAGCTATCAAATGAGAACCAAATTTAAGTTTAACGTGTAAATTCAATGTCATTTAAAATACTCATGGTTGTTATTTTGTGCAGATAAACTCAAATTATTATTGAATAAATAAAGAGAACGAATATGAGTCTGCAGGGAAAGACATGTGCTGTCCACATCAGAATTTTTAACAATATTACAACAATGATTTATAGAAGTGAACGGGGATTATTTTCAGGCTATTTCGAAAAAAATGTATGATTTATATTTAAAGATCCATGAAATTTTTGTCGAATAAAATGTTCAACAAATTTAAGCTGTGTACCAAATATTAACTCTCTAGGACGTAGGAAAGTGCATTAAAAATGCCCTCAAATAAGTATATCATGAAGAGTTATATAAAATTAAAAAAAAATGAAAATTTTTTATCTACCAAATTTATTTTAAAATGTGAAGCCTCTCCCATATGCAAAACATTTAAACAAATGGAAAGATATTTATTATATAATATATCTATTTTTTCTTTCTGGAAGATATCCCAAAGTCAGAATTTAATTGAATTTGTTTTTTTCCAATGTTTTTAAATAATTTTTAATTAAAAAACTACTTAACATATTTTATTGAATTTTTTTTTATATATTCTATTGGATAATATAAATATTTCCTAAAAATTTCGAAGCAATTTGTGAATTTTAAATTTACTTAAAAAATGTTTGAAAAATTAGGTCCTATAGGGTTCAATGTATTTCATTTTTTCAACCCGGGTTCAATAAAAAACTAATTGGGTGATATTATTTATTTATATTCCCATAAGTCCCACGGACCGTCTGAACAACATACTAAAATTTCATTTTGATAAAGTCATTTTTACGGCAGTTATCGTGCTAACGGACAGACAGACAGACAGAATGAACAAAGTCATAAACACTTTTCAACTTTTTTGTAAAGTGTTAAAAAGTGTACTTTATAAAACCATTGTGCTTTTGCGTGTTTAATTTTTTTAAACAAAAGCGCGGTAAAACTTTATTAGTCCATGAACAATCAGATCAAAATTTAACGATATTCACAGTTCGTCGCTTTCTGAAAACAAAATTCCCATACTATTGTAAAGATTATACCGGACATATCTCGTGAATAACTGAGGGTTTTACTAGTTATCATTAACATTATTATTTTACAATTTTTCATTTCTTTGCTGATATTTGTATGTTTATGCTTAGTTAGATAGTTATAAAATAAACTTATTCAGCGGTACTATTTTTATAATTATCAGAATACTATTAATTATATTTATTATATTTCAAAACTTGAAACTTTATCGAAAAAAAAATGAACTTTATTCAAATGACGTCAGCGAAATACCAAATCGTATGGTTCTCTATATAATAGCAGTGAATATTTCATTCATAAACTTTTATTCCATTTCTTTCATTCAGCGGTGTGATATTTTTTAAATTACCACAGTACTACAATAATTCATTTTACTTAAAAACTTAAAACCATGGAGGTAAAAGTACTTTCTAACTCCATGCTTAAAACTTCATCGAGAAAGGCAATACTATAAAATCGTCTGCTTTTCTATGTGAAATCAATGAATGTTTCATTCATATCAGCTATATTCCAGACTCCAGAGCTAAATGCTAAATAATTTTGAGTTAAAAATTCAGCAATTTTTATACAACTCATCTTATAGTTTGAAGTGTTTACATTCTACTAAAATTAGGCTTCGTTGTAGAAATAATCAAAGTTTGATTTTCATTTAAACTCAAAAATATTGTAATTGCATTGGCGCATTATATAGATGCACAGAAATTAATCAAAAATAAATCGGTTTTAGAACGGATGCAACGCTAAATACAAATTGTAAAGAACTTTAAAAATCACGATTTTGACACTTGGAAAAAGATGGATGTCATATTTTATTTTGAAAGGGGTCACGTGACCTCTTCATATAATATGGGTGCAATTACTATTTTTATTTTTATTTTAAAAACCGCAGAACATATTTTGCTGAAATTTTTCTCATATATTTTATGGGATAATTTGAATGCTTCCTAAAAATTTCGAGGCAATTTGTGAATTTTAAATTTGCTTAAAAAATGTTTGAAAAATTAGGTAGCATAGGGTTCAATGTATTTCACTTTTTCAACCCGCATTCAATCCGAAACTAATTGGGTGATATTATTCATTTATATTCCCATATGTCCCACAGACCGTCTCAACAACATACTAAAATTTTCTTCAGATAAAGTAATTTTTACAGCAGTTATCGTGCGAACGGACAGATAGACAGAAATAACAAATTCATAAGCAATTATTAACTATGTTGTCAAGTGTTAATAAAATGCAGAGTGGGATTCAATGTCGGTAGCAAAAAAAAAGAGCTTCACAGAAAAACAAATAATTAATTGGGATTGTAAGTGCTATAGAATTAAATTGTATGAAATTGTTAACATTTGAAAAGATACAACTTAGGCTATCAAACAACAAGAAATATCAATCATGCATAAAGCATTGATTATGAAACACTTTTCCAACTTCAATGCAATTTTATTTAAACATCTCTAAAATGCGATACATTCCTCGGTAATATTTTTAAAATTATCGCAATACTACATTAATTTATTATATTTGAAAATTTTAAATTTCATCGAAAAAATTGAACTTCATTCAAATGACGGCATTGAAATATAAATTGCCTGGTTTAAGAATCTCTAAAATGCGATGCATTCCTCGGCAATATTTTCAAAATTATCATAATACTACAATAATTTATTATATTTGAAAACTTCCTCGAAAACAACTGAAATTTATTTAAATGACGTCATCGAAATATAACACGCCTGGCTCTCTCTATAAAAGCAGCATTTTATTCATCACAATACTATAATAATTTATTTTATTTAAAAACTTAAGACCATGGAGGTAAGTAATTAAACTCTATGCTTAAAACTTCACCGAGAGAGGCAATACTATAAAATCGTCCTTCTCTGTGTAAAATCAATGAAAATTTCATTCATATCAGTTATATTGCAGACTCCATGAGTTAAATAACTTTGCATTAAAGAAATGCAGCAATTCTTATACAACTCATTCTACATCTTTTGGTATTTACATTCTCCATAAGTGAAAATTAGGCTTCGTTGTAGAAATAATCAAAGTTGGATGATCATTTAAACGCAACTATGTTGTAATTGTGTTGTTTCAGGATGTAGATGTACAGAATTTAAGCAAAAATAAAGCGGTTTAAGGACGAATACAACACTCAATATGAATTACAAAGAACTTGAAAAATCACGATTTTGACACAAAATGGATGCCATATTTCATTTTGACGTGGGTCACGTGATCTCTTCATATAATGGACACGTGATCGCTTTATATAAGAGGTGTAATTATTATTTTAAGTTTTATTTAAAAAAACTACTGAATATATTTTGCTGAAATGTTTTTTATATGTTTTATGGGATAATTTGAATATTTCCTAAAACTTTCGAAGCAATTTGTGAATTTTAAATCCGCTTAAAAATGTTTGAAGTTAGAAAGTGTTTCATAATCAATGGTTTATTCATGATTGATCTGTCTTTTTTTTTATAATTTTGGCGAATTGGCGTTTCAAATTGCAAATTCCATGCAATTTCATAAAAATATTAATTTCTTTTTGAACAAAAAAATCCTTTTTATGAAAATCTGAAAAAGTAAATAATCTGAATAAATAAATAAATAAATAACAAGAAAGATCAGTCATGCATAATGACGAATGACATGATGACATCATGCATAATGACATTGATTATGAAACAATCATGCATAATGACATGGATTATGAAACACCTACCAACTGAAATGCAATTTTATTTAAACATCTCTAACATGTGATATTTTTTAAATTATCACAGTATTACAGTAATTTATTATACTTGGAAACTTAAAACTTAATCGAAAGACAAAATGAATTTCATTCAAACGATGTCATCGAAATATGAATCGTCTGCTTCTCTATGTAAAATCAATGATTTCATTCATATCACTTGTATTCCAGATTCCAGAGCTAATTAATTTTGAGTGAAAAAAATTCAGCAATTCTTATATAACTCACCTTACAATCGCTGGATTTGTTTACATTCTGCGTACGTTAAAATTAGGCTATGTTGTAGAAATAATCAAAGTTTAGTGATAATTTACAATAAAAAATATTTTAATCACGTTGTCACAAAATTTAAATACACAGATAATATATAAAAATAAAGCGGTTTTATGAGGGATGCAACACTAAATATAAATATCACGATCTTTACACAGTGGAAATTAATGGATGCCATTTTATTGCCATATTTAATTTTGTAATGAGTCACGTGTTCTCCATATATCATGGGTGTAATTATTCTTTCAATTTTCTTTAAAAAACTACCCAGCATATTTTGCTAAAAAATTTTTTTTGTACATTTTATGTGATAATTTGAATGTTTTCTGAACTTTTCGAAGCAATTTGTTAATTTTAACTTAAAAATGTTTGAAAAATTAAGTCCTATAGGATTCAATGTACATTTCATTTTTTCAACCCGGGTTGAATCCGAAACTAATTGGGTGATTATTATTCATTTTTATTCACATATGTGCTACAGACCATCTCAACAACATACTAAAATTTTATTTTGATAAAGTCACTTCTACGGCAATTATCGTGCGAACGGACAGACAGACATACAGAATGACCAAAGTTATAAACACTTTAAAACTCTGTTGGGAAGTGTTAAAAAGTCATGTTATTTCAGATTTCTACTTTCCCTATATCATATAGTATGTGAATAAGGAGAGATTCGAAGCGAAGAGATTAGTTAAGTGGGGAAATTCAAACTGGGATTTATTATTGCATCCAACTTTACTTGAATGAGATCATTGCATTGAATTATTTCACTTCATATTTTTATTACCAAGAGGGAGTCACGGGGAGGTGGCGTAGTTAGCGTCGAACAATGCAGGCCGCATGTCCTGCACGATTGCGTGGAGAGCATGTAGGCAGCTACGCTGGTATACTGAAGATATCTAAAAGCTTTTTCTAAAAATTAATCGAGTTTAATTGAAGGCAGATAGTGTTTAATATAGAATTTAAGAAGAAAACTGTTTTCGGTCGATGGTTATTGTTCTCGAATGAGAAATTGGATAATTTTGGTCCATGTTCTTTTTTTATATACGAAAGGCATTTGGATTGAAAATTACAGTTCGAAGTGGAAGCCTGCCTTCCACGATAAAGAAAATTTCAAACGGGCAACTTGCAAAGGAAAACTCATAAAATGAAATTTGATATACCGGCCCTTCAGGATCCGGGACGATATCCCTTGGTGAGATTTTTTTTTAAATTTGAAATTTTTTAATTATTTTATGTTTTAGCATTTTCATACAAACCGATTCTTTAGAAACCAAAAGTATTACCTTTGAACTTCCATCTTGACAACATTGGATAAATCGAAATATTGATTTTCCAAACACATTTTGTAGCGAATCCATGCGATTAATAGATGCATTTTCGAGAATTTTTTAAAAATATATTTTTCTCATTTGTTGATGTGTCGAGATAATAGCCTTTTAAGGATAGCCGCACAGAGTTTTCACCACCATCGGTACAGCATTTTCTCTTTTCTTTTCTTAATTTTTTGTTGTTTTTATAAACGCGTGTATTGTTAAAGCGTTTTTTGGTTTTCGAGAATTTGCTGTGAGTTTCGATGTGATTGTAATCAAAGGTTTGCATCTTAAATCCATGGCAACGCCGGAATATTTTCTAGAGCGTTCGTGCTTTACCCGGGATATAAGATTCAAATCTCCGATAAAAACTACATTGGTACTCGCAGTTAATTCCCGAAAACTACAGAAAATTTTAAGAATTCGCTCGCTTATAACAAACATAAAATAAAATAAATTGTTGCGTGGATGCACACATATTACGCTATGACCGCTCATCTTAAATTCCGGACAATGCAGTGTACATTTTCTTGTCAGAAATAAAAAAAATCATCTAATGTGGGCAGTGCATAACTTTCCCTGCAGACTTATATCCACGTTCTCTTTACTTTAATTGCATTTATTTCATTTTTAATTCAATTTCCGTTCTCATTTGGTAACTGGAGTGATTTTAAAAGGTGACGTAGAGAAAATACGAAAAAATTAAAATATCTTGAGAACTGCTAGTCCTAGTGTAATGGGGTTGGTCTTATTCTTTTCTTCGTTAAAAATTACGTATTAAACAAGCATGTAATGGAGATATTTGAGCATACGTAGTGTTTTATTTTAGATTTTGACGATTTTTGCGGGCCATTTTGCAAAAAAAGGCCGGTTATATTTTTCCTAATCGTACCAAATTTAATCAGCACTAGGGTGACCTACAAGCGATTTATCTACCGAATTTTGTGAAATTGGGTCCATTAGTTTTTCAGCTAGAGTGAATGCAAGTTTTTGCTGGCCATTTCACCAAAAAAAAAAAGGCGGGTTCTTTTATCCCGAATCGTACCCAAAACTAATCAGCACCAGATTCGCCCACAAGTGACTTACCTACCAAATTTTATGAAATTCGGTCGATTAAGTTTTTTAGTTAGAGTGGATGCAAAATCTGCATAGACAGACAGACACACAGACAGACAGGCACGCACACATACACACAAACGTTACGCTAAAAATATTTATTTCGTATTCTAGACGTCTCGAAACGTGTAGATGCGCCGCAAACTCGAGTTGCGATTTTCGGCATGATTCCAGGACTTTCCCTATATATTATCATGTATTGTTGGGAAAGTAAAAATGTTTAAAAGAGATATAAAATTTGAAGTAAAAGATGTTTTAAGAGTACTTATGCTTAAAAGTTTTTTTTCCCCCCAATGGCCAGGTTTGACTCTTTCATCTTCGCCTATACATCGGTCAGAACAGTGAACCTCTTAGCCGTCAAAGACGTTGCCCCAGCGCACCAGTGGGGGTGGGAACACATTGGGCCCAACAACACAAACATCCATGTCTTACGGGGGACTCGAACCCACAACGTGGCGGCCTCTCAATCGTTGAAAACGCTCGCCTTGTCGACTGAAATGAGCCAACAGCACGCGGTGTTCCCAGGTGGTCACCCACCCAAGTACTAACCGCGCCCGATGCTGCTTAACTTGGGTGATCTAACGGGAACCGGTGTTTTCAGCACGGTACAGCCGTTGGCTCTTATGCTTAAAAGTACTTATTAAATATTTGTTTTATACGTAATTTTAAAAGACGAAACTCATAGGACAAATTGTTTAGGAGATATTTAGGTTTTTGGAATTTTGAGAAGATAGCGACATTTTAAAATGCATTAAGTTGCCCAGTGAAAAAGAAAACGTACTAAAACTGTAAAACTGGATAGGATATCAAGTATCCGTGAGTAATTAAATTCAACTTAATGAATTATGTATTTGAGTATGTAGGGAACGTCACGTGCTGCCCACATCAGATTTTTTAAATAACTCAATTAGAAAAATGTGCAGCATCGCGCACGATTTCTCCCCCAAAACATTTTTAACCCTTTTCCGGGTTGTTTACCCTCCCAAGCAAAGTTTATAAACAAACATGACACGGTGAACCACCCCTGGAAATGCTCGAACATTTCCATCGCAAGTTTAAGATGAAAGATAAAAAGAAAATAAGAACAATCCTTTTAAAAGATTTCATCCCTTAACACCAGCTTAGGAAACACTGCTAAGTGCAGTCAGCGGGAAAAAATTAAGAATGCTGAAGTCGTCGGATAAAAGGACTCGACGTCTAAAAACATATTCAAACACCGTGTTTTTATTAGGGGAAAAAAAAAATGACAAGTTGAGCACTGAGCGCCAGGTCTTCAACCTCCTTATCAAACGCACTTAGAGTTAAGGTGCTTTAGTGCTGTTACGATGTGATATGCGAAAAAAAAATATTCACGATCACGTGGGTTTATAAAACAAAAGTTTGAAACAGGAGTACGGCGTAACGGAATGCATTTATAAAACCTTTTACTTTCCCTGCAATACATGGTAATGTATAGGGAAAGTATTGGAATCATGCCGAAAATCGCAACTCGAGTTTTCGACGGATCTACACGTTTCGAGACCTCTAGAATGCGAAAAAATTTTTTTTAGCGTGACATCTGTCTGTGTGTCTGTGTGTGTGTCTGTCTGTGTGTATGTGTGTCTGTCTGTCTGTGCAGATTTTGTATCCACTCTAACTAAAAAACTAATCGACCGAATTTCGTAAAATTTGGTAGGTAAGTCACTTGTGGGTGAATCTGGTGCTGAATAGTTTTGGGTACGATTCGGGATAAAAGAACCCGCCTTTTTTTGCGAAATGGCCCGCAAAAGCTTGTATCCACTCTAGCTAAAAATCTAATGGACCGAATTTCACAAAATTTGGTAGATAAGTCGCTTGTAGTTCATCCTGGTGTTGATTAGATTTTGGTACGATTCGGAAAAAAATAACCTGCCTTTTTTTGCAAAATGGCCCACAAAAATCGACAAAATCTAAAATAAAAAACTACGTATGCTGAAATATATCCATTAAATGCTTGTTTTATACGTAATTTTTAACGAAGAAAAGAATAAGATCAACCCCATTACACTAGGACTAGCCGTTCTCGAGATATTTCAGTTTCTTCGTTTTTTCTCTACGCCACCTTTGAAAATGAGTCCAGTCACTAAATGAGAACGAAAATTGAATTAATAGCGAATTGAATTTTAAATTTAATTGAAATAAAGAGAATGTGTATATAAGTCTGCAGGGAAAGTCATGTGCTTCCCACATCAGATTTTTTTACTTTCCCTACCATGCATGCTACATATACAGGGCTGGGTTCCTGTATATGTTGTATGTTACCTATAACTTTGTAAGCAACGACCCATGAGTATACACGTAAGGTCTACCCTACTGTAAAGTGATCACGTCTCATCGAATTAAGTGATTGTGGCGCCTAACAAACTGAGCAACAAAGCGAGATAGAGGAAAAATGTAAATTGCAAAGTTGCAGAGGAGTATATAATAAGTAAAACTTGACACTAGGAACGCATGAAACGCGTATATGAATAGATTATAAAATAAATTTGAATAAGTAGTCAATGTCATAGTAACAATTGTTTTTCAGTTTTACTAAATACGGTTGGGGCTATATTTCTTTTTTGTTGTTGTATAAAAAAAATTAATCTTTTATTTATTTTTACAAAAACATTGCGCATCATTTAATTTACGGCCCAAACTGCTGAAGATAGACACTAAGAACTTATATACGTGGGACGTATAAGTAATGAGAAAAGTCTAAAATCTTGATATTTTATCTGAAAAATTCATAAATCTTGGAAATTTTGGTTTCCAACACTCAGCTATATAATTCGAGAACGGCTCGAATTTTTTTTCACTATATTTTTTCATTGAAATTATAGTTCTGTATTTAATTGTGGTCACTAGGGTAACTGAGTTACGTTTCTAATTCAGAAATTGTTTATTGGCTATTCTTCAAATCCAACAACTGAAAACTAATGCTATAATTGATATTTAGCTTAAAATGTCTGAAAACGCTGAAAATTAGGCAACATACCACTGATAGTAGACGAAGTATTGTTTTACATACCGCAATTTACATGTTTGCCATTTTTACGTATTAATTTGAAACAGTTTCTGAGTTTCACGGTGTTACTTTCAGGATTACATCTGGGAACAGGGGGTGAGGGTGGGATAAGCCATTCGCCCCTGGAGACGTTTCATATTGTCGAGAAAATATAAATAAATAAAATATACTGGTCTATGTAATTACTATATATTTGTAATTATTTTTATATATGTAAATATAGTAGTTAAAATTACATTGGAAATCTTTCCTCTTCTAAGGTTCCATGCCTGCTCTCCCGTCCCCTCCCCCCCCAACTAACACTGGACATAAACACTAGCCATTGAAAACTTTTATTAAGCGTATAGGCGTCCGCTAGTCATTTCGCCTGCGTGAAGCGGAGGTGTAAACTGCTAGTCTTATCATATCATTGCTTAAGAAATCCAATCGCAGACAATGCGTTTGAAATCTCGTCCAGAGTTTTGTTAGGTATTCTTTAAAGAACAAACGATCCTCGTTTTGTTTTGTAGAATATAAATCCAATTTCTTCACAAAGAACAATCTTATACTGGAAACACCTTCCCGGCTTTTTGTGACATATCTGAAGAGATTTTTGTTTTTGTTTCATTATTTACTCTGACGTGTCATTCTACATGACAGATAAAATCCGACAATCATGTCCCAGATCAACGGTTGACTATCTTTTAGTTTGAGCGTCCTGATTATTTTATGCACAGCAGTTTCATATTCATGGCACGCTATGAACGTGAAGTAGGATATTCTATGAAATAGGATATTTTATACTTTTAATCCTTAATTAATTTCTCGAATGGTGTTTTTAATTCTGTAATGTCTCGGGGCAAAAGTGGACGACCTGGGGCTCTTATTGTTGGCGGCATTTAGAACGAAATTTTATATTTAACGAAAATTATGAACTTATAATCTATATAAATAAAATTGAAAATATGTCTATTTATTCGTATGTATGTATGTATGCATGTATGTATGTATGTATGAATGCATGGATGGATGCATGTTTGTCTCATCATCACGGGAGAATTTTTGCATTGAATTTCATGAAATTTGTGGATAGTCTTAGTGTAATAGTCCCACTTAAAATTGAGCCCATGTTTCCAGTTTCTAGGATTAGGGATTGTCCAGATGTTAGTAAAAATGCACAATTAAACCTTCCATAGACATAACATTATGCAGACGATATTTTCCCCACAATTTTATTTGAAGAAAATGATACCAAGTTGCACTTAGCAATGCATTTAAATCGAATGTGTTTATACAGTAGACGGTTTTTGTTAATTTTTTAAATAATACAGAAATTGATATAAAAATAAAAAACGATTCGTATGAATTATGTCGACTGGAATATATCAATTGCGGACGTTGTGTTTAACGGGAATTTTTGCTATTTTCAATTTCTTACGTCATATTTTTTATTTTGTCAAAGATTTTTCAAACACATGTATAGTGTTTTGCTAATTAACTCATATATTTTGTTAACCAATTGATGAAATTGAATAAAAGTAGTACGGGTATATCTTCTAACACTATTTTAGCGCTTTCATTTTGGCATATTTTCAACTAAATTGTATTTGTTGGCCTGAAAAAGAGAAAGGGAAACACATTAAATAAAATACCTTTTTATCTGAATACAATGAATATGTTTCGAAATGAAACTTCAACTAAAATAGACTGAAGAATTCCTATGTAACATCGAATTATTTCAGTTTATAAGTGGGAAAGGGCTTACATAATGCTGGTCATTACCTAAAAGGGGACTTAATTTCACTGAAAAGTAAATGTTGCTAAAATAATTATAAAACCAGCATTTCAAATGCAACATAATTATTGATTGCTAATAATACTGGCATTCCGATGTTAGGCTAATATTGGGTCATTACTTACATTCCGATGTTGGGCCAATACGTATATTCCCATACTGGGCCAATACGTATATTCCCATACTGGGCCAATCCAACACTTCACTCAATAAGTCTCCGGTTTGACACATATATGGCAACACTGTTGACAGGCCCATATGATTTCTGGATAGTACCAACCTTCAAACGGCACGTGTCAAAATTTCATGACATTCTGACAATTAGTTTATAGGTTACAGTGGTTTTAGTGACCCCAGTTTTGTAATTTTCAAAACAATGGATAAAAAAGAATTTCGGGTGTTGATTAAAAATTGTTTTTTGATGGGGAAAAATACTGTTGAAGCCAAACAGTGGCTTGATAAGCGTTATGGAGACTCTGCACCAGAGAAATCAACTATTATTGACTGGTTTGCTGAATTAAAACGCGGTCGTACAAACACCGATGATTCTGAACGCTCTGGTCGCCCAAAATCGGCAGTTGTTCCGGAAAACATAAAAAGTCCAGAAAATAGTTTTGAAAGACCGTAAAGTGAAGTTGCGTGAGATAGTTGACACCTTAAAGATATCAGAAGGTAGTGTGTTTACAATTTTACACGAAAATTTGAACATGCGTAAGTTGTTTTCGGAGTGGGTGCCGCGTTTGCTCACACGACCAAAAACAACAACGCGTCGACGATTCAGATCGCTGTTTGGAGCTGTTCAAGCGAGATAAGAAGGATTTCTTGCGTCGGTATGTGACAATGGATGAAACATGGATCCATTACTACACACTTGAATCAAAAAGATCGTCAGCTGAGTGGACAGCAGCCGGTGAAAGTCGTCCAAAGCGACCCAAAACTCAAAAGTCAGCTGGCAAGGTTATGGCATCCGTATTTTGGGACGCGCATAGTATTTTGTTCATCGACTATCTAGAGAAAGGTAAAATTATCAATAGCGAATATTACATGGCATTATTGGATCGATTAAGTGTAGAAATCAAGAAAAAACGGCCTCACATGCAAAAGAAAAAAGTGCTGTTCCACCAAGACAATGCCCCGTGTCACAAGTCGATGAAAACAATTAAATTATATGAATTACGCTTCGAATTGCTTCCTCACCCACCGTATTCTCCAGATCTGGCCCCAACGACTACTGGCTTTTTGCAGACATCAAAAGATGCTCCAGGGTAAGAAATTTGGCTCAAATGAAGAAATGATTGCCGAAACTGAAGCCTATTTTGAGAGCAAAGACAAATCGTTATACAAAAAAGGCATCGAAAAGTTAGAGGAGCGTTGGAATGAATGTATCACTCTTGAAGGAGAGTATGTTGATGAATAAAGTCGAATTTCTAACAAAAGAAAATTGTTTTTCTTAGTTAGACCGGAGACTTATTGAGTGGGCCTTGTATATAGCATCTTAACACACTAATTATAGCATTTTAAAATATGGTCAATATTGACACTCCAACATTGAGCCAATATCTATATTGGCTCAATGCATGGCTCAATGCATTGACTCAATGAGCATTTCTATATTGGGCCCATACAGGCATTTGAATATTGTGCTAATGTTGGCATGTTAATATTAACATTTCAATATTAGGGGGTGGTTTCATTCGAAATATTTACACTGTAACTCCAACATCAAAATGTCAATAATTGTTGACAATATATTCCCAGTATTGTCGTTTCTTTTCAAATATTTCCAATCTAATGCCAATATTGGCATGTCACTATTTAGAAATAATGGCGGCCAAATAAACTCAGTATTGGCATTACAATGGGAAATTTTCCATGAAATACCAAGGTACACGATATCGGCCCAGTAGAAATAATAAAAATATTTCCAACATTGAAATAATACATTTGAACATTTAATGTTTTTAAATTGCAAACATTTCCAATGAAGCACCAAGATATACAATATTAATATATAGTCTAATTCTCAATATTGAGTCAATATCGACATGTTATTAGGGCAGTATGAAGCTATCTCAGAAAGGGACTCGAACTTCCGACCTCCGGGTGTTGAGACGAACCCTCTATCGACTAAAATTACCCGGGATCAGGAGGAACCTTGAAATTCTAAAGAACACGCTATGCAAAATTCAGTCTCATTTTCATTTACAACAAACAGAATTTGATGCTTCCTTTCTGGAATACTTGTTTTTTCACCAACGTCAGTAGTAAATGTCTTTTGTTCCATCTACTTACAGTACCACAGGAAACTGGCTCTATCTTCAATGATCACAAGGCGTAAAACAAGAGGCAATTTCGGAGTCAGGATTAATATCGAACAAAAGACACCGTCCAAGAATCTAGATGACCTTTCATCTCAATAACCTCCTTTTCACTAGACGTCCCTCCATTCAACGGGGTCAGTGAGGGGCAACGGGGCCCGCGCCCTCCCCATAAAGAAGCCTCCGGTTCTACGGTCCGCCTGAGGGCTTCACAACAATGATGACCACCAGAAATAGCAACTTTTGGAGACTGGGGTTTTTCGATTTGTTTTATTCGTAATTGATTTTTCAGTATGGGTCAGAGCAGTGAGAACGGTTGACCAACAGAGCAAGGTCAGTTTTATAGGAAGAGTGGTTAAAGATGACCCTGTTTCCAATTCGCAAATGCATCGGGATTGAAGGATGGGTCGTTCATCTTCAGGTCTTCGGTTTTTGTGATATTATCTATTTAGGGCGATGCATTATCTTTACTTTGCATTTTAGAATAATTGCATTTTGCCGGAGGAAAATGTTTCTCGTGTTGAAAATTATTTTCAACCAAATTCACCATCTTGACGGTTTAGGGTGCTGATTGCAAAAAAATACGTTTTCTCATACCGTTTGTCTATGATATTCTTTCGAGTTAAAAAAAAAAAGTGTTCGAAAATTTGAAGATTTTTTCCATGATCAGTCATCTTGAACTGAAGTCAACTGCTGAGTCATCTCGCCACTGAATCTGTCACTGTTGTCACCATTGCACGCCAAAGACATAGCTAAGTTCTCGGAAAGGGGACCGGCCGCCCATACAAATTGTATTTATCACAGCGTTACCTCCTTCCATAGTTGATGTTCTCCTCTTCGTGGAGTCTTTCATGCCTTCTTTCTAAAAAGAGGTTTCCGGGTCCCCCCCCCCCCCCCACGAGTAGTGTCCGTTCCTCTATGGGCGGTCCTTAAAGGGGGGGGGTGATTATCGAATTAAGAGGGGATACAATGCTGAATTTCATATTCCAACATAGATTATAAGAAAAACTAATGAAATTGTTCAAATAATGGGAGAAGGTAGGGGGGTGGGGTATGACTTCCAATTCTTCTTGTTTTCGCCACTGATGCACACTCAAATTTAGAAAACAACGTTATGTTCTGGGAAATTACACTGGTTTTAAAAATGAATTTAATGTTTTATTCATTTGGCAATGTCACAAAGGTCATCGTGCTGTTAACATCAGATTTCCATTATGATTCCGGATGTGGCGGTTCAGTTTTATTCTTCCAAGCGTTTTCTTGAGGAGCGCAAAAACACCGCGTCTTTCATGAGTTATAGCGTGAAGGAACAAAGCTGGTAACTTAGTGAACAATGACCCTCTCGGCAGGACTCTGAATATTCATTCATATTTAGAAAGAGGTCGTGGAGACTTCATCTTTATTTAGATTCCACATGATTCATTTCACAATGTGTCCATATACAGTGACTCCGCATCTGGGTCAACCCGCTTTCTGCCATTTATATGCCCCTGGCTTATTTGAGCAGGCAGGTATTTTTGTTATTCAATTTTTTACAATTTACTTTGTCTTGTTTTATTCAAGTTATACATCTCTATAGAGTTGTGGTTTTCAATGAGTTTGCAGCTCGGGACAGATGAACGCGGGTTGAATAATATCAGCAACCAAGCGCAAGTGTTATACATGGTCATGCATATCATGGCTATAATGAACATGATCATTTATATTTTTACTTTCATTGCAATACATTGTTGAATTGTTATCTCGAATCTTCTGGGTCGGCGCGAAGGATGGCTGTAGAATGACGATAGGACGATCTGTTTGACTATCGAAGCTTGGATAAGAGGTTATATGAACGAAGCAGACGATTTCAGAGAGAAATTAAATATTAAACACATAACAGTACTGGAAAGAGCATATGCACATCTCCGAAAGGCGGGTTGAGATTGGGGTGAATATTGGGCATATACTGCGTATCTTTCTAGAGAAAAGAAATGGTCAGATAGTTCTAAAAATCTGATGTGGGCAGCACATGACTTTCCCTGTAGACTCAAATTCATTTTTTCTTAATTTCTTTAATAATTCATTACATTGAGTTTAATTACACCAAATAACACTAAATTTGCATTTTTAATTTCATTTTTGTTTTTATTTGGTAATTGGACGTTTTTCCGATAGCGGCGTACTAAAAATGCAAGAAATCTCAAATATCTTAAGAACGGTGAGTCCTAAAGTATAATGGACTGTGTTATATATTTTTTCTCGTCAAAAATTGAGTATAAAACAAGAATTTAATTGATACATTTCAGCATACGTAGTCGTTTTTTTTTTCTTTTTAGATTTTGAAGATTTTTGCGGGTCATTTCGTAAAATTAAGGCAGGCTGTTCTCTTCCGAATTTTACCAAAATCTAATCAACACCAGAGTGTCCCACAAGTAACTTATGCACCAAATATTGTGAAATTTGGTCAATTAGTATTTTAACTAGGGTACATACATCAAATTTTTGCGGGCCATTTCGCAAAAAATGGCGGGTTCTTTTTCTCCCGAATCGTACCAAATTCTGATCAGCACTAGAGTATCCAACAAGTAAGTTATCTACCAAATTTTGTAAAATTTGGTAAATTAGTATTTTAGCTAAGGCGGATAAATGAAATTTTTACGGGCCATTTCGCAAAAAAAGGCGGATTCTATTTTTACGAATCGTACCCAAAATTAATAAACATCAGGGTCATATCCAAGTGACTTACCTACCAACTTTTATGAAATTCGGTCCATTAGTTTTTGAGTTAGAGTGGATACATACATTGCACAGACACACAGACAGATAGACAGACACACAGACGTCACGCTAAAAATAGTTTTTTCGTATTATAGAGGTCTCGAAACGTGTAGATCCGTCGAAAACTCGAGTTGCGATTTTTGACATGATTCCAATACTTTCCCTACATATTACCATGTATTGCAGGGAAAGTAAAAATTAATATCAGCTTCATATTTACTAAATAAAATTTCCTATTTCCTTATTAATAAAAACTTGTTTTTTGTTCAACTCTTTTAAACAATCTTTTCCAATAGACAACGCCAACAGAAAAATACAATTGATTGGGTACATACAGTAAGTCTTTTTTTTGTGTGTGTGTGTGCACTAACTCAAAATGACGCGTAAATGACTTGCAGTTTTATAACAGGTTTTACCACCGAGAAATATTTTAACAATATCATTATTGATTCGAAGAAGCATCATTGAACAAGCAAGTTTAATTATTTAAGAACGATAACTGTCCTAAATTAACAAAATATCTAAATCTACAATCTACACCTCCAATTATATTAAAATTATAAAAATTCATAAAACATATGTTGATTATACTATATAGAAACAAATTAAAATTATAGAAATTTTTAAAACCATTCTATTTAAAACAGCCCACTTATTTATATATAAACTTTACAGAAACGACCACTTCACTAATATCTAATGGCAGAGAACAAAAATAAATATAAATATGTATTGCGCCATTTACTAAACTGAAACTGGTTATTATGAGTGTGTATATTTGGAAAAAAATTACCTTTTATTACTAAAATCTGCTAATCGATAGCTTACAACATATCTAAGACATTTCTTAGACATATTTTGGCCTAAGAATGTTAAATAAAAATATTTTTTATTTTCCCTACATATATAGTATGATATATAGGGGAAGTATTATATCACGGGGATGAAAATTCGAATTTGAATTTTTGATGGATCTCTGTTTTAAGCATTTCTAACTCGAAACAAATGTTTATGAAGTGATGTTTTTGTGTATATATGTGTGTGTATAAGTGTGTATGTCAGTGCGCATATTATTTATTTCACGTGATATTAATTAAATGTAAATTGCATTTTGATGTGTAATTTGGTACGTATGAATAAAATAGTTTGCTTTGACCAATATAGTCCTCAAAAGCGTCCAATTGCAATTTAAGTGATGCAATAATATTGTAGAGTGGATCTATTTATATGCACATTTGGCAATATATTATGCATGATAATTTGATGGTTGTTATGGTAACAAGATTCGCCTTTTCAAATTAAATAACTGAAAGTTAAATACATTGCTGATATATGAAATAATTATAATTAGAATTTTCAATTTCAGGGATTTGTTGATCGGAACCTATTTTATAAATTAAAATATAAATTTATACTTATTAAAATTTTTTAACACGTGGACGTTAGCAATTTTTCTAACTGTCAAGTTAAATTTGCGCGAAATTCAAGTTAATTGGATACTTTGAGTTAGGTTTACATGTTGTCATCAAGAAAAGTGCCCAGTTTTAATATACAATTCAACGCTCAAAACGCGGATGTGGTGGCCGAGCGGTCAAAGAGGCAGGCGTTTCCTCGTGATGGCTCGGCTGCCAGATTGCGGGTTCGAGTCCCGCCTGCGGGCATGGATGTTGTGATGTCTTATTTGGGGCAGAAGTCAGACTTCTACCTTCGGGTGCCCCGGGTCATTAGACTAAACAGAAGCAGTGCACACATTCTTCCTTAAATGTAATGTTAGGGACACGACCACAACAACAACGCTCAAAACGTCGTGCCATGGGTTTTATAAACCATTATTTCGCTGTGGGGGGAAAAATTGCATTATGTAGGGAAAGTGATGTGTTTCCCACATCAGATTTTTTATTTTTAAATACAAATTAGTGAAAAAATTAATATCAATTTAAAAATGCTTTCCAGACAGTCTTTCCAGAAAGTAAAATCTCTCCAGACACTTGAGAAGACCCCCGATGACCCAAAACTTTGTCCACTTACAGCATCGATCACGTGATAGAACCTAACTAACCCAAGTTTCGATGAAAACGAATATTTTCAATGTTAGGTGACACATTGTTAAATAAAATAAACCACGTAAAAAAAAGTTGCAACCTATTTCGTAAGCGTGTCAGTTTCCCTGCCTTAGTCATTCATAAATATAGTTGGTCTCGCTTAATTGCGTGCACTTGGTTCCACTCTGTTGTATGCGACTAAGCAGAGTATGAGGGGTGGGGCAGCCGAGGGTTTGCACTCGGACTAACCGAGTTCGATTCTCGATTCTGCCCAAACTGTCCTTCCGTTCACGCTGAATATGGGTACGTTAAATATGTTGGTCCTTCCGAGAGGTTGGTGGTAAGGTAAGGAGTGTACGGTCCTTGTTGACGCCGCCCCACTGAGTTCTGGTCTAAATTGTGTGGCACTTCGGCCTTACACCTTCACGTTGGTCGGACTGTCTGGATCGAAGATGAAGCAGGGTATGCGATTAAATGCCTATACAGATCAATATCATTAATATCTCTCATGATTATACACTATAAAGATAATGAATATAAAAAAATCTGATGTGGGCAACACATGGCTTTCCTTATATAATGCAATGAATTTACTACTCTCATAGTAAAAAAAATAGGTTTTTCTTATAGTAGATACTTATATTATTTCCAAGATATTGAATTTTCGACGATTAGTCGTCATTTTCATTGATTTAGCTTCATTTTTATCCATTTGGCGAGATTTTTATTAATTTGGCAACATTAAAAAAAGACGCTAAGTTGGCGACATTCCGCCAAATTCGTCGCCAAAATCTCGCCAAGCGTTATGGACGCAAAAATAAGTTATTCTTATAGCAGATAAATGACTATTAGTGTTCAAATACAAAAGTATTACTCAAAGTATCTTTTCTCATGAATGGAACGAGCTAGATCTACGAGAATGAGATCACCATATTTAGCGCATGATATTACATAGGAAAAGTGAACATGTTTCTCAATAGGAAATATATTTTTTTTAATTTATATGACTTTTTGATAATTTTTTTGAAAAATGTGCAATATCTCGAGAACGGTTCATGTTAGCGTTCTAAAATTTATATTAATCGCTTTCTAATGAAAAATTACATAAGAAATGTCTATTTGCGTAACTTTATTTTTGATTTTTTGATGATGATGATTTTTTCAAAATTTCACTCAAAAATGTAGGGGGTTCTGGACATTCGATAACGTTTAAAAACAATAGGCTTCCAGTATTCACGGATTGTGATTTTTGTACCAAATTTCATTCGAATCGCGCCATTCGTTCGTGAGGTATCGTCTCCACAGACTCACTGACACACACTCACACACACACACAGACATCATTTAAAAAATGTTTGATTCGTGATCAGGGATGCTTGAAACGTGCTCTCCCGTCAAAAACTCGAATTCGAATTTTCGATCCCGTCACAATACTTTCCTTATATATTATGTATGTAAGAAAAATGGTGATTACAATAAATACATAATAGTTAATTTACGTAATAAATAGTAGAAATTTATTACTATATACATTATCAGTATTTATTATGTATATACCATTTGAACCACACAGGGAAAAATCGGAGGTTACCAAAATTGGTGAATTATCGCTTTTCTCTCCCCCATGTCTTTCAACATCGAAATTGAAATTCACGACATTGGTGTCTCTTTTATGCTATTAATTGTGGATTGCTATAATGTATATTTAGCATTAACCCTATCGGGTTCGTCTTGTTCCACAATATTCTATGCATATAAACGGAGGTCTGCGAATATCAAGTGAAACCGATTAAGTGAAACCGATTGCACTAGAATTCTTTATTTATTACTTTATTATTATCACTGCTACTGAAAATTTGTCGCTCTAGGTTAGAGCTAGAACCCATGTATCTATCTGCATCGTATGGAAAGTTAAGATTTCCTTTTGAACTACCCTTCCAGAGTTCTGTTCGTTAGCTCGTGGCTCCTATTTAAAGTCGTCTTTAAATAGCAGCCGTTCCAAAGTGGGGATTCGGAATCCATTTTCTGCCATGTTGGATTTTTGAGGAGCAGGTAAGGAGGATTCTCATACTCTTGTTGTATTTATTAGGATGATCTGATATGGGCTGCACATAACTTTTTCTAACGATGTATATTTGTTTTAACACTTGAAATAATATTCGTTTTATCACGAACAACAATGTATAAAGTGAATAGTTATTCAAAATCATATGTAAATTGTAGGTTTTTTAACACTTTACAACAAAGTTGAAAAGTGTTTATGACTTTGTTCATTCTGTCTGTCTGCCTGTCTGTCCGTTAGCACGATCACTGCCGTAAAAATGACTTAATCAAAATGAAATTCTAGTATGTTGCCCAGACGGTCTGTAGGACCTATGGGAATATAAATGAATAATATCACATAATTAGTTTTGGATTGAACCCGAGTTGAAAAAATGAAATACATTGACCCCTATGGGACCTAATTTCTCAAACATTTTTTAAGCGGATTTAAAATTCACAAATTGCTTCGAAAATTTTAGGTCATATTCAAATTGTTCCATAAAATATATAAAAAAAGAATTCAGCGAAATATATTCAGTAGTTTTTTAAATAAAAATTAAAGTATTAATAACACCTCTTATATGAAGCGATCACGTGACCACGATATGAAAAGATCACGTGATCCACTTCAAAATGATATATGGCATCCATCGTGTCTCAAAATCGTGATTTTTAAAGTTCTTTTTAATTCATATTGAGTGTTGTATCCGTCTTAAAACCACTTTATTTCTGCTTAAATTCTGTGCATCTACATACTGAAACAACGCAATGACAATATATTTGAGTTTAAATGTTCATCCAAATTTGATTATCTCTACAACGAAGCCTATTTTTCACCTATGTAAAATGTAAACAGCAAAATATGTAGAATAAGTTGTATTAGAATTGCTGTATTTCTTTAACACAAAATCATTTAAATCATGGAGTCTGCATAGCTGATATGAATGAAATATTTATTGATTTTACAAAGAGAAGGACGATATTTTTCGATGAAGTTTCACGCATAGAGTTTAATTACTTGTAGCTCCATGGTCTTAATTTTTAAATAAAATAAATTATTATGGTATTGTGATGAATGACATGAATGGGAAATTATTTATGAATGAAATGCTGCTTTTATAGAGACAGCCAGGCGTGTTATTTTTTCTATGACGTCATTTGAATGAATTTCAGTTGTTTTCAATGATGTTTTCAAATATAATAAATTATCGTAGTATTATGATATTTCTAAAATTATTACCGAAGAATGTATCACATTTTAGAGATGTTTAAACCAGGCAATTTATATTTCATTGCCGTGATTTGAATGAAGTTCATTTTTTTCGATGAAGGTTTAAGTTTTCAAATATAATAAATTAATGTGGTATTGTGATAAGTTTTAAAATATTACCAAGAAATGTATTACATTTTAGACATGTTTAAATACAATTGTATTGAAGTTGGAAAGTGTTTCATAATCAATGCTTTAAGCATGATTGAACTTTTTTGTTTTTTTCGATATGGGTGGGTGGCAAAAGTTTTGCTTTACAATTTTTTCCCTTGAAACGTCTATTTCTCAGGACCTGCTGTTAGACAGAGCTCAATGACTGATTTGGATTCAGCACTAAATTGCTATCACTAAAAACCTGCATTTTCTGGTTCATTTTCCATTTCCATTTGAAAAAAAATCTTTACACTTAAAACATCATTTCTAAAGATTATAGCTATAGATAAAGCTTAGATAATTAATCAATCTTGATTCAACATCCAATTCTGGAAATAGTAAGGTGGTGCACTATGAAATTTTACTTCGGGTTTTAAAATGTTCCTTTTATTTTCTATTTTCTATTTTTTTTATTCAACTATTTTTTAGGATTGGCTGTAGATAGAGCTTAGATAATGACTGGGATTCAGCACCCAATTCTGGAGTGGGTAAAGGGACTTACCAAGGATTTAAACTTTCGGTTTTGGAGATGTCACTTCCGGTTTTCTAAAAAATTAGCATGACTGTACGAAATAAGTATGTAAATGAGAATAAAATTGCGCAAAAGTTCCGTCAAAGATGAAATGTACACATCATTTCCCACCCTAAGACGGCTTATTCCTAAATTTCTTGTTTAATTTTCATCCGCAAATTTAGCTCACTTTAAATTGACACTTATCTTGCATAATAAAACAGAGATGTCCGTCTGTGCTATTTGTAACGGAGAAGCTAAACTTCCGACAGCCACGAAATTTGATGATGGATTGATTGGCTGAACTTCCGGTACGACAAACCTCGTAGAGTCAGTCCTTTTTTTTATTCGAAATATAGCTTTTTAATTATTTTATATTAAAGCACGATTTTGACGGATTAGAGATATAGAAATATTATCAAAGAATTTTCAGCTTGACATCATGGGGAAGGTCAAATAAACGTTCTTTCTAACGATTTTGGAACCGAATTTGTGAGACAATTCCTTCACATTTATTTACTTATTTATTTTAAATACATAGAGATACGCATTATTTATTATTTATTTTCTTATTTCACCGCATCCGAAAAAGTAAGATTAGCATAATTATGTTGTTTTCCAAAAATATGGGTGCATGTTTTCGTATTTAAAGAAAAAAAAAAAATATATATATATATATATATATATATATATATATATATTTATTTATTTTTTTCTTCTGTTAATTATCAACTAAAAGCATAAAAATTGAATTGTTTGACTTTGTTCTTTCACCTATTTGTTGGGCCCGGCCGACTAATCGGTTGCTCATGTCCTTGCTGACGAGCCGGTCGGTCTGGGTCTTCAACCTATTTGTTGGGCGCTTCTATGGGGAGGAGTGTATGTTTGCAGGGGTGTCATAAGGATCAAGCAGCCCAAGAAACCGACTGGGGTCCTATCTTTGCAGATTCATATTTCATATATACTGTTTAGGTCTTGTATCACTGTCAAATGAAAAATATGAATATTTTAAAACCTTTCGTTTAAAAGTTACTAGCAAGGGTAACCGCCGTTGTCGGAATTTTAGATTCCAAACTTCTAATTAAAAGAATATACAGCTAATTCTGGAAAGCTAAACAACGCTTTAACGATATGCCCACGCTTAGAACAAAAAATAAATAACTTGCTGCACGGGTGTAATTTACCCTAAACAAGCGTACGGGGTGCTTGAAATCCGGGTACAACATAGCATTCGTTAGCACAAGCTAAAATGTATAGTCTTTAAAGCGAAGTTCTAGCATATTAGAAGCTGAGATAGAATCAAGCTGATGAATTCAACTGACAGTTTTATAAATAACAAGAAAGATCAATCATGCTTAAAGCATTAATTATGAAACACTTTCCAACTTCAATGCAATGTTATTTAAACATGTCTAAAATGCAATACATTCCTCGGTAATATTTTAAAACTTATCACAATACTACATTAATTTATTATATTTGACACCTTAAACCTTCATCGAAAAAAATTAACTTCATTCAAATGACGGCATTAAAGTATAAATTGCCTGGTTTAAACATCTTTAAAATGTAATACATTCCTCGGTAATAATTTTAGAATTATCATAATACTACGATAATTTATTATATTTGAAAACATCATCGAAAACAACTGAAATTCATTCAAATGACGTCATAAAAAAATAACACGCCTGGCTCTCTCTATAAAAGCAACATTTCATTCATAAATAATTCCCCCATTCATGTCATTCATCACAACACTATAATAATTTATTTTATTTAAAAATTAAGACCATTGAGCTACAAGTAAGTAAACTCAATGCGTAAAACTTCATCGAAAAATATCGTCCTTCTCTTTCTAAAATCAATGAATATTTCATTCATATCAGCTAAGCAGACTCCATGGACTAAATGATTTTGTGTTAAAGAATTACAGCGATTCTAATACAACTCATTCTACATATTTTGCTGTTTACATTTTACATAGGTGAAAAATAGGCTTAATAGTAGAAATAATGAAATTTGGAAGAGCATTTAAACTGAAATATATTGTCATTGCGTTGTTTCAGTATGTAGATGCACAGAATTTAGGCAAAAATAAAGTAGTTTTAGGACAGATACAACACTCAATATGAATTAAAAAGAACTTTAAAAATCACGATTTTGACACAAGATGGATGCCATATATCATTTTGAAGTGGGTCATGTGATCGTTTCATATCATGGACACGTGATCGCTTCATATAAGAGGTGTTATTCGCTTCATATAAGAGGTGTTATTATTATTTTAATTTTTATTTAAAAAACAACTGAATATATTTCGCTGAATTTTTTTTTATATATTTTATGGAACAATTTGAATATTGCCTAAAACTTTCGAAGTAATTTGTGAATTTTAAATCCGCTTAAAAAATGCTTGAAAAATTAGGTCCCATAGGGCTCAATGTATTCCATTTTTTCAACCCGGGTTCAATCCAAAATTAATTGGGTGATATTATTCATTTATATTCTCATAGGTCCAATAGACCGTCTGAACAACATACTAAAATTTCATTTTGATTAAGTCATTCTTACGGCAGTTATCGTGCTAACGGACAGACAGACAGACAGACAGACAGAATGACCAAAGTCATAAACACTTTTCAACTTTGTTGTAAAGTGTTAAAAAGTTAGGATATGCATTGAAAATTAAGTTTAAAAAAAATTTACAATGGAAACCTTGAAAAAAAAAAACAAGAAAGATCAATCATGCATAAAGCATTGATTATGAAACACTTTCCAACTTCAATGCAATTTTATATAAACATCTCTAAAATACGATACATTCCTCGGTAATATTTTTAAAATTATCACAATACTGCATTAATTAATTATATTTGAAAACTTAAACCTTCATCGAAAAAAATGAACTTCATTCAAATGACGGCATTGAAATATAAATTGCTTGGTTTAAACATCTCTAAAATGCGATACATTCCTCGGTAATAATTTTAGAAATATCATAATACTACAATAATTTATTATATTTGAAAACTTCATCGAAAAAAACTGAAATTCATTCAAATGACGTCATAGAAATAACAACACGCCTGGTTCTCTCTATAAAAGCTGCATTTCATTCATAACATTTTTCCATTTATTTCATTCATAACATTTTTCCATTTATTTCATTCATAACATTTTTCCATTTATTTCATTCATCACAGTATTAAAATAATTTATTTTATTTAAAAACTTAAGACCATGGAGCTACAAGTAATGAAACTCTATACTTAAAACTTCATCGAAAAAAATCGTCCTTCTCTTTTTAAAATCAATGAATATTTCATTCATATCAGCTAAGCAGACTCCATGAACTAAATAATTTTGTGTTAAAGAAATACAGCAATTCCAATACAACTCATTCTACATATTTTGCTGTTTACATTTTACATAAGTGAAAATTAGGCTTCGTTGTAGAAATAATCAAATTTGGATGATCATTTAAACTCAACTGTTTTGTATTTGCGTTGTTTCAATATGTAGATGCACAGAATTTAAGCAAAAATAAAGCGGTTTTAGGACGGATACAACAGACAATATGAATTAAAAAGTACTTTAAAAATCACGATTTGTACACAAGATGATGCCATATTTTATTTTGAAGTGGATCACGTGATCTCTCCATATAAAGGATGTAATTATAATTATAATTTTTATTTAAAAAACTGCTAAATATATATTGCTGAAATTTTTTTAATATTATTTTATGGGATAATTTGAATATTTTCTAAAGCTTTCGAAGCAATTTGCAAATTTTAAATTTGCTTAAAAAATGTTTGAAAAATTAGGTCCCATAGGGCTCAATGTATTCCATTTTTTCAACCCGGGTTCAATCCAAAACTAATTGGGTGATATTATTTATTTATTCCCATCGGTCCTACAGACCGTCTGAACAACATACTAAAATTTCATTTTGATTAAGTCATTTTTACGGCAGTTATCGTGCTAACAGACAGATAGACAGACAGACAGAATTAACAAAGTAATAAACACTTTTGAACTTTGTTGTAAAGTGTTAATAAAATAACGAAGAAAAGTGACAGATACACAGAAACGGATATCATATAACGAAACAACAAGAAAGATCAATCATGCATAAAGCATTGATTATGAAACATGCAATCCGTTGAATGTTTTGATTCTCTAAAATGCGATACATTAAGCGGTGATATTTTTAACACTTTGCAATAAAGTTGAAAAGTGTTTATGACTTTGTTCATTCTGTCTGTCTGTCTGTCCGTTAGCACGATAACTGCCGTAAAAATGACTTAATCAAAATGAAATTTTAGTATGTTGTTCAGACGGTCTATAGGACCTATGGGAATATAAATGAATAATATCACCCAATTAGTTTTGGATTGAACCCGGGTTGAAGAAATGAAATACATTGAACCCTATGGGACCCAATTTTTCAAACATTTTTTAAGCGGATTTGAAATTCACAAATTGCTTCGAAAATTTTAGGTAATATTCAAATTATTCCATAAAATATATAAAAATTTTTTAGCAAAATATATTCAGTAGTTTTTTAAATAAAAATTAAAATAATTATTACACCTCTTATATGAAGCGATCACGTGATCATGATATGAAAAGATCACGTGACCTATTTCAAAATAAAATATGCCATCCATCTTGTCTCAAAATCATGATTTTTAAAGTTCTTTTTAATCATATTGAGTGTTGTATTCGTCCTAAAACCGCTTTATTTTTGCTTAAATTCTGTGGATCTACATACTAAAACAACGCAATAACAATATATTTGAGTTTTAATGATCATCCAAATTTGATTATTTCTACAACGAAGCCTATTTTTTACTTATGTAAAATGTAAACAGCAAAATATGTAGGATGAGTTGTATAAGAATTGCTGTAATTCTTTAACGCAAAAGTATTTAGCTCATGGAGTCTGCATAGCTGATATGAATGAAATATTCATTGATTTGGCAAAGAGAAGGACGATTGTTTTTTATGAAGTTTAAAGCTTAGAGTTTCATTACTTGTAGCTCCATGGTCTAAAGTTTCTAAGTAAAATAAATTATTTTAGTACTGTGATGAATGAAATAAATGGAAAAATGTTATGAATGAAATGCTGCTTTTATAGAGAGAGCCAGGCGTGTTATTTTTTCTATGACGTCATTTGAATGAATTTCAGTTGTTTTCGATGAAGTTTTCAAATATAATAAATTATTGTAGTATTATGATGATTTTAAAAATATTACCGAGGAATGTATCGTATTTTAGAGATGGTAAAACCAGGCAATTTATATTTCAATTCCGTCATTTGAATGAAGGTCATTTTTTTCGATGAAGGTTTAAGTTTTCAAATATAATAAATTAATGTAGTATTGTGATAAGTTTTAAAATATTTCTTAGGAATGTATTGCACTTCAGAGATGTTTAAATAAAATTGCAGTGAAGTCGGAAAGTGTTTCATAATCAATGCTTTAAGCGTGATTGATCTTTCTTGTTTCGAATTATCACAGAATTACAATAATTTATTTGAGCTGAAAACTTGAAACTTCATCGAAAAAAATGAACTTTATTCAAATGACGTCATCGAAATATAAATCGTCTGGCTCTCAGTAGAAAAGCAGTAAACATTTCATTCATATACTTTTATTCCAGACTCCAGAGCTAAATAACTTTGCATTAAAAAAATTCAGCTATTCTTATATAACTCATTTTACAGCTTGATGTGTTTGCAATCTGCGTACTTTAAAATTAGGCTTCGTTGTGCAAAGTTTGATGATTATTTATTCGCAAATAAAAAACAAAGCTGTTTAGGACGGATGCAACACTAAACCTAAATTTAAAAAAACTTTAAGATGGATACCATATTTTATTTTAAAGTGGGTCACGTGATCTCTTCATATTAATTATATGTGTGCTATTATTATTTTAATTTTTATTAAAAAACTACCAAACATATTTTGTTGAAATATGTTTTATATATTTTATGGGATAATTTAAATATTTCCTAAAATTTTCGAAGCAGTTTGTGAATTTTAACTTCGCTTAAAAAATGTTTGAAAAATTAGGTCCCATAGGGTTCAATGTATTTCATTTTTTCAACCCAAAACTAATTGGGTGATATTATTCATTTTCATTCATATATATTCCACAGACCGTGTCAACAACATAATAAAATTTCATTTTGATAAAGTCATTTTTACGGTAGTTATCGTGTGAACGGACAGACATACAGACAGAATGAACATAAACAATACATAAACACAAGCCATAAACACTTTTCAACTATGTTGTAAAGGTGTTAAAAATGCATCGAAAAGCTGAGAAGGGGCCTCTGGATTCAGGATTCAATTCATACGTGTAATGAAATGTAATAGTAGAAAGTAATATATGTATAAACAAGAAAGGTCAATCATGCATAAGGCATTGTGTGAGACCATGATACACTTAGACAGGTTTAAAAACAAGGATTTATGAGTTCTAACAAAAATACAAAGGAACCAGACTGATAGGCGCCAATTTACAGCACCCCTGACCCGAGAGGTCAGGGGTGCTGTAAAAATAATTTTGCTGCCCTAAAAATGGGAGCTAAATATAAAACCATGGAATCGGTTAAAGGTTTAACCAATGAGGAAGTGTTGTCTCATCGCCCTGAGGTCAACCAATGATCGCCGACGGGGCGTATATAGACCTAAGGCACAAAGCGGTGGCAACAGGCAGAAGGTTGATGAGAATATTGTTCAGAATAGATATAGACGACATTCAGATGTATCGAGTTCCACACAGAGGCAGAAAGAAGGTGGAACAGATGAGATGCAGAATGCATCAAGTTTCTCATACAGTGCAGTCATGTTAGATTTTGTATTCAGATAAGAGTCCGTGGACATATAGAGATGGTGAAACAGACAAGTTTCGATTATCAATCAAATGCAGGCCAAGAGTGTGCGTTAGCAGTTAGTATGCAGATATATAAGGTAGTGCAACAACCAATGACCCACAAAAGTCTAAAGACATCAAGAAGGTATGTGCAAATCAGATTATAAAAGGTCATTATCCTGTTTGAATAAAATATCTGGTCTCACATATCCAATCTCCTCCTTAAACATATATGATAATTGTTATAATTTAATTATGATTATAATGTTCTTAATAAATAATGTTATTTTAAAGTCAAAATGGGTGAAATTAATTGTGTAGTATTATGTTAATATATTTTATTCCAGGAACTCGCACAAAGAAATTTTGGTGGGTTTTTATGCGGTACAATGCAATATATACGGTTTACGATAACGACCATGTTAATTCTAGGTAATTTAATAAATATTAAACTCCAACATAAAGTAACCTTTCTGTTTGTTCACCACACATTAATTAAGAAATGCTTTCCAACTGAAATACAATTTTATTTAAACATCTCTAAAATGTGATACATTCAGCGCTAATATTTTTTAAATTAACACAGTACTACAGTAATTTATTATACTTGAACACTTAAAACTTCATCGAAAAAACCAATTACACAAAATTAACTTTGTTCAAATGACGTCATCGAAATATAAATCGTTTGCCTTTCTATGTAAAATCAATGAATAATTCATCTATATATATTCCAGATACCATAGATAATTAATTCTGGCGTGTGAAAAATATTCAGCAATTTTTATTCAATTCGCCTTATAATCGCTTAATTTGTTAATAATTCTGCATACGTTAAAATTAGGATTCGTTGTAGAAATAATCAAAGTCTAGTGTGATCATTTAAAATAAAAAATATTGTAATTGCGTTGGCACAGAATTTAGATACATAGATAATACTAAAAAATACGGCGGTTTTAGCACATATGCAACACTAAATATAAATTGAAATAATCTTCAACCATCAAAATCATTACACAGCGAAAAAAAATGGATGCCATTTTTATTTTTCAATGAGTCACGTAATCACTTCATATATCATAAATGTAACTATTATTTCAATTTTTCTTTAAAAAACTAATTGGCACATTTTGCTGAAAATAGTCAGAATGAACAAAGTCCGAAATACTTTACAACTATGTTGATAAGTGTTAAAAATCTGATGTGGTCAGCACACGACTTTCCCTGCCGACTCATATTCATGTTCTCTTTATTTCTGTAATATTTCATTAAAGTATGTTTAATTGCACAAAATAACACTAAATTTACATTTTACGTTCCCTGCTATACATGGTAATGTATAGGGAAAGTATTGGAATCATGCCGAAAATCACAACTCGAGTTTTCGACGGATCTACACGTTTCGAGACCTCTAGAATACGAAAAAGCTATTTTTAGCGTGACGTTTGTGCGTGTGTCTGTGTATCTGTCTGTGTGTCTGTCTGTCTGACTGTCTGTCTGTGTGTCTGTCTGTCTGTGCAATGTATGCATCCACTCTAACTAAAAAACTAAAAGACCAAATTTAACAAAATTTGGTATGTAAGTCACTTGCGTGAGACCCTGGTGCTGATTAGTTTTTGGTAGGATTTATAAAAACAGAATACGCCTTTTTTTGCGAAATGGCCCTTAAAAATTTCATGTATCCACTCTAGCTAAAATACTATTTGACCAAATTTCACAAAATTTGGTAGATAAGTTAGTTGTAGTATGATCTGGTGCTGATTAGATTTTGGTACGATTTGGAAAAGAACAACCTGCCTTTTTTTACGAAATGGCTCGCAAAAATCTAAAATAAAAACACTACGTATGCTCAAATATGTCCATTAAATGCTTGTTTAATACATAATTTTTAACGAAGAAAAGAATAAGACCAACTCCATTACACTAGGACTAGCCGTTTTCGAGATATTTTAGTTTTTTCGTATTTTCTCTACGCCACCTTTGAAAATAGGTTCAGTTACCAAATGAGAACGAAAATTGAATTAAAAGTGAATTAAATTTAAATAAAATAAAGAGAACGTGGATATAAGTCTGCAGGGAAAGTCATGTGCTGTCCACATCAAATTTTTACTTTCCCTGCAATACATGGTAATGTATAGGAAAAGTATCGGAATCATGTCGACAATCGCAATTGGAGTTTTCGATGGATCTACACGTTTCGAGACCTCTAGAATACGAAAAATTATTTTTAGAGTGACGTCTCTGTGTGTGTCTCTCTGTGTGTCTGTGTATCTCTCTGTGTGTCTGTGCAATGTATGTATCCACTCTAACTCAAAAACTAATGGACCGAATTTCATAAAATTTGGTTGATAAGTCACTTGGATGTGACCCTGGTGCTGATTAGTTTCTGATACGATTCGTAAAAACAGAACCCGCATTTTCTTGTGAAATGGCCCGTTAAAATGACATGTATCCGCTCTAGCTAAAATATTAATTGACCCAAATTTCACAAAATTTGGTAGATAAGTTACTTGTCGGATACTCTGGTGCTGAATAGAATTTGGTACAATTCGGAAAAGAAGAACCCGCCTCTTTTACGAAATGGCCCGCAAAAATCTCCAAAATCTAAAAAAAAAAAAAAAAAAAAAAGACTACGTATGCTGAAATGTATCAATTAAATTCTTGTTTTATACGCAATTTTTGACGAGGAAAATAATATAACACACTCCATTATACTTTAGGACTAACCGTTCTCAAGATATTTGAGATTTCTTGCATTTTTGTTACGCCGCTATCGGAAAACTGTCCGATTACCAAATAAAAACAAAAATTGAATTGAAAATGCAAATTTAGTGTTATTTGGTGCAATTAAACTCAATCTATTGTATTATTAAAGAAATAAAGGAAATATGAATTTGAGTCTGTAGGGAAAGTCATGTGTTGCCTACATCAGGTTTTTTACTTTCCCTGCAATACATGGTAATGGTAATGTATAGGGAAAGTATTGGAATCATGCTGAAAATCGCAACTCGAGTTTTTGGCGGATCTAGACGTTTGGGACCTTTAGAATACGAAAATACTATTTTTAGTGTGATGTCTGTGTGCGTGTCTTTCTCTGTGTCTGTCTGTGCATTGTATATATCCATTCTAATTCAAAAACTAATGGACCGAATTTCATAATATTTGGTACTTCAGTCACTTGGGTATGACCCTGGTGCTGATTAGTTTTTGGTACGATTCGGAAAAAAAGAACCCGCCTTTTTTTGCGAAATGGCCCTCAAAAATGTCATGTATCCACTCTAGCTGAGATACTAATTGACCAAATTCCACAAAATTTGGTAGATAAGTTACTTGTGGGATACTCTGGTGCTGATTAGATTTTGGTACAATTCAGAAAGGAACAACCTGCCTTTTTTTACGAAATGGCCCGCCAAAATCTACAAAAAACTCTACGTATGTTCAAATGTATCTATTAAATGTGTGTTTCATACGTAATTTTTGACGAGGAAAAAAATAAGAACTACTCTATTACTCTAAGACTAACCGTTCTCGAGATATTTGAGATTTTTCGCATTTTTGTTATGCCGCCATTAGAAAAATGTCCAATTACCAAATAAAAGCAGAAATTGAATTAAAAATGCAAATTTAGTGTTATTTTGCGCAATTAAACTCAATTTAATGAATTCTTAAAGAAATAAAGAAAAAATGAATTTGAGTCTGCAGGGAAAGTCATGTGTTTCCCCATCAGATTTTTAATTCAATTTTTACTTTCCCTGCAATACATGGTAATGTATAGGGAAAGTATTGGAATCATGCCGAAAATCGTAATTCGAGTTTTCGACGGATCTACACGTTTCGAGACCTCTAGAATACGAAAAAACTATTTTTAGCGTGATGTCTGTGTGTCTGTCTGTCTGTGCAGATTTTGTTTCCACTCTAACTAAAAAAGTAATTGACTGGATTTCATAAAATTTGGTACGTAAGTCGCTTGTGGGCGAATCTGGTGCTGATTAGTTTTAGGTAGGATTCTGGATAAAAGAACCCGCCTTTTTTTGCGAAATGACCCGCAAAAGCTTGTATCTACTCTATTTGGAAAACTAATGGAGCGAATTCCACAAAATTTGGTAGATAAGTCACTTTTGGGACACCTTGGAGCTGATTAGATTTTGGTATGATTCGGAAAAAAATAACCTGCCTTTTTTTGCAAAATAGGCCGCAAATATCGCCAAAATCTAAAATAAAAAACTACGTATGGTCAAATATATCCATAAAATGCTTGTTTAATGCGTAATTTTTAACGAAGAGAAGAATAAGACCAACCCCTTTACACTAGGACAAGCCGTTCTCGAGATATTTTAGTTTTTTCTTATTTTCTCTACGCCACCTTTGAAAAGAAGTCCAGTTATCAAATGAGAATGAAAATTGAATTAAAAGCGAATTAAATTTAATTAAAATAAAGAGAACGTGGATATAAGTCTGCAGCGAAAGTCATGTGCTGCCCACATCAGATTTTTACTTTCCCTGCAATACATGGTAATGTATAGGGAAAGTATTGGAATCATGTTGAAAATCCCAACTCGAGTTTTCGACGAATCTACACGTTTCGAGACTTCTAGAATGCGAAAAAACTATTTTTAGCGTGAAGTCTGTGGGTGTGTCTGTCTGTGCAATGTATGTGTCCACTTTAACTAAAAAACTACTGGACCTAATTTCATAAAATTTGGTAAAAAAAGTCACTTGTATGAGACCCTGGTGCTGATTAGTTTTTGGTAGAATTCGTAAAAACAGAACCCGCCTTTTTTTGCGGAATGGCCCTTAAAAATTTCATGTATCCGCTCTAGCTAAAATACTAATTGACCAAATTTCCCAAAATTTGGTAGATAAGTTACTTGTAGGATACTTTGGTGCTGATTAGATTTTGATACGAATCGGAAAAGAACAACCTGCCTTTTTTACGAAATGATCCTCAAAAATTTGATGTATCCACCCTAGTTAAAATACAAATTAACCAAATTTCACGAAATTTGGTAGATGAGTGACTTCTAGGATGCTCTGGTGCTGATTAGATATTTGTACAATTCGGAAAAGAACAACTTGCCTTTTTTTACAAAATGACCAGCAAAAATCGTTAAAATCTAAAAAAAAAAAAAAAAACAGACTACGTATGCTCAAATGTATCAATTAAATTCTTGTTTTATAAGCAATTTTTGACGACGTAAAGAATATAACACACTTCATTATACTTTAGGACTTACCGTTCTAAAGATATTTGAGATTTCTTGCATTTTTGTTACGCCGATTTCGGAAAAAATGTCCCATTACTAAATAAAAACAAAAATTTAATTCAAAATGCAAATTTAGTGTTATTTGGTAAATTAAATTTAAAGTGAATTAAATTTAATTAAATTAAAGAGAATGTGGATATAAGTCTGCAGGGAAAGTTATGTGCTGCCCACATCAGATTTTTACTTTCCCTGCAATACATGGTAATGTATAGGGAAAGTATTGGAATCATGTCGAAAATCGCAACTCGAGTTTTCGACGGATCTACACGTTTCAAGACCTCTAGAATACGAAAAAACCATTTTTAGCGTGATGTCTGTGTGTGTGTCTGTCTGTGTATCTTTAACATAACTTTAATGCATTTTTAACGTGACAAATCCTTGAGCGTAACTTTTACTTCAGTTAGCCCCCCCCCCCCCCTATTTTACTTTAATGTAAATTAGGACTATGCAATGTTTTCACCTGGAGGAGTCCGTCCACATGTGTTCAGGAATTTTATGAACGAGAGAGCAGGTGGGAGGATGTTAATATACTTAATACATCCGTCGTTTCCTTAATCTTAATACATTCTTAATACACCAGTCGCTATGCTTAAAATACGTATATATATATATATATATATATATATATATATATATATATATATATATATATATATATATCAGTGTTTTCTTCAGGTATTCTTATTTGTTTCCTATATCATTTTTCAATCTTCATGTATGTTGTCCAAGTAATTAGGATTTATGAATATAATCTCTAATTTCAGAAACATGCATTTTGTGTTCATTTTGATTAAATACCTGGACTTGCAGAAGAGTTTTTTCGAAATGAACAATTCATGTAGACTTAATACTTTTCCACGTGTATAGCTTTAAAGCTAGGATGTTATTTGAATTTTTATTATCGAATCCACTCTATTAATATTTGTTGATTATTTTTGGCTCGATGACTAGAACTTTGCATTTTATTTTCCACATGATTCATGATTCTCTATATACTTTTTATTATGTAGGCATCATTTAAAGTTAGGGTTTTACTTCGCTCTATTTTATCATTGGATTTTCAAATTATTTTTACTATATATATATTAAAAACATATATATAGGCATAAATACATACATGAGCGTCCCCTCTACATGTCGCTCAGGAGCCGCCACTCCACCAGAATGTGGATAATATCATTGGGTTTTTGTCGTTTTAGTCAGTTTCACTGTATTATTAAAACCAGTTATCAGAACAAAATGTATGATTGAACTATAGTCGTCATTTTATTGTTGTGCTGCACCTTACGAGTTTTCTTAATAGCAATGTTATGTCTCATTCGATTCACTATTGGCGATATCAACATTTCCAGTGTTGTGTGAAATAGCTTAGCTTTATGTGCTTCTATTTGTTAATAGATGGCAGCACTTACGAAATATTCAAATATTTTCAGATTCTTCAATTTATTTTTATTAACCTTGAATATTATAACCTTGGTTTGGCGCTCTTATTTGTCTAAACATGTATTCTATTTCTCTATGATCATTTAAATAGACGCTTCTGTATGTGTACAAAGTTTCAATTGTTTAGTTTTCGAATTTCCATTTGAAACGTTCTATTTGCTTATAAAAATGGTTAATATTTAATGTTAAGTAGCTTCGTATCGAAAGCAAAAAGTATTTTAAATGTTCAACTGCAAAAAATATGCACAACATGCATAGAATATTTAAACTTTATGAGAGAAATGTTAATATATTTTTGATAAAATGTGAGAATATACTTATTTTAATTCAAGTAGTGTATTAGATTTTGTTCGGTATGCTTTTCTTGTTCTCTTTCTTGCTGCATATTTCTTGAATCATTTAATGGATTAAAGTATCATGGAATTGAATATTTGTTTTATAAATAATTGATTATTTCGTTGTTCCTGTTTTGAAAAAATAAAACTGAAAAAGTTTTGAATGAAACAGATAGCTGATTTCATACTTATCTATTGATATTTACAATCAGAATATAGTGTGACAATATTATGTGTATATATTTATTAATATTATATGTTTACGAATTGTTAAACAATATACTAGAAGATGGCGCCACCAAACTACTTTTGGTTTTGATGATGTAATAACATCTTGCTCGTGATTTATATGTTTGTTCGAAATGTGTTTGTTTTCAACACGTCTGTGTCTGCGAGTAAATTTGTTCAGGCTTTAAAGGGTTATTTTATATTTTGATAACTGTTTATTCTTATTACTTATTACTGCCTTTAAAAGGTGCGTTTGATTGAATAGAATCTGAAGTAATATTTTAAAATTTCTGGCATTTTGATCTGTGAATATATTTTTGCATTTGAATATAACTTTTTAAAATATTAGATATGTTCAATTGAAGCATTGGATAATGCATATGTTTATTCTCCATCTCCATCCATTATTCTCCATACATAAAGATCTGTGAATATATTTTTGCATTTGAATATAACTTTTTAAAATATTAGATATATTCAGTTGAAGCATTGGATAATGCAGATGTTTATCATTTAAGTAAATTGGTACAATATTTTTTTTACATAATTAAATTAGTATTAGGCTATACATTTTATTATTAAAATAACCTTGGGCATTAGTGAGCTTGCTCACTAATCGCTTTCAATCACTGCAGGGATTTCGCCTTTTTAAAATCCTTATTTCTACTTGGTGTATTAGATCTACCTATTTACATTAAATTGTGGTTTAAATTGAAAGGATTATTTTAGGAATTATCTATGTGATAAGATATGCTTGATATTTTTGATTGTACTGTTAAATCGGATGATAGTGATATGGTTATTGGAAATTATTAACTTGGCTGAAACAGTTACTGAAAATTTTATCAGTTCTCGGGTCTGTTGAATATATTTCAAATGTATCCGGCAGAAATTTGCAGTTAGATTATTTTGTTTAGTATGTCGATCGACCGAGTCTGTTGCATAATTGACTTTGATGGCTTCAATTTCAGGAACTTTGAAAATGGTTCTACGTATAAAAATGAATTTCTGATTCGTGAAATTGGATTCGTACGTATCGACCCCTGGTACGGGAATTTCCTCGCAAAATCGTACCGTTTCGATTTGAACTTTTATGATTTTAGCCATTCCAAAGATGCCTGGCAAACCATCAACTACCAGTCCAGGTATATTACCGGACTGTCATTTAAGCCGGAACAGTGTGAGCCAGTCTATGACTACAGTAAAAGATTTGCTTGCATAAAAAGTATTTATAAAATGTGCTGCCAACCTGGATTGGACGTGGTGGCTTTTAAAGCCGGTGTTTGGGAAAAGCAGCTACTGGATGAACTTGATATTCCATGCATCGACATTCATCAATACGGCTGTTTGAACTACGAAGAACTTGTGAAACGGAAGATGGTTTTTTCGAATCTTAATGACTGTGGTTATCACAAGCGAATATGTAATTCTGTAGCCGTTGTCCACTGCCCAATGGCCGAAGTCACAGCTTTTAGGGACTGGCTGCTTTTCCAATATCCTGTTCGGTAAGTGATTTCAGTCGTTTATTAAAATGAATATGTATAAAATATATCGGTCAAAGTGCTTTTAAAATTAACAGAAAATAAAAATATTCGTTACTAAAACAATATTATATAAAAAAAAGTATCAACTGGTGTTGGACGTAAAAAAAGCTTCCTCGGGATAAATATAGTCATTTCAACCAAAGCAGGAAAACGCTTTAGCAGGAGTGACTGCTCTGTTTCTGAGAAATGAAGCTTTCTTTGATACCGAAACCAGTTGATAGTCGCATATTTGTTGTTTCTGTTGTTCTTAATTAATACTTTTTATTTTCAGTTGAATATATAATATAGTTGAAATGTTGTTTATAATTGAAATATTAGTTAAAATATTGCTTTCGTAATAAGATCCATACACACAAAAGTACTTTAAGATTCCTTTATTACAAAGGGGGAAATTGTTTTCCTATTGGGAGCTTTCTAAATCAAAGGACAGATGACAGAAACCTCACTAGCAAAGGCAAGATTGCGTTTGACTGTGTCTTTGCTGGTGTGGTTTCGCATTTTTATCTTAAAGGTGGCTGCTTTTCACCTAATGAATCGATTGATAGCATTACTAATTGTATTTTAACGAAATTTTGAATTTACAATTATTTTTGCAGCAGTTTGAGCAATTTGATTTAAATTACCAATGTTATTAAAAAACAACATATATTTTTACTTTTCCTACAATGCATAGTATATGTTAAATGTTGTAACCATATAACACTGTCTTACCTTATGGTTTTTGTCTTATTCCGCAGCATACAGTCGTCATCGTATTTAGGGGGAGTCAGAGGGGTGCTAAAGCACCCCCATGGAAAATTGTTAATTTAATTAAAGACCAATATAAGAGAAAAAAAATAAGAAAATTGCATTTTGGAATTAGAACATTTAACTACAACTTTGTGTTTTCGCCAACGTGTATATTAATAAAAACAATTTAAACTTATACCTAAATGAAAAACTTAGGATCATTGTATTTGGTTTGTTTATGAATGTCTAATTTGTTAGTTTAGTTGCTCCGTCTCCAGGAACTTTAGAATTCTGTTATAAAAGAGGAAATATTTTTTAAAGGTGGTACACACTCATTTTTAAAAATGGGTACATACTAATTTTTAAAACTGTTATATACAATAATTCTTAAAATGTGATGCTCATATCATCTATTCCTGTTCACATTTACTTTGTAACAATACATATTTCAAGGTTGATTGATAGTAAATCTAAGTTTTGAATGTAATCAATTTTAGAACCCCCTTCCTCTCTCAGAATAAAATCCTGCGTACGCCCATACGATTGTGCTGTATAAGAAAAGCTTGAAGACATGTAGATTCATTTTTTAAAGTCCGCTGTATTCGTTAGGTTCATTAAGTTAAAATTTCTCAAATGTTAATAGAAAAGAAAAACTTCGTAAGGTTTATAATCGGGCGGAACTTCCATAATGCGGAACCTAGCAATGGGAAGGGGGGCAGATACTTAACGGACCCGAAAGAAAAAGAAAAATAACACTTTTAGTAAATTACAACAAATAAAGCTGCTGCTTGTAAAAAAAAAAAATGTTAAACTTGTAGAAAGCAGGTATATGTCAGTTAGGTGACAATTGTTTTGAGGGCGTGTAAGTCCCCATCATCAGGACAAAAGAACAGGTAAAACAGTATTGATTTCAATTCGGTTGCTTCGATTTATTACCACATGTTGTGGGAACCGAATTTCTGGATCCCTGAGTGGCTGGGATAATAAAATGTTGTCTACAGTGTAGTTGTTAAATTATAGGTCAACTTGTTAAATTATATGTCTATTCCTATTTTTCGTTTTATTGAAGGATAATAACACACCATACCCCTTTTATTATTGCTTACATTCTACATAGAAAATTCTGAATATATATCATATAACTGAGATTGACTAAGTATATATCATATAACTGAGATTGACTAAGTGATAAATTTACAGCTAAAACTGCTGAAGGTAGAAATTTGAAACTTTGCATACATATGGGACTTGACCAAGAAGTAATGAGTAAAATCTGAAGTATAAAGTTTATTCGGAAAACTTATAAATCTCGAATTTCTTATTCCAAGATTCTTCCATAGCTATAAGTTGAACAGGGCTAGTCGCATAAAATTTATTTTAATACCATAATGCATAGAAAAAAAAATATATATCATAAATTTTCTGAATTTATTTTATTGCCGTACATCCAACTATTCTTTTAGATATTTTAATTTATAGTTATACCAGACGATTTTTTTATTTTATTTTATAATTAATTTTTTATACTATATTTGATTCCATTTGTAACCACAGTAACAGCTACGCAGCAAATAGCGAAATCTCATGTTGTGCGTGCGAAATCGTCTGCTGACTCACCTAATCATAATTTTCACTAGCAGTATATCTTGGTACTGAATACATAATATAAAAAATCTGATGTGGGCAACACATGACTTTCCTTATATAATGTAATGAATTTGCTACTTTTACAGTAAAAAAAATAGGTTTTTCTTATAGTAGATACTAATATTCTTTCCAAAATATTGAATTTTCGACAATTAGTCGTCATTTTCATTGATTTAGCGTCATTTTCATCCATTTGGCGAGATTTTCGTTAATTTGGCAACATTTCAAAAAGTCGCCAAGTTGGCGACATTCCGCCAAATTCGTCGCCAAAATCTCGCCAAGCGTTATGCACTAAGAAATAAGTTATTCTTACATTCTTACAGCAGATAAATGACTACTGGCGTTCAAACACAAAAGGGTTACTCAGAGTATCTTTTTTCATGAATGGAACGAGCTAGATCCACGAGAATGATGTCACCCAATTTATCGCATGGCAGTACATATGAAAAGTGAACATGTTTATCAAAAGGAAATTTTTTTTTTCATTTTATATGACTTTTTGATATTTTTTTTTTAAATGTACAATATCTCGAGAACGGCTCGTGTTAGCGTTCTAAAATTTATGTCAATCGTTTTCTAATGAAAAATTACATAAGAAATGTCTGTTTACGTAACTTTATTAGTGGTTTTGTTTTTTTGACGATTTTTTCAAAATTTCATTCGAAAATTTAGGGGGGTTCTGAACATTCGATTGCGTATAAAAACAATAGGCTTCCAGTGTTTACGGATTGTGATTTTTGTACTAAATTTGGTTCAAATCGGTCCATTCGTTCGTCAGTTATCGTCTGCACAGACCCACTGACATAGACCCACTGACACACACAGACATCACTTCAAAAATATTTGATTCGTGATCAGGGATGCTTGAAACGTGCTCTCCCGTCGAAAACTCGAATTCGAATTTTCGACCCCGTCACAATACTTTCCTTATACATTATGTATATAAGGAAAGTAAAAAAAACCTTAATATTTACAATGTTGTACAAATTCCTGTAGTATTCTAGACAACATTGTTATTCAGAACATTCTATTAAGATATTTAATTTAATTCTCCTAAAAAAAAGTATAAGAATCTCTGTTCCGCTATACAAAATTATCTATTCTATTATCTATTATTGATTCTTATTCTTGCTTTTTGTAAACAAATTTACAAAAAACAAGAAAATGAATCAATATATACCTAAATGAAAGCGCTAAAATTGTATTGACAGATATAACCGTCTTACTTATATTCTTATAGATTAGAAGTTATACCCGTACTACAATATATGAGTTTAAAATTCTTTGTTAAAATAAAACAGATGACTTAAAAAATTGAAATATCAATAATCCGTATAATTTTTAAACCCGAAGGCCGCAATTGATGTAATCTTGTCAGAAATGCAATTTCGGTAGAATTTATTTTATATAATACATTTCTTAATATAAATTAGAGAAAAATTAATAAGAAAGATCAATCATGCATAAAGCATTGATTATGAAACACTTTCCAACTGCAATGTAATTTTATTTAAACATCTCTAAAATGCGATACATTCAGTGGTAAAATTTTAATATTGGCACAATACTACAATAATTTATTATATTTGAAAACTTAAAACTTCATAAAAAAAAATGAACTTTATTCAAATGACGTCATTGAAACATAAATCGCCTGGCTCTCTCTCTATATAAAAGCAGTAAATATTTCATTCATCACAATACTACAAAAATCTGATGTGGGCAACACATGACTTTCCTTATATAATGTAATGAATTTACTACTTTTACAGTAAAAAAATAGGTTTTCCTTATAGTAGATACTAATATTCTTTCCAAGATATTGAGTTTACGATAATTAGTCGTCATTTTCATTGATATAGCGTCATTTTCATCCATTTGGCGAGATTTTCGTTAATTTGGCAACATTTCAAAAAGTCGCCAAGTTGGCGACATTCCGCCAAATTCGTCGCCAAAATCTCGCCAAGCGTTATGCACTAAGAAATAAGTTATTCTTACATTCTTACAGCAGATAAATGACTACTGGCGTTCAAACACAAAAGGGTTACTCAGAGTATCTTTTTTCATGAATGGAACGAGCTAGATCCACGAGAATGATGTCACCCAATTTATCGCATGGCAGTACATATGAAAAGTGAACATGTTTATCAAAAGGAAATTTTTTTTCTTCATTTTATATGACTTTTTGATATTTTTTTTTTAAATGTACAATATCTCGAGAACGGCTCGTGTTAGCGTTTTAAAATTGATGTCAATCGTTTTCTAATGAAAAATTACATAAGAAATGTCTATTTACGTAACTTTATTAGTGGTTTTGTTTTTTTGACGATTTTTTCAAAATTTCATTCGAAAATTTAGGGGGGTTCTGAACATTCGATTGCGTATAAAAACAATAGGCTTCCAGTGTTTACGGATTGTGATTTTTGTACTAAATTTGGTTCAAATCGGTCCATTCGTTCGTCAGTTATCGTCTGCACAGACCCACTGACATAGACCCACTGACACACACAGACATCACTTCAAAAATGTTTGATTCGTGATCAGGGATGCTTGAAACGTGCTCTCCCGTCGAAAACTCGAATTCGAATTTTCGACCCCGTCACAATACTTTCCTTATACATTATGTATATAAGGAAAGTAAAAAAAACCTTAATATTTACAATGTTGTACAAATTCCTGTAGTATTCTAGACAACATTGTTATTCAGAACATTCTATTAAGATATTTAATTTAATTCTCCTAAAAAAAAGTATAAGAATCTCTGTTCCGCTATACAAAATTATCTATTCTATTATCTATTATTGATTCTTATTCTTGCTTTTTGTAAACAAATTTACAAAAAACAAGAAAATGAATCAATATATACCTAAATGAAAGCGCTAAAATTGTATTGACAGATATAACCGTCTTACTTATATTCTTATAGATTAGAAGTTATACCCGTACTACAATATATGAGTTTAAAATTCTTTGTTAAAATAAAACAGATGACTTAAAAAATTGAAATATCAATAATCCGTATAATTTTTAAACCCGAAGGCCGCAATTGATGTAATCTTGTCAGAAATGCAATTTCGGTAGAATTTATTTTATATAATACATTTCTTAATATAAATTAGAGAAAAATTAATAAGAAAGATCAATCATGCATAAAGCATTGATTATGAAACACTTTCCAACTGCAATGTAATTTTATTTAAACATCTCTAAAATGCGATACATTCAGTGGTAAAATTTTAATATTGGCACAATACTACAATAATTTATTATATTTGAAAACTTAAAACTTCATAAAAAAAAAATGAACTTTATTCAAATGACGTCATTGAAACATAAATCGCCTGGCTCTCTCTCTATATAAAAGCAGTAAATATTTCATTCATCACAATACTACAAAAATCTGATGTGGGCAACACATGACTTTCCTTATATAATGTAATGAATTTACTACTTTTACAGTAAAAAAATAGGTTTTCCTTATAGTAGATACTAATATTCTTTCCAAGATATTGAGTTTACGATAATTAGTCGTCATTTTCATTGATATAGCGTCATTTTCATCCATTTGGCGAGATTTTCGTTAATTTGGCAACATTTCAAAAAGTCGCCAAGTTGGCGACATTCCGCCAAATTCGTCGCCAAAATCTCGCCAAGCGTTATGCACTAAGAAATAAGTTATTCTTACATTCTTACAGCAGATAAATGACTACTGGCGTTCAAACACAAAAGGGTTACTCAGAGTATCTTTTTTCATGAATGGAACGAGCTAGATCCACGAGAATGATGTCACCCAAATTATCGCATGGTATTACATATGAAAAGTGAACATGTTTCGCAATAGGATATATATATGATTTTTAATGATTTTTTCAAAATTTCATTCGAAAATTTAGGGGGATTCTGAACATTCGGTTGCTTATAAAAACAATAGGCTTCCAGTGTTTACGGATTGTGATTTTTGTACCAAATTTTGTTCGAATCGGTCCATTCGTTCGTCAGTTATCGTCTCCACAGACTCACTGACACACACACACACACACTTTGTTGATTTTTGTTTGATTCGTGATCAAAAATGTTTGATTCACAAAATGTTTGATTCGTGATCAGGGATGCTTAAAACGTAGTCTCCCGTCGAAAACACGAATTCGAATTTTCGACCCCGTCACAATACTTTCCTTATACATTATGTATATAAGGAAAGTAATAATTTATTTTACTTAAAAACTTAAAACCATGGAGGTAAAAGTAACTTAAATCTACGCTTAAAACTTCACGGTGGAAAAGTCTGCTATAAAATCGTCTACTTCTGTATGTAAAATCAAGGAATGTTTCATTCATATAAGCTATATTGCAGTGCAGACTCCAAAGCTAAATAATTTTGTGTTAAAGAAATTCAGCAATTCTTTACAATTCATCTTATAGCTTGATGTGTTTACATTATCCAGAAGTGAAAAGTAGGCTTCGTTGTAGAAATAATCAAAGTTTGATGATCATTTAAGCTCAAATATATTGTAATTTTGTTGTTTCAGAATATACATATATGCACAGAAATTAAGCAAAAATAAAGCGGTTTTAGGACGGATACAACACTAGATATAAATTAAAAAGAACTTCAAAAGTCACAATTTTGACACAAGATGGATGGCATTGATCCTTTAAACTCAAACCATATTACTTTCCTTATATACATAATGTATAAGGAAAGTATTGTGAAGGGAAATTCGAATTCGAGTTTTCGACGGGAGAGCACGTTTCAAGCATCCCTGATCACGAATCAAACATTTTTGAAGTGATGTCTGTGTGTGTGTGTGTGTGTGTCAGTGGGTCTGTGCAGACGATAACTGACGAACGAATGGACCGATTCGAACAAAATTTGGAACAAAAATAACAAACCGTAAACACTGGAAGCCTATTGCTTTTATACGCAATCGAATGTTCAGAACCCCCCTAAATTTTCGAATGAAATTTTAAAAAAATCGTCAAAAAATTAAAACCGCTAATAAAGTTACTCAAATAGACATTTCTTATGTAATTTTTCATTAAAAAACGATTGACATAAATTTTAGAACGCTAGCATGAACCGTTCTCGAGATATTTCACATTTTTCAAATAAATTTATCCAAAAAATCCCATAAATTAAAAAAAAATATTAACTGTTAAGAAACATGTTCACTTTTCATATGTAATATCATACGATAAATTGAGTGACATCATTCTCGTGGATCTAACTCGTTCCATTCACGAGTAATCATATTTTGAGTAATACTTTTGTATTTGAACGCCATAGTCATTTATCTGCTGTAAGAATAACTTATTTCTTCGTCCATAACTTATTTCTTCGTCCATCCTTGGCGAGATTTTGGCGGAATGTCGCCAACTTGGCGACTTTTTGAAATATTGCCAAATTAACGGAAATCTCGCCAAATGGATAAAAATGACGCTAAATCAATGAAAATGACGACTAATTGTCGAAAATTCAATATCTTGGAAAGAATATTAGTATCTACTATAAGAAAAGCCTATTTTTTTTACTGTAAAAGTAGTAAATTCATTACATTATATAAGGAAAGTCATGTGTTGCCGACATCAGATTTTTTTATTTTGAAGTGGGTCACATAATCTCTTCATATAATATAGGTGTAATTATTATTTTAATTTTTTTTTTAAAAACTACAGTATATATTTTGCTGAAATTTTTTTCATATTTTTTAATGGGATAATTTGAATATTTACTAAAACTTACGAAACAATTTGTGAATTTTAAATTCGCTTAAAAAAATGTTTGAAAAGTTAGGTCCCATGGGATTCAGTGTATTTCATTTTTTCAACCCGGGTTCAATCCAAAACTAATTGGGTGATAGTATTCATTTACATTCCCATAGGTCCCACAGACCGTCTGAACAACATATTAAAATTTCATTTTGATAAAGTCATTTTCACGGCAGTGATCGTGCGAATGGACAGACAGGCAGATAGAATGACCAAAGTCGCAAACACTTTTCAACTATATTGTAAAGTGTTAATAAAAATCTTGTATAAACACATTAGATTCAATTCCCTTGTTAAGCCACATAATATAATTTTCTTTAAATAAATTGACGGAAATATATCGTCTGCATAATGCTATCTCTATAGAAGTTTAATTGTTCTTTTTACTTTCCTTATATACATAATGTATAAGGAAAGTATTGTGACGGGGTCGAAAATTCGAATTCGAGTTTTCGACGGGAGAGCGCGTTTCAAGCATCCCTGATCACGAATCAAACATTTTTGAAGTGATGTCTGTGTGTGTGTGTGTGTGTGTGTGTGTGTGTGTGTGTGCGTGTAAACGTATTCGAATGTTCCGAATCCCCCTGAATTTTCGAGTGAAATTTTGAAAAATCGTCAAAAAAATCAAAACCGCTAATAAAGTTACGCAAATAGACATTTCTTATGTAATTTTTCATTAGAAAACGATTAACATAAATTTTTTAACGCTAACATGAACCGTTCTCGAGTTATTGCACATTTTTCATTAGAAAACGATCAACATAAATTTTTTAACGCTAACATGAACCGTTCTCGAGATATTGCACATTTTTAAAAAAAATTGTCAAAAAGTCATATAAAATAAAAAAAATATATTTCCTATTGAGAAACATGTTCACTTTTCATATGTAATACCATGCGATAAATTGGGTGACATCATTCTCGTGGATCTAGCTCGTTCCATTCATGAGAAAAGATACTTCGAGTAATACTTTTGTATTTGAACGCCAATAGTCATTTATCTGCTATAAGAGTAACTTATTTCTCCGTCAGTAAAGCTTGGCGAGATTTTGGCGACGAATTTGGCGGAATGTCGCCTACTTGGCGACTTTTTGAAATGTTATCAAATTAACAAAATCTCGCCAAATAGATTAAAATGACGCTAAATCAATGAAAATGACGACTAATTGTCGAAAATTCAATATTTTGGAAAGAATATAAGTATCTACTATAAGAATAACATTTTTTTAACTGTAAAAGTAGTAAATTCATTGCATTATATAAGGAAAGTCATGTGTTGCCCACATCAGATTTTTTTTCTTATTAAAATCCCGACAACCCCTGGTCCTAGGAACTTGAAACATGGACTAAATTTCAAGTGGGCTATTCCAAGACTATCCACAAAATTCATGAAATGCGATGCTGCCGTTCTCCCGTGATGATGAAACATACATACACACCCACAGACAGATTTTCAATTTTATATAGTTAATTTATATTTTGTTTAAAATGTTTAAAAATGTTAATAAGAACCCAAAGCGTGATACAGTGTTTGGAATTGAATTATTGTTTCTCACGCCGCAATTTTATTGTTAACAGAATTATTATAAAATGTTTGCTATTATTATGATTAAATTCGAAAGGGTTTTCGATAATCAAAAATGACTAGTCATTTATAACAATGTATTTTTACTTTCCCTGCAATTCATGATGGTAATGTATAGGGAAAGTATTGGAATCATGTTGAAAATCGCAACTCGAGTTTTCGATGGATTTACACGTTTCGAGGCCTCTAGAATACGAAAATACTATTTTGAACGTGACGTCTGTGTGTGTGTCTGTCTCTGTATGTGTGTGTGTTGAAGACCCAGACCGTCCGACTCGTCCAAAGGACTAAGAGCAACTATTTGGACGGCCGGTGTATGTGTGTGTGTGTGCAATGTATGTATCCACTCTTAACTCAAAAACTAATGGACCAAATTTCATAAAATTTGGTAGGTAAGTCACTTGGATGTGACCCTGGTGCTGATTAGTTTTTGGTACTATTCGTAAAAACAGAACCCGCCTTTTTTTGCGAAATGACCCGCAAAAATTTCATGTATCCACTCTAGCTAAAATACTAATTGACCAAATTTCTCAAAATTTGGTAGATAAGTTACTTGTGGGATACTTTGGTGTTGATTAGATTTTGGTACGATTCGGAAAAGAACAACCTGCCAATGGCACCAAAGAATCTTAGGTACATCGCTTTTTGATTTTTACGTTTATATTACTTTCCTTATATACATAGTGTATAAGGAAAGTATTGTGACGAGGTCGAAAATTCAAATTCGAGTTTTCAAAATGCAATGTTCAAGCATCCCTGATCACGAATCAAACATTTTTGAAGTGATGTCTGTGTGTGTGAAAGTATGTGTTTGTGTGTGTCTCAGTGAGTCTGTGGAGACGATAACTGACGAACGGATGGACCGATTCGAACGAAATTTTGTATAAAAATCCCAATCCGTAAACACTGGAAGCCTATTCTTTTTATACGCTATCGAATGTTCAGAACCCCCCTAAATTTTCGAGTGAAATTTTGAAAAAATCGTCAAAAAATCAAAACCGCTAATAAAGTTACGCAAATTGACATTTCTTATGTAATTTTTCATTAGAAAACGATTGATATAAATTTTAGAACGCTAACATGAACCGTTCTCCAGATATTGCACATTTTTGAAAAAAGTTATCAAGTCATATAAAATAAAAAAAAATATTTCCTATTGAGAAACATGTTCACTTTTAATATGTAATATCCATGCGATAAATTGGGGGACATCATTCTCATGGATCTAGCTCGTTCCATTCATTTAAAAAGATACTTTGAGTAATACTTTTGTATTTGATCGCCTATAGTCATTTATCTGCTGTAAGAATAACTTATTTCTTCGTCCATAACGCTTGGCGACGATTTTGGCGGAATGTCGCCAACTTGGTGACTTTTTAAAATGTTATCAAATTAACGAAAATCTCGCCAAATGGATAAAAATGACGCTAAATCAATGAAAATGACGACTCATTGACGAAAATTCAATATCTTGGAAAGAATATAAGTATCTACTATAAAAAAAAAACTATTTTTTTTACTGTAAAAGTAGTAAATTCATTACATTATATAAGGAAAATCATGTGTTGCCTACATCAGAATTTTTTCTTGGGATACTGATAATACATATAATCTTCGGATTATCTCTACTTGAAATTTTGTAATTAACAAAGTGCGAATCATCTCCTGATCTTTATCGCATTGTCTATGTTTTAATGTAAAAATAATTTTATTTTCTGTTTTTACAATGTATTCTGAAGTCTGCAGAAATTGCAACAATCAAATTCGTCTTAATCACGCAAGGAACTTTCTTTAGCGGCTTTCAACTTTTAGTCTGTATTCTAATCTCTTTCATGTTTTATTTTAATTGGAAAGAGGTGTAAGTTATTGACTGGGATGTTTATTATAGCAGCGTCAAGAAGACTGCTAGTCCGCAGGGTAATGACATGTCAACTTTAATAGCTGTTTATAGGGAAAGGAGTGAAGGGGGTGGGGCACTGAATGGCACATTGTTTATGAATGCGTAGATGGATGGGAAACGTAAGATTATGGCGAGTACTCGGAAATAGTTTGTTGTATCTACATTTTTTTTCGGTAAGATTTATGTTAATTTCTTTTTAGTTAATAATAAGTTTCTTTTTATTTTAGTTTCTATTTCTCTCTCTCTCTTTTTTTTTTAAGTTTAATAACAAGGTTCTTACGGTCGGTCCTTCAAAATAAAGACCTTGTTTTCATAAAATGTGCGAAATTACGGGAACTGCCGTATTTCGTTATAAATTACGGCGATTATGGGAACTGTTGAAATACGGAGAGGTCACGACATACATTCGTATATTATTGAATTTGAAATGCTAGAATTCAGTTTCGTACATTACTGCGAGTCCAAAAGTATCAGTTTTACATCTATTTTCTTCCATATTTCCATATCAGAGAAATATATATATATATTTTATTTTCATAGCGAGAGTAAAAATAAACAAATATTTTACTAAATCAAATTATTTCTCGCATAAATTGTATGTTTGCGCAATTCAGTTTTCAGTCACGTGATGAACGTCACGATGTAACGCGATATCGCGATTGAAATTGTCACACCGCAGAAGCCTGATGTCCAACTGTGGGCGCGATATCTGTGGAACAAATTGAGCACGAGGAAATCGGGTACGATTATTCTAGTCTATGAATTTCATAGGATATCGATTTCTAGAAGTTCGGATGAAGACAGAGGAACTCAATTTGCCGATTCTTACTTTCCCTGCAATACATGGTAATGTATAGGGAAAGTATTGGAATCGTGTCGAAAATCGCAACTCAAGTTTTCGACGGATCTACACATTTTGAGGCTTCGAGAACACGAAAAAACTATTTTTAACGTCACGTCTGTGTGTGTGTATGTGCGTGTGTGGCTGTCTGTGCAATGTATGTATCCACTCTTAGGTCAATAGCTAATGGACCAAATTTCGTAAAATTTATAGGTTAGTCACTTGTGTGTCATCCTGGTGCTGATTAGATTTTGGTACAATTCGGGATAAAAGAATCCGTTTTTTTCCCCCGAAATGGCCCCAAAAATCTCATATATCCACTCTAGCTAAAAAACTATTTGACCAAATTTCACAAAATTTGGTAAATAAGTCAGCTGCAGGAAACGATGTTTTCGTACGATTCGGAAAAGAAGAACCTGCCTTTTTTTACGAAATGGCCCGCAAAAATCTAAAACAAAAGACTACATATGTTGAAATGTATCTATTAAATGCTTGTTTATTACGTAATTTTTGACAAGAAACAGAACAAGGCTAACCCCATTACTCTAGGACCAACCGCTCTCGAGATATGTTATTTTTTTCACATTTTTATACGCTGCCTTTGAAAAAATGTCCTGTTAACAAATAAAAAAAATCTGATGTGGGCAGCACATATTTTCCCTGCAGACTCATATTCACATTTTCTTTATTTCTTTAATAATTCATTACATTGAGTTGAATTACACAAAATAACATTCATAATTATTTGAAATGGTACTAGATTTGCACTTATAATTCAAATTTCATTATTATTTAGTAAATGGACTTATTTTCAAAGGTGGCGTTGCGGAAGTGCTAAATAACTAAAATATCTCGAGAATGGTTAGTCCCAGAGTAATGGGGTTGGTCTTATTCTGTTCATCGTCAAAAATAAAAAAATTACGTTTAAAACAATTATTTATATGATATATGTGAACATATGTAGTCGTTTTTTAGAGTTTGGGAGATTTTTGCAGGCCATTTCGCTAAAACTGGTAGGTTCGTTTTTCCCGAATCGTACCAAAATCTAATCAGCACCAGGATAACCCACAAGTCACTTACCTTCATTTTTTTTAAAATTTGGTCTATTAGTTTTTCAGCTGGAGTGGATATATGCAAAGTTTGGCAAAATACATTGTTCGATACAAAATACATGGGTTTTAGAACTTAAAATACAAAATACTTTTCAAATTAAAAATATTCCAAATACAAAATACATTCAAAATACATTTAAAAAAATTGAGCAGTGCTATGTATTGAACTGGATTGAATTTCCAATGTAAAGCAATATTTGTTTATACAATTTATTTGAAATAAACAAATCTTATATTTGTTAAATTAAATAGTAACATTGTAATTTTAAAAGGATTAGAATGTGTTGAAAAAGTATGACTTGAAAAGACTATTCCCTTTGAGATTTTAAATCTCTAAGTTAATAAAGTAAAAATACTTAAGTTGGTAAAGTAAAAATAAATAAATCTATGGAAGAATACATTTTATATAACAGACAAAGATATAATAAAAGAACAAGAAATTTATGAAAAAACTTTCATATGATGGCAAATGATTCACTTACTTCATTTTTGATGGGACTATTAAGCATTTTAATTCTCTTTTGCATACATATTTCTTAGTCATTCGAATTTTCAGGAAAATCGGTAGCCATATCTCCAAAACTGGAAATGAAAACACTTAGTGAATCCATCCCTCTATCCCCTCCTCTAGAATTCGAGGTTGAATCTATATCAGTCATCATCTAAGCTCTTTGGACAGCAAATCCTTAGAAATAGATTTTTCAACGAAATTTTTTGAACCGAAAGTAAACAGAAAGTAAACAGAAGTGGGAATTTTTAATAAATCCTCAACCATCTATCGAATTTAATTTTGAATTCATATCAGTCATCATTTCAGCTCTATCTATAGCCAATCTTAAGAAATAAAGTTTCAAGAATTTCTTTTTTAAACTGGAAGTGGAAAATGAACTGAAGGTGGATATCCTTAGTGAATCCCAATTCCGCTCCGGAATTTGATCCTGAATCCATATCAGTCATTATCTCTTTCTATATCCAATTCTGATAAATATATGTTTTAAGAAAAATGGTTGAACCAGATGTAGAAAACAAACCGGAAATACAAATTATGCCGGAAGTGGATAAAGAACTGATCCTTAGTGAAGCCTGATCCTCTCTGGAATTTAATGTTGAATCCATATCAGTCATTATCTCTATCTATAGCATTCTGAATAGTAGATGTTTTAATGGTAAAATTTTTGAACCAGATGTGGAAAAGAAACCGGCAGTACAAATTCCTAGTAAACCACCCTACATCCTCCAGAATTTGATGCGAAATCCATATCATCAGCTATCATCTAAGCTATATCTATAGCCAATATTGACATATAGACGTTTAAAGTAAAATAAATGTCAATTTTTAAATAAAATGTAATAATTTTAGAAATCTATAGTAAGTCTCCAACCCCGCTGAAATATGATTGCACCTGCTGCAGCAGGTGCAACGTTTCTGTCGGCGATTTGCTCAAACGCTGGCAGAATTTGATATTCGCACGTTGTTCTTCAATCACTATTTCCATTTTCGACGAAGGCGAACGACAACAGTTCACTGACACGCATTGTCTGGAAAACATCTGCTTCTTCGTTTTCACATGTGCCTCTACGGCCTCAAAATGTTGTTCGTTGTTTTTATTGGATTTCTCTTGCATTTTTTTTTAGAAACTCATTAGTGCATTATGGCTAATCCAACGTTTTCTTGTATTTCATAATATTCTGCATCATCAGTATACAACTAGTTGTATTTACAACGTTTCGGCTACGATATTTTTATCGGATTGTAAGTTGAGTATATGGAAATAATAATATAATTCCCACTTTATGTGATTTGGTGCTTTTAATATGGGTTCTTTAGCATTTTATATTTGTTTTGCTTTCAAAGAGTTTTGGTATTTTGCTATTTTAGGAGATGAATGAACCTCGGGCTAAAAGCATTTGCAGAATCAGAGTTGCTTCTTCCTGCCTGAGTTTTAACTATGGACCTTTAGGTATTAGACAGAAAATTAATGTTATATGGTTAGGGCCGGATTGTCCATTATCCAATATTTCAATGCCCGGACAAGGTAGTTTTGGGTCTGGGAATATCATAGACAAACCCCTCCCCGAAATGTTGACATGGGAGCCCAAAATTCTATACCACAATTTAAAGTGCAAAGGCTAACTTACTGAATTCGTATTTATTTTTGAACTTGGAAAAACACCATAAATAAATTGTCGGATAATTGATCTTTCGGATTACCAATTTTCTGATTTGTGATGTTTTTACTGCATTTATTGTTCAAATGTGAACTTTCATAAAAGTTCGCTTGGGGTCTCGAAATAAATACTTCCGGTAACGCTTTTGACGGTTAGTCCAAGGACATCTAATAATGTCTTACAGGAAATGCTGAATCTTTCTGATAAAATAGGTTTTGATTTCCATGAGAAGCTAAATAAGGAATGGGATGAAAACAAATATTTTAGACTAGCCGCCTTCGGCAACCAGCCTGTTTGTTCACTAACCTTGAAAATTCTGACCGTGGCCAACTCGCTGGCGCCCAAACCCCTTGGAGTTGTTGTTGAGACCCAGACCATCTGACCTACCAGAAAGGTATAAGGTAACTATTTGGAAGGCAGGAAGTGCCACCCAATTTAGACCGGAACCCAGTGGGGAAGGCATCCACAGGGACCGTACCCTCCTTCCCACCCCAATCTCTCGGAAGGATTTACGGACCCACATGTTTAAAGTGATCGTACTCCGCGTGAACACTGCGGCAGTTTTGTCGGTGGCGGGAACCGAACCCGGACCTACCGAGTGCAATTCCCGCGCGCTAACCACTGGGCTACCGCGCCCCCAACCCCGTGGAGTTAACAAAGTTTGGTTTAGTTTAATGACGTTAAAACTAATAATGAAATTCTAAGATGAAAAATAATGTTCTAGTGGGGGTTCTTGAAAATCGATTTGTAAAGTGAATTTATTCTAATGTTTGTGAACTGTGAGATTCTGAGTTCTGTACTGTAAAACATTAAGACAAACATTTATTTTATTTTATAGTATTCTATATTAGTGACATGTGGTCAAAAATCTGTATGATACTGTGGCAGTATGTCATGCAATCGAGACTATTTTTTTAGGAGTTATTCAGAGGAGGTGCTCTGCAGATATTCGGATTTTATTTGCCGCATAGAGCGTGATATCGCGTCAGAAAATGAAAGAATTTCAATGGAATTTGGCATGTTTCTTCGAATTTGTAACAAATCTATGGATTTTTGAGCAAGACAGACTCGAATGTCTTAGAATATGAAAATGTGTTCATTCGCAGGGAAAGTCATGTGTTGGACATATTACATGTTATTTAAAAGAAGAAACTATGTGTAAACTCAATTTTTAACACTTTACAACATAGTTGAAAAGTGTTTATGACTTTGTTCATTCTGTCTGTCTGTCAGCACGATAACTGCTGTAAAAATGACTTTATCAAACTGAAATGTTAGTATGTTGTTCAGACGGTCTGTGGGACCTATGGGAGTATAAATGAATAATATCACCCAATTAGTTTTGTATTGAATCCGAGTTGAAAAAATGAAATACAATGAACCCTATGGGACCTAATTTTTCAAACATTTTTTAAGCGAATTTAAAATTCACAAATTGCTTTAAAAATTTTAAGAAATTTTCAAATTATCCCATAAAATATATAAAAAATTTTTTGAGCAAAATGTATTCAGTAGCAGAAACAACAAGCACACAACTATAATAGAAGGTCTTTATTTCACTTTCTATAAGACGTTACAAAATTTAAAAAAGGCCAGAGCGCTTTCGAGCGTAAATACGCTCTTCATCAGTGGCTATATGGAAATAAAAATAAATGATCGTTCATATATACACCAGAAAAGGTGATAAATTTGCATAAATACAATTATCAATAAACTTACGTTTATCTAAGGAGAATCCAAAAATACAAAACATTTTGAACAGATTCAAAATCGAGCATAAATCACGAAAAGTACAGTAAAAATTTTTTACAGTTTTATTACAGAAATTTCAAATTTCAAATTTTTTTTAACAAAATAGGGGGCAGTCAGGCCCAATACCCGAGATTCCTTCTATTATAGTTGTGTGCTTGTTTCTGCTAATTGAAATCAGACGTGATGCCTATTTATTTATGTATTCAGTAGCTTTTGAATAAAATTTAAAATAATAATTACACCCTTTATATGAAGAGGTCACGTGACCATTATATGAAAAGATCACGTTACCCACTTCAAAATAAAATATGGCATTCTTCTTGTATCAAAATCGCGATTTTTAAAGTTCTTTTTAATTCATATTTAGTGTTGTAACCGTCCTAAAACAGCCTTATGTTTGCTTAAATTCTGTGCATCTACATTCTGAAACAACGCAATTACAATATATTTGAGTTTAAATGATCATTAAACCTTGATTATTTCTGCAACGAAGCCTAATTTTTACTTATCACTAATGTAAACACCAAAAGATGTAGAATTAGTTGTATAAGAATTGCTGCATTTCTTTAACGCAAAATTATTTAGCTCATGGAGTCTGCAATATAGCTCATATGAGTGAAACATTCAATGATTTTACATAGAGATTTTTTTGATAAAGTTTTAAGCATAGAGTTAAATTACTTGTACCTTCATGGTTTTAAATATTTTAAATAAAATACATTATTGTACTATTGTAATGACTGAAAGGAATGGTAAAAAGTTTATGAATGAAATGCTGCTTTTATATAGAGAGCCAGGCGATTTATATTTCGAAGACGTCATTTGAGTAAAGTTCATATGTTTTCGATGAAATTTTCAAATATAATAAATTATTGTAGTATTATGATAATTTTAAAAATATTACAGAGGAATGTATCGCATTTTACATTTTAAAAATATTACCGAGGAATGTATCGCAAACATGTTTAAACCGGGCAATTCATATATCAATGCTGTCATTTGAATAAAGTTCATTTTTTTCGATTAAGTTTTAAGTTTTCAAATATAATAAATTAATGTAGTATTGTGATAATTTTATAATTTTTACCGAGGAATGTATCGCATTTTAAAGATGTTTAAACCAGGCAATTCATATTTCAATGCTGTCATTTGAATAAAGTTCATTTTTTTTTCAATGAAGTTTTTGTGATAATTTAAAAAATATTACCGAGGAATGTATCTCATTTTAGTGATTAAATAAAATTGCATTGAAGTTGGAAAGTGTTTCATAATCAATGCTTTATGTATGATTTATCTTTCTTGTTTTTAAATCAACAAAAGACAGACCTGGGAAAACAGGTCGATAACGAGCAATGATAAGTATCGTTAGTCTACTTATCGCATATTTCTCAGTAGTCAATTTTTCATAAATATAATCGAATTTTCAGAGTCAAATCCAGATGCAAAAAAAAAAAAAAAAAAACCTGTTCCCATTAAAAAAAAATTGTCTTTTTTTTTTCTTTACTTCTGACTTTGTTTAAAAATTTTGTATTGGTAGTACAAAATGTTCTGTGGGTATTAGATTAACCGCGCATGCCTGTAATATTAAAAAATATAATTATTGCATGCCTGCAATATTAAAAATGGAAAATTATCCACTGCTTTATACCAATCTGTTTTAAATGAGCAGTTTGTTCCTATATTTAATTAGACGTTCATCTTAATACGTAGTAATAACCCTAAAAGCAGTGTTCCTTTCAGGATTTTTTGGCTGGGGGGGGGGGGTAATGAAATTTTAAGGGATTAGTTTTCTATTTGCCCTATATAGATATATATATCTAAATGCTGTTACATAAATAGAAACTAGGTTAACATAAAATGTCTCCCGGGGGGGGGGAGGGGGGATCCCCTTCACACGGAAGTATGCCTGAAAGAAACATTGTCTAAAAGTATTTTACTTTATAAATCCTTGTTCATTTATCTATAGCGGGATTTTATTTGCAATTTTATTTGCCCCATTCAGAAACTTAGTTTTGCCTCGCGTCTTATCCACAAAGGTTAAACTGTGAGCCAACGGATCTACCGTGCTGAAAACACCGGTTCCCGTTAGATCACCGAAGTTAAACAGCATCGGGCGCGGATAGTACTTGGGTGGATGACCATCTGGGAACACCGTGTGCTGTTGGCTCATTTAAGTCGACGTGGTGGCCGAACAGTCAAGGCGAGCGTTTCCAGCGATCGATCGGCCGCCACGTTGTGGGTTCGAGTCCCACGTAAGACATGGATGTTGTGAGTTGTGGGCACTGTGTGTTCCGCCCCCCTCTGGGGCAACGTCCTAGGACGGCAAAATGGTTCACGATTTCGGCCGTACATAGGGCAAACGACGTAAGTCGTCGTAGAGTCTAGTCTCTGGCCATTGAAAAAAAAAAGGTTAAACTGTTATCCACGTACTTAAATAAATACTATTATATTGTGTATTAAAATCTTGGCATATTTGTCTACCTGCACGGCCAGGCCAGTAATTAAATACCATATCGAGGCCTGATAGTCACGGGTTATGTGAATTAATTGGGAAATTGTCTACTTGCATTGCTTTTTAATTTCTTATCTTTGTGAATCTATTTTTCGAATTTTTTCAATTTTTATCTGTGGCCGCTGCATGGCACTTGATTTTATGCAAATTTCATAATTGTGAGTTGGACTGTATTTATATCTCCATTATACCGTTACATGTTTTATGCTTCTGATAAAGGGCCATTCGTCCGAAAGTGCTAATGCGACTTCTGTATTTTTGTAAACGTCCTATAATGTGAAAATAAACTTTTATTGTTTTTAAAAGTGTCTATATTTGAGAAATATTATAATTTCTTGTCCGGATGAAAGCATGAGTCTGGACAGGGTAGCTAAGCCCGTCAATCCGGACAAATTCTGGAAGTATGGCAAACCTAGTCCTCTGACACATCAGATTTTATTCCCTCTAGGATTCAAAGACGAGGCTTATGTTCTACAAGAGAATCTTTACCTCAGTTATCGTCTGTGGACTCCTGTTCGGATCTGTCTTCTACATCAGACTGAAACTAACGGGTGTTAGTCGGAAGCCAGCTCCAGACTTTCTACCTGACGTCGCCAGGTTCAGGTCGTCCAGGGTGTGCTCTTCGAGGGCCCTGGTGCTGGTGAATTCGTTGCCAAACCATGCCCACAGACGCCAGGTAATGACTTCTGAACAAACTAGAAGTGCTGTGTCTTCCATGTTCTGGACGGAACTGCCTGAAAAACTTGAATGGTTTGCTAAGTGCATGGTTTGAAACTAATTTAATGTGTGGTCTGTTCTCCACCCGAGAAGCGATCTGTATTGTTAGTGATTTTATTTTCGTTGTGAATATTAAAATGTATGTTTTGAAGTTTGTTGTATTAATAAAACTTTTTTAATATTTTCCCTGTAATGTCTAAGTTCTTCGAAAATTTAAAAGTCTGATATTGTAATAAGTGGAAAATGTCGAAGGTCTCGTTTAAAATCTTGTAATCATAAAAGTAAGAAATTGTTCAACTGATCCACCCGTGGACCATGGTTTCGCGGTCATTGCTGGTGCAAGCGATGAGATGGATGATTAGTGAACACAAAACGTCTTAAAATAAGGATTTTTGAATAATGCATGTGGTTTGTCTGTGTTTAGGTAGCACATACACCTAAGTAGGCTAGAAAAATCGATTTCATGTTCTCAAAGTTCAATGTATCAAAAATGTTCTGTTCAAAATTTATAAAGAAATAACGTGGAAATGGCTGAGATATAGCGAACATACGGCCACAAGTTCAAATGTTCAAGACTGCGTTTTCAAAACTTTAAACGGAAAATCAATTTTTCAAAATTTGTTATTATATCTCTGCCAATTCATTACTGATTGATTTGAAATTTGCCATGATTCTTCCAGACAATAGCACGCAGTTAGCCACCTAACCGAGTTTCGATTGAGGTTTTGTTTGCAGTTTTATGGCAGAAAATTTGAGTGAGAAATTGATTTTTGCTTCCATAACCACTATTTCTCACGTTGAATAATAATAATAAAGAAATACTACCATGCTGTCCTGATACAGTGGTAACAAACGTTGATTTTCCGCTGTCAAAGATAATTTAATTCCTGCCTCACCAGCCCAAAATAAACCAGATAAAATATTTTTTCAATTTGGCAAAAAAAAAAAAAAAAAAAAAAAAAAAAAAAAAAAAAAAAAAAAAAAACCTCTTCAAAACAACATAGCATAGCGACTTTAGAGTCTAAAAATAGAACACCGGACGCAACGCAAAGGAAAATCATATATAATAAATGAATATGTCTGTGTCTTTCTGTCTGGCTGTGCAATTAGCGGAAATCTGAGCTTCGTACAACTAATTTGGTACAGACCCAAGTAAGAGCACCTTTGCGGGTTTTTTTATTCAATAATGTTTCAGCCCGATTTACGTCGATATTTACACAAATCGATTCTTTAGCAACCTAAAATATTATCACAGAGTGTCCATCTGGACACCATCGGAAAGATCGAAAATTCGCTTTCAAACAAACTTTGAACGGAGTTCATACGATGAATAGACAGATTTTACGACTTTTAAAAATATATACTTTTCGTGTGTTTTAAATCTCACCGATATTTATATTACGATATACAAAATTTGAAGTGCCATCTAACATTCACATTTTAACAGAAGCTCCTAAATATATCACAGACTACTCCAGAAAAAAATAATTTCATAAATCCAACCGTTGATTAATTATAAATATTTCAACCCAGCCATGTCTTAGATTGTTTTTAATAAACCGAAAGTATCTCCATTACGTAACGGACGCTATCGCTGAATTTGTTTTACCTCTGAAGCCACTCCCCACGCCCCGGGAAATCGAGATCTGGCGAGTGACTCTAACATTGAGCGTATAGCCGATGTTGTATAGTCGTAACGTATAGTCATTGCCTGTAATTTCCAATGTTATTTATGTCAATATTTTTTTATTTTTTAGATTAATAAATTCAATTTACTTTTGACAATTTTCCCTGTTATTTATATGAATATTTATTTTATTTTTTTAGATTAATATTTTTAGTATTTCAAATTAATAAATTCAATTTATCCCTGCCTTAACTCCCAAGCCACGCCGGGTATGTTTTCTAGCAAAGAATCAAAAGGGAACTTATCCCTTTGAGCCAATGAAAAGGTGCGCCTAACGCAGTGTTCCTTTCGGGATTTTTTGGCCGGGGGGGATGGATGAAATTTTAGGGGTGCAAATTTTCTATTTGCTCTATATTAAATATATCTAAATGGTATGTCACATAAATAAAGAAATCTGATGTGGGCAACACATGACTTTCCTTATATAATGTAATGAATTTACTACTTTTACAGTAAAAAAATAGGTTTTTCTTATAGTAGATACTAATATTCTTTCCAAGACATTGAATTTTCGACAATTAGTCGTCATTTTTATCCATTTGGCGAGATTTTCGTTAATTTTGCAACATTTCAAAAAGTCGCCAAGTTGGCGACATTCCGCCAAATTCGTCGCTAAAATCTCGCCAAGCGTTATGCACTAAGAAATAAGTTATTCTTACAGCAGATAAATGACTATTGGCGTTCAAATACAAAAGTATTATTCAAAGTATCTTTTTCATGAATGGAACGAGCTAGATCCACGAGAATGATGTCACCCAATTTATCGCAAGGTATTACATATGAAAAGTGAACATGTTTATCAATAGGAAATATTTTTATTTTTATTTTATATGACTTTTTGATATTTTTTTTTTTTAAATGTACAATATCTGGAGAACGGTTCGTGTTAGCGTTCTAAAAGTTATGTCAATCGTTTTCTAATGAAAAATTACATAAGAAATGTCTATTTGCGTAACTTTATTAGTGGTTTTGATTTTTTGAACTTTATTAGTGGTTTTGATTAACTGACGAACGAATGGACCGATTCGAACGAAATTTGGTACAAAAATCACAATCCGTAAACACTGGAAGCCTATAGTTTTTATACGCAATCGAATGTTCGCAGAACCCCCCCCCCCCCCTAAATCTTCGAGTGAAATTTTGAAAAAATTGTCAAAAAATCAAAACCGCTCATAAAGTTACGCAAATAGACATTTGTTATGTAATGTTTCATTAGAAAACGATTGACATAAATTTTAAAATGCTAACATGAACCGTTCTCGAGATATTGCACATTTTTCAAAACAATTATCAAAAAGCCACATAAAAAAAAAATATTTCCTATTGAGAAACATGTTCACTTTTCATATGTAATACCATGCCATAAATTGGGTGACATCATTCTCGTGGAGCTAGCTCGTTCCATTCAGGAAAAAAGATACTTTGAGTAATACTTTTGTATTTGAACGTCAAATAGTCATTTATCTACTGTAAGAATAACTTATTTCTCCGTCCATAACGCTTGGCGAGATTTTGGCGACGAATTTAAGCCGCCAACTTGGCGACATTTTTAATTTTTACCAAATTAACAAAAATCTCGCCAAATGGATTAAAATGACGCTAAATCAATGAAAATGACGACTAATTGAAGAAAATTCCATATCTTGGAAAGAGTATAAGTATCAACTATAAGAATAACATTTTTTAACTGTAAAAGTAGTAAATTCATTGCATTATATAAGGAAAGTCATGTATTGCCCACATCAGATTTTTTTTAAAAGTAGCGCGTTACACTACAAACTATGAGAAAAGTAGTAACTACTGTAGTTTCGCTACTCAAAAAGTTATATAAAATAAAAAAAAAATAGTTCCTATTGAGAAACATGTTTACTTTTCATATGTAATACCATGCGATAAATTTGCTGACATCATTCTCGTGGATCTAGCTCATTCCATTCAGGAAAAAATATACTTTGAGTAATACTTTTGTATTTGAATTCCAATAGTCATTTATCTGCTGTAAGAATAACTTATTTCTCCGTCCGCTTGGCGAGATTTTGGCGATGAATTTGGCGGAATGGCGCCAACTTGGTGACATTTTTAATTGGTACCAAATTAACTAAAATCTCGCCAAATGGATAAAAATGACGCTAAATCAATGAAAGTGACGACTAATTGAAGAAAATTTAATATCTTGGAAAGAATAGATCTACTATGAGAATAACATTTTTTTTAACTATAAAAGTAGTAAATTCATTGCATTATATAAGAAAAGTCATGTGTTGCCCACATCAGATTTTTTTTTTTTTTTTTTGTATTACCTTTTTTCATGAAATGGAAACTTATTTTTCAGGCAAGTGCTGGACACAATATATTTTTTGAAGTTTTATAATTTGAATTTTATTAAATCCACTTTGAATGAAATTAAATGCTTAAAAATAGTTTATTAATTTTCCGTAATTTAAGCTCAAAATCTTTTATTTTCGAGAATTACTGGTATATGTGTCTGCTTAATACGAAACTATTTTGATACCAATATATCCATAAGGTAGCTTCTGTTATCAACCTATGCTATATACAATATACAGATATACAATTGTTCCTGGTATAAACATTGTTTTCACCAGGAAATAATGCTACGAATATCTTAAAATACGAATAAATCGAGTTCTAATTATGAGAATGAATAAAAATTATGTCTAGTTAAAAATCTTTGGATACAGGTGGATGCATTCATTCTGGAGTTATTGTGTACACACCTCTTTGACTCGCATACCTATGCAAACTTATTTCCAAAAGGTTCGAAATGGGTTCGGGAGGTCTTAAAACGTACTTATCCAGAAAAATCTCGAATTAAAAAAATAAAAAATAAATTAAAAATCACTTCCTCTGTGCAATAGTTATGGGAAAGTAAATATTAGCAAACCCCCCAAAATAATATCCAAACTTGAATCCCGAAAAAGACTTCCTTGAACTTGAGTGAATGTTTGCCAAAGATGACGATTCTCAGATTTGTGTTTGAATTGTATTTTATCCACACGGTCGAACATATTTGACATTTTATGATAATGGTATAGTTTCCCTTTATCTCTAGTAGATGGCGCTGTTGCATTTGTTTCTTAATTTCGCTGTAAATATCGTTTGTCATATTTAGGTTTTCAGATTAAGAAATTGAAAAGACATGAGAAGTGTCCCTAATCGTTACAACAAATAATAATAACAAGACTAAATGCATACATCAAAATTAAAAGTTTTTAATAATTTCAATTACACTCATAGCCTTAAAAATTTGCTCACCAAGAAGTAATTGTGGGATCGTAACGAAACTTGGCATGACGGTACGTGTCAGGCAGATATGCAAATGATTGGAAATACAGTGTGATTGCGCATTGCGTAATGCCACCAGAGGGCTGAACCTCGTTCTTCCTGACGCAGAAAAAAAAGTACGTAGAAGCTTTTTACCTGTAGCAGAGGGACGCTTTTTCATTAGGGATGCCGATATTCCGCCATCGAAGACAATATGATCAGTCATCAGAGTTCGAGAGGGGAAGAATCATCGGGATGATGGAAGCCGAGTGGTCAGCTCAGGCAGTAGCCCGTTACCTATGCCGTTCTGACTTTACTCTGAGGAGGCGTTGGGACCGGTGGACAAGAGAAGTCGCATACACAGCGGCCAGACTCAGGACGTCCTCGGCAGACCAATATAGCCGAGAAGACCGTTACATCCCCCGACACGCACGCACAGCGCCAACTGCATCATTGTCCGCCATCCGGACACATACAGCACTTTCACTACGGGCCCCTGTGCCTCTCCGTACCATCGCGAAGCGCCTGACTGAAGCACATTTGATATCGCGGCGCCCATTACGTGTGCTGCCAATGACACGCACCGTCGCCTCCGTTTGGAGTGGTTCTTGTTGAGACCCAGACCGTCCTACCTACCAGAATGGTGTAAGGTAACAGTTTGGACGGCCGGGAAGTGTCCCCCAATTTAGACCGGAACCCAGTGGGGGAGGCATCCACAGGGACCGTACCCTCCTTCCCCTACCACCAACCTCTCGGAAGGACTTACGGACCCACATTTTTAACGTGATCGTACTCCGCGTGAACACGGCGGCAGTTTTGGTAGTGGCGGGAATCGAACTCGGGCCTACCGAGTGCAATTCCCTCGCGCTAACCACTGAGCTACCGCACTCCTCCGTTTGGAGTGGTGTCGCTGTCGACTGGATTGGACCGAAATCGAATGGAACCAGGTCGTCTTCAGCGACGAATCAAAATTCAATTTGGACAGTGATGGCAACCGTGTAGTGTGGAGGCCCTGTGGTGAACGCCTCAATCCTGCCTTCGCTTTACAGCGGCACACCTCTCCCACAGCTGGTGTGATGGTATGGGATGTCGTCGCATACGACACCCTGCCACCTCTAATATCGATCCACGGAAACATGACAACCCAGCGGTATGTTTGTGACATCCTTCAGCCACATGTGTTGCCACTCATGGCAGGGCTCTCAGGAGGCATTTTTCAACAGGACAATGATCGGCCACATACAGCAAGGGTGTCACAGGAATGCCTTCGCCGCATTACCACTCGTCCCTGGCCTGCCCGATACCCAGATTTGTCACCGATTGAGCATGTCTGGGATAACTTGGGACGGCAAGTTTGACAGCCTTCGAGTTTAGTCGAACTATAAGCGCGCTTACAACTGTGGAGTGAGATGATGCAGGACACCATACGGGACCTGTATGCCCCAATTCTCGCCCATATCGCATCGTGTATTCACGCTAGAGTTGTCCTAACAGGGTACTAGAACCCCCATTCATTTGTAGTTTTTCCTGTAATAAATTTTCCTTTTGCTTTGATTTTGTATCACTTTTATATTAACGTTGCACTCACATATATAAAATTTTGTTCGATTCTGACAACTTTTTCTTGCTGCGCAAATTTTTATGGCAATGAGTGTATTTTCATATAATTCATTGTGACAGTGGATTTTAATAATCATAAATCGAAAGTAGAAACTATTTTTCTATAATACTCAAAATAAATACATTTGAGAATGGGCACCAACATTCTTTTAGCTCTATGTACTGAATTTTTAGTTGCAGATTTGGGCACAAGCATTAATTATTTTACTTTTTATTTCTTAAAACATTCTATTTAACGTATGTGTGGAATGCACGTTTGACAATAAATCATGTACAAATAATTTGAATCGGAGATATTTTTAGACGGATATTTTTCTAAAAGTAGAAAAGCAAAAAGTCTATTAATTAAAATATTAAGACATGTACAAAAACAAAAAAAATCTGGTACCAAAATATCTGTATTCATACTTACCTGAATTTCCTACAGAACATTTATATGCACTAATAGAAAAGCATTAAATACTAAATATAAAATGATATATATGAAATTATATTTGTTAAATAAATTGTCAAATTTTTTGCCCAGCCACCCCTCATCGAATCCGTGACTTTTTTATTTTCATAATCAAATTGTGTCCTCATAGTATTTATTTCATATTTTTGACCTTCGCAGAAGGCAAATCACCAATTTCCGCTATTTCTGATAAACACCGGCTTCTAAAAATTTTATTGTGATATTCTGACAGTCTTGTCTCTATAAGCTATTATAATTTGGGCGGTTTTGTCTTGAGTCCAACTCATTTATTAACACGTTACAACTTATCTTGAGTCCAACTCATTTATTAACACTTTACAACAAAGTTGAAAAGTGTTTATGACTTTGTTCATTCATTCTGTCTGTCTGTCTGTCTGTCTGTCCGTTAACACGACAACTGCCGTAAAAATGACTGAATCAAAATGAAATTTTAGTATGTTGTTCAGACGGTCTGTGGGACCTATGAGAATATAAATGAATAATATCACCCAATTAGTTTTGGATTGAACCCGGGTTGAAAAAATGAAATACATTGAGCCCTATGTGACCTAATTTTTCAAACATTTTTTAAGCGGATTTAAAATTCATAAATTGCTTCGAAAATTTTAGGTAATATTCAAATTGTTCCATAAAATATATAAAAACAAATTCAGCGAAATATATTCAGTAGTTTTTAAAATAAAAATTAAAATAATAATAACACCTCTTATATGAAGCGATCACGTGACCATGATATGAAACGATCACTTGACCCACTTCAAAATGATATATGGCATCCATCTTATCTCAAAATCGTGATTTTTAAAGTTCTTTTTAATTCATATTGAGTGTTGTATGCGTCCTAAAACTACTTTATTTTTGCTTAAATTCTATGCATCCACATACTGAAACAACGTAATTACAATATATTTGAGTTTAAATGCTCTTCCAAATTTGATTATTTCTACAACGAAGCCTATTTTTCACCTATGTAAAATGTAAACAGCAAAATAAGTAGAATGAGTTGTTTTAGAATTGCTATATTTCTTTAACACAAAATCATTTAGTTCATTGAGTCTACATAGATGATATGAATGAAATATTCACTGATTTTAAAAAGAGAAGGACGATTTTTTTCGATGAAGTTTTACGCATAGAGTTTAATTACTTGTAGCTCCATGGTCTTAATTTTTAAATAAAATAAATTATTATAGTATTGTGATGAATGACATGAATGGGAAATTATTTATGAATGAAATGCTGCTTTTTTAGAGAGAGCCAGGCGTGTTATTTTTTCTATGACGTCATTTGAATGAATTTCAGTTGTTTTCGATGAAGTTTTCAAATATAATAAATTATCGTAGTGTTATGATAATTCTAAAATTATTACCGAAGAATGTATCACATTTTAGAGAAGTTTAAACCAGGCAATTTATATTTCAATGCCGTCATTTGAATGTAGTTCATTTTTGTTCGATGAAGGTTTAAGTTTTCAAATATAATAAATCAATGTAGTATTGTGATAAGTTTTAAAATATTACCGAGGAATGTATTGCATTTTAGAGATATTTAAATAAAATTGCATTGAAGTTGGAAGTGTTTCATAATCAATGCTTTAAGCATGATTGATCTTTCTTGTTTTTAATAGCAAGAATAAATTTAAAAATTTAAATAAAAGTAAAAACCAAACGAAAAAGATTACACATTGAAAACAAATGGGCAAATAAAAATAACTATATTCAATTCACCAAACGGTAACCGCCCGCGATTGGTCAATACAAATGTCAATCATACTGATTCCTCAATGTTCGACGGTAGGACGCTACTTTACAAGAAAAGTGTTTGACCTCACACTTTGACAAACACGTCAAATAGCTGTTCATATGATCAAAAATCAGTGATCAAGTCGTTTTGACAAACATTCACTGATCATTTATAGACACCTTAATGTTTCCACATATATTGGGAGGGGGCTACTACCACTCAGTGGCGTATCCTGACTCTAAAAAGTGTGTGTGTTGGGGGGGGGGGGACTGTTTAACATTTGCTTATGCCAAAGGGTTATTTTAAATAAAAAATACGCATAACATTAAAAAACCTTGAAAAGTGGGGTTGGGACCGGGCCCCCTTATCCCCCCAAGCATACGCTACTGCTACCACTCTCCCTGCACTATGCTTGGAGGTAGCTGTTTCCCCAGGTTCCGAAGCTTAAGTTTCATTTCATTAGCATTATAATAAATCCGCCATTGATTAAGGATATTATCATGTGAGTCCTTATACGAGGTGTCGTTTCTAGCTCTTTCCTCCCGGCCACCTCCTAAGGAGTGGCATCGCCAAGGGGGGTTATGGATGTCATAACCCCTCTCAGAAAATCACTGAAGTACGAAGACATGATATTTGGGGAGTTGGTAATTAAAATATTGGGTTACCTTCTCCCTCCAGAAAAATTATTCTGGCAAGGCTACTACCCCTGGGATTTAAAACTAAATTATTCAATAATAACAAGAAAGATCAATCATGCATAAAGCATTGATTATGAAACACTTTCCAACTTCAATGCAATTTTATACAAAAAGCTCTAAAATGCGATACATTCCGCGGTAATATTTTTAAAATTATCACAATACTACATTAATTTATTATATTTGAAAACTTCATCGAAGAAAATGAACTTCATTCAAATGGCGGCATTGAAATATAAATTGCCTGGTTTAAACATCTCTAAAATGCAATACATTCCTCGGTAATATTTTAAAAGTTATCATAATACTATTACTATAATTTATTATATTTGAAAACTTCGTCGAAAACAAATGAACTTTATTCAAATGACGTCATCAAAATATAAATCGCCTCTATATAAAAGCAGCATTTCAGTCGTAAACAATTTTCTAATCGTTTCATTCATCACGATACTATAATAATTTATTTTATTTAAAAATTTGAAAAAATTGTTAGCTACCATATTTATTTTAAAATGTAAAACCTTTCTCATATGTAAAAAAATCTGATGTGGGCAACACATGACTTTCCTTATATAATGTAATGAATTTACTACTTTTACAGTAAAAAAAAATAGTTTTTTTTTTATAGTAGATACTAATATTCTTTCCAAAATATAGAATTTTCGACAATTGGTTGTCATTTTCATTGATTTAGCGTCATTTTTATCCATTTGGCGAGATTTTCGTTAATTTGGCAATATTTTAAAATGTCGCCAAGTTGACGACATTCTGCCAAATTCGTCGCCATAATCTCGCCAAGCGCTATGGACGAAAAAATAAGTTATTCTTACAGCAGATAAATGACTATTGGCGTTCAAATACAAAAGTATTACTCAAAGTATCTTTTTTCATGAATGGAACGAGCTAGATCCACGAGAATGATGTCACCCAATTTATCGCACGGTATTACATATGAAAAGTGAACATGCTTCTCAATAGGAAATTTTTTTTTTATTTTATATGACTTTTTGATAATTTTTTTTGAAAAATGTGCAATATCTCAAGAACGGTTCATGTTAGCGTTCTAAAATTTATGTCAATCGTTTTCTAATGAAAAATTACATAAGAAATGTCTATTTGCGTAACTTTATTAGTGGTTTTGATTTTTTGACGATTTTTTCAAAATTTCATTTGAAAATTTAGGGGGGTTCTGAACATTCGATTGCGTATAAAAACAATAGGCTTCCAGTGTTTACGGATTGTGATTTTTGTACCAAATTTGGTTAGAATCGGTCCATTCGTTCGTCAGTTATCGTCTCCACAGACTCTCTGACACACACACACAGACATCACTTCAAAAATGTTTGATTCGTGATCAGGGATGCTTGAAACGTGCTCTCCCGTCGAAAACTCGAATTCGAATTTTCGACTCCTTCACAATACTTTCCTTATACATTATGTATATAAGGAAAGTAATAATTAAACTCTTGGAAAGATATTTATTATATAATATATCTCTTTTTTCTTTCTGGAGGATATAACGAGAGTTAGAATTTAATTGAATTTGTTTTTCTCCCTATATTAAATACTTTTTATTCAAAAAACTAGCTAACATATTTTACTGAAATTTTTTTTATATATTTTATGAGATAATTTGAATATTTTCTAAAATTTTCGAAGCAATTTGTAAATTTTAAATTCGCTTAAAAAACGTTTGAAAAATTATGTCCTATATGTTTCAATGTATTTCATTTTTTCAACCCGGGTTCAATAAAAAACTAATTGGGTGATATTATTCATTTATATTCTGGTAGGTCCCACAGACCGTCTGAAAAACATACTAAAATTTCATTTTGATAAAGCCATTTTTACGGCAGTTATCGTGCTAACGGACAGACAGACATACAGACATAATGAACAAAGTCATAAACACTTTCAACTATGTTGTAAAGTGTTAAAAAGAACCTCACATTGAATGAGAAAAAATTGTATTTATTACGAGTTGTTCTACTGTGCAGAAAAATCTTATCTACATCACCGAATCGTTGCTCTTGTCAGGGAAGGGGAACATTTCGGATTGCACAGGTAACGGCAACTGTGGAACAGGTTGAAGCACATTCAAATTCCGCAAGAAAATAAACAGCTGACATAATTCAACGTATCACATGCTATTCAAAAGGTCACTTATTAAAGATATTGATATAGTGATGCAAAGGGAAAGGAAATTTTCTTTAGTTTTTACTTTCGCATACTATTGGACTAGCAGTATACGCATTCTTCGCACGGAATCTATATAATAAAAGGCAATGTCTGTGTGTCTGTCTTATACACTATACGTTTCGCGACCGCGCGTCGGAGAGTTATGAAATTTGGCAATCGGAGACCCTGGGGGGTGAGAAGGGGACACGTGAAAACCGATTTTTAAAATTTTAATTATTTTTTTTGTTATTTAATGTTTTATGCGATTTCGACCGTTTTTTGACCTTTTTGCTCTTTTTTCTCCACGATCCGGACATCGTAGAAAAAAACAAATCACACCATCGGAAAGAGCAGAAAATTTCGAGTAAAAATATATCAATTTCAAATCTCAGGGACAAATTCTAATATTTTTTTATGATTTTAAAACAAAAGTCACTTTTGACTCAAAAAAACGATTTTTGGTTTTTAAATTCTCGCATAGTAAAAAGTACTCAGAATTTCGACTAATAATTTACATTTTTAGAAAGGTCAAATATCTGGCATTCTTACAAGTCCAATCTGGTCAAGAAATATTCCGTATTGGCCACAGGATCGGGATTTTAAGATTTTCCGAATTTCAATTTCTCGGCGATCCGCTAAAGCATTTCTTAACCGACGTTTCTGCCCCACAGAAGCAGGGAAGGTGGTGGGTGGGGACGTCAAGGTGGAGGTGACGTCACGGTTCTGTATATGCATAGCGATGGGTGGGACAATTAGAAACCGAATTAGTTTTTACTTTCCGTTTCCCGCGCTTCCGATTTTAAATGAAATAAGAGCTTAACATATGCATTGTAGAAATTATTATATTTATATTTTAAATGATGGAACGATATGGATTTTTTAAATGGATATTTTAATTTTATGGATATTTTAAATGATGGAACGATGGATATTTTAATTTTATGGATATTTTAAATGATGGAACGATGGATATTTTAATTTTATGGATATTTTAAATGATGGAACGATGGCTATTTAAATTTTATGGATATTTTAAATGATGGAATAATGGAATGAGGATGATGGAATTAAGAACTTAGAGAGCATATGGTCATTTTAAATTGTAAATTAGCGCGCGGGAAGTTAGCGGTAGGCCCGGGTACGATTCCCGCCACTGCCAAAACTGCCGAAGTGTTCACGCGGAATACGATCACGTTAAACATGTGGGCCCGTAAGTCCTTCCGAGAGGTTGGTGGTAGGGGAAGGAGGGTACGGTCCCTGTGGATGCCTCCCTCACATGGTTCCCGTCTAAATTGGGTGAATATAAAGAAAGTTGCGGAGGGCGAGGCAGCCCAGTGGTTAGCGCTCAGGAATTGCACTCGGTAGGCCCGGGTTCGATTCCCGCCACTTCCAAAACTGCCGCCGTGTTCACGCAGAGTACGATCACGATAAACATGTGGGTCCTGAAGTCCTTCCGAGAGGTTGGTGGTAGGGGAAGGAGGGTACGGTCCCTGTGGATGCCTCCCTCACAGGGTTCCCGTCTAAATTGAGTGAATATAAAGAAAGTTATGGAGATTGTCGCGGATGGCGCGGTAGCCCAGTGGTTAGCGCGCGGGAATTGCACTCAGTAGGCCCGGGTTCGATTCCCGCCACTAACCAAACTGCCGCCATGTTCACGCAGAGTCCGATCACGTTAAACATGTGAGTCCGTGAGTCCTTCCGAGAGGTTGGTGGTAGGGGAAGGAGGGTACGGTTTAAATTGGATGAATAAAAAGAAAGTTATGGAGATTGTCGCGGAGGGCAAAGTAGCCTTTACAAAGATAATTCTTGGGTGGACGCGGTAGCACTGTGGTTAGCGCGCGGAAGTTGCACTCGGTAGGCTCGATTCCCGCCGCTGCCCAAACTGCCGTTGAGTACGATCACGTTAAACATGTGGGTCCGTAAGTCCTTCCGAGAGGTTGGTAATAGGGGAAGAAGGGTACGATCCCTGTGGATGCTTCTCCCACTTGGTTCCGGTCTAAATTGGGTGAATAAAAAGAAAGTTATGAAGAATATCGCGGAGGGTGAAGTACCCCCAGTGGTTAGTGCGCGGGATTTGCACTTGGTAGGCCCGGGTTCGATTCCCAAAATTGCCGCCATGTTCACGCGGAGTACGATGACGTTAAACATGTGGGTCGGTAAGTCCTTCCGAGAGGTTGGTGGTAGGGGAAGGGGGGTTCGGTCCCTGTGGATGCCTCCCCCAATGGTTTCCAGTCTAAATTGGGTGGCACTTCCTGGCCGTCCAAATAGTTACCTTACACCTTTCTGGTGGGTCGCGCCAGCGAGTTTGCCACGGTCAGAATTTTCAAGGGTAGCGAACAGGCTGGTCGCCAAAGGCGGCTAGTATATAATGAAAAGAACATTAAAATTCACAATTGTGTGCAAAATCTTATTGATTTGATATCATTATTCAAACCATTCTATTAAATATTGAATTTAATTCTCCTAAAAAGCATAAGAATACCTGTTCTATACAAAATGATCTTCATGTGCAGAACTGAAAAATAAGTCTCGTTTGTAAACAAATTTATAAAAATTATTAGCTGTATGCCAGCTCCTCGTACGAAATCTATATAAATAAAATCGAAAATCTGTCTGTCTGTATGTTTATCTCATTATTACAGGAGAGCGGCTGAATCGAATTTAATGAAATTTTGTGGGTAGTCTTGAAATTGGAATAGTCCCACTTAAAATTTAGTCCATGTTTCGAGTTTCTACTTGCATAGACTAAAGAGATACCCACTGAACCCGGTTTTTTTTTTTTTTTTTTTGCTGTGACACCTGTGTTATACGCTAAATTACTAGCCGCCTTTGGCGACCAGCCTGTTCGCTACCCTTAAAAATTCTGACTGTGGCAAACTCGCTACCGCGACCTACCAGAGAGGTGTAAGATGACTATTTGGACGGCCACCGCGTGAACATGGCGGCAGTTTTGGCTGTTGCGGGAATCGAACCCGGGCCTACCGAGTGCAACTCCTGCGCGCTAACCACTGGGCTATTTTGCACTCCGCGACAATCTCCATAACTTTCTTTTTATTCACCCAATTTAGACCGGAACCCAGTGGGAGAGGTATCCACAGGGACCGTACCCTCCTTCCCCTACCACCAACTTCTCGGAAGGACTTACGGACCCACATGTTTAACGTGATCGTACTCCATGTGAACACGGCGGCAGCTTTGGCAGGGGCGGAAATCGAACCCGGGCCTACCGAGTGCAATTCCCGCGCGCTAACCACTGGGCTACCGCGCCCTCCGCGACAATCTCCATAACTTTTTTATTCACCCAATTTAGACTGGAATCCAGTGGGAGAGCCATCCACAGGGACTGTACCCTCCTTCCCCTACCTCCAACCTCTCGGAAGGACTTACGGACCCACATGTTTAAGGTGATCGTATTCGCGTGAACACGGCGGCAGTTTTGGCAGTGGCGAAAATCGAACCCGGGCCTACTGCTAACTTCCCCCGCGCTAATTTACAATTTAAAATGACCATATGCTAAGCTCTTAATTCCATCTGTTGTGACACGGGTGAAAGAAAGAGTAACCAGATGTTGTGATACAACCATTCAAAAGACTTAATTAAAGAAAACAAAATCAATTGAACAATCATATCTCAACACCTGATTGAGTCGGACACTCACATACAATTAAAGAGGGAAATTAATTAATTAAAAGTTAGTTACTTAATGGAAGGGGACCGTATAGTGGGGAATAGAATTTTGAATATAAAGCAATGCGTTGTGTAATTAAATATTAAACCATTTTGTATGTGAGCGCCTAAAATTACCTACCTGTAATTTAATCTAATCTTTTTATCAATGTTGCAATTTGTTCTTGTAATATGATCAGACATCATAAGTTGATTTAAAGTTCTTTATGTGAAATGTCTCATAATCAATATGAAAACTTCGACCAAGTATATGTGCAAAGTTACAGGTTCCACAATGATGATTATCACATTTTAGGACACCTTTTCTGCTACACTCAAGTTCCAAACACACAGTACAGAAAAAGAATAAAATTAATAGCAGGGCTCTGTTCCAAGATATAAAAAAAAACTGCACACATAGATCCACAATATTATAAGATGAATTAAACATCAATATGCACTCTGCTGTTGTAATCCATAGAGGCAATGATGCTGTCAAACTGAGAAATAAATAAAATTCTCCAACTTGGCTCAAATAATTTATTAAATAGTAATCAATGAGATATTTGGTGTAGTAATCAATTCACAAGAAATCCGCTTAAAAAGAAAACTTCTGTCTTTACATTTTGCAAAATATAACTTGCACAGGAAATTTCTATAACTTGATTCACAATAACTTTAATCCAAGAATTGATCAATGAATAGGTATCAATTGTAAAAAATTCACTTGAGAATAGCAAGTTCCTGTATTCAACTTTGTCAATATACATTCCACAATAATCAGACTTGATTCATAAACAGAAACACAAAAAACAGATATATATTACTGGTTTTTCTTTATCCATAAAATATAATTTCTTATATAGCAATTAAAGCCACGTGTAATATATATATATATAAAAAATGGCGAAGCAAGGGGCCAAGGCCCCTTTGCCAACGAAACTACCATACACCTTCACATACAAGCAATGATGTAATGACCACATCAATAGCACCTTTTCTGCTACACTCAAGTTCAAAGTCATATTGCATAAGAAAAAAAAAAAAAACTGCACACATAGATGAATATTATAAGATGAATTAAACATCAATATGCACTCTGCTGTTGTAATCCATAGAGGCAATGATGCTGTCAAACTGAGAAATAAATAAAATTCTCCAACTTGGCTCAAATAATTTATTAAATAGTAATCAATGAGATATTTGGTGTAGTAATCAATTCACAAGAAATCCGCTTAAAAAGAAAACTTCTGTCTTTACATTTTGCAAAATATAACTTGCACAGGAAATTTCTATAACTTGATTCACAATAACTTTAATCCAAGAATTGATCAATGAATAGGTATCAATTGTAAAAAATTCACTTGAGAATAGCAAGTTCCTGTATTCAACTTTGTCAATATACATTCCACAATAATCAGACTTGATTCATAAACAGAAACACAAAAAACAAATATATATTACTGGTTTTTCTTTATCCATAAAATATAATTTCTTATATAGCAATTAAAGCCACGTGTAATATATATATATATAAAAAATGGCGAAGCAAGGGGCTAAGGCCCCTTTGCCAACGAAACTACCATACACCTTCACATACAAGAATTTTTAGAGAGAAGAGCGTGCATCAGCACTTTTCACATAAAGGAAAATCTCCCGCCTAACTTGGCACACTGTGATTGGCTGAAGCCACACACACCGTTGCCATGCCAAGAAAGAAAAACTCCTGCTCAACTAGGGAGATTTAAAGGATCCATGTCTCACCTGAAACCGGATTTACCAACTGTCGAAAAAGGGTGTCATTTTACCGCAGTAAGAGAGAGGATGTCATACACCATACATAAGAATATGAATACTGCAGCACACTATAATTAAAATTAATAAAAGAGACAATTGGTCTATTAATGAATATATAAAATAAAAGCAATTTTGAATAGAATAATTTGGAATAATAAATTTAAACTAAAATAAAATATTTAATGATTTATAAAAAAAATGTTAATTTGGAATAATAAAATAAAGTGTTGTGACGTGTCACAACATTACAACTCCTCACTAAAAAAAAAGAGAAAAAAAAGAATTTAACCTTACAGTAAAAGCTTAAAATGAGTGTGAATTGCATGTAAGCAATCTGTGATGAATGAATAACAAAGTGTATGTAAATGACTACACAATATAATCAAAATTATCCTGAGACAAGTATGATATTAAAATGTAATTAAATGAGTACAATCAATAATGTATATAGATAAGTATGAATAAGTATGTAAAGAATTTTTTTGTTTTCGATATGAGTGCATATAAAAAAAATTTGAATGAGTACAGTTGCAAGTATATAAAACAAAAAAATTTTGCCATTGAATTTGTCGCATAAAAGAATTAATTACCACCATTAAAGTAAAAAATTTGCCATCACTATAAAATATATTATTTAACTACCACCTAAAAAAAATTCTAAATTTCAATCAAAAACAAATAAAAATTCAAATAAAGATGAAGAATGAATTCCATAAAAATTTTAACTTCAATGAACTACAATAAATTTGACTAAAATGAACTATAATACAAAATTTGGACAATTCGTAAAACAAGAATCACAAATGAACTTAATAAATCCAGTAGAATATATATAAAAAAAATATTTCAAATTCTAAGTCTCTGAGAATAATTAACAAAATTTTGAACCATAAAAAATCAGACCATAAGTCAACCAAAACAATGAATGCAAAATGCAAAAATAATATCCTTAATAATATAAAAAATGAAATTCAAAATTCAATACAAAGTTTAAAATAAACCAAAATCTTTCAATGAAGTTCAAGTAAGAATAAATGAATTAAAAGAAAAATAAACAATTACTGTCAATTAACTAAAATTTCCAAATACTCGATTCATAAAAAAATCTTTTCAAAACTGAACTGTTTTACCAAAACAAAATAATAAAATTCTCAATTGAAATGAAAAATATCAATGTAAAGAATCCTATTCATCAATGAATTAATTATAAATGAAATAAAATCCTATCAATAAAATGAAATTTTATCAATAAAATGAAATTCCATGAATCGATGAATTATATTAATAAATGAAATATCTCAATAAAATGAAATTTTAAGAAAATGTTACCAAATGTCAGACTTCCCCAACAGAAATCAATAAAAAACCGAGACACTTCTAAGGCTGTACTGCTTGATCAGGGCAGAAAAGACCTCAGAAACTGCTCCCCTCCATGGAATGAAAAGCAATCTATCTCAATCTTCCATCAAAACATCAAGTAAGGTAAAGTCAACAACATATTCTGTACCAAAAGATTCCAAAAACCTGAATTCCATATAAGACGTTGCTGTAACTATAATAAATTTAAAAACAAAATTAGTACAAATCAAATTTTAACCTCAGAAACCTGAAAATAAACCATTAGAAAAATAAACAAACCATTAACAAAATTGAATCATAAAAATGAAAATATTCAACAATGTAAAATGAATTTCAAACAAAAAAATGAATTTTTTAAAAATTTTGAAATCAAAAGTCACACATATTCACATATTCGAATAAAACTGCAGGTAGAGAATAAAGATTATGTGATTAATTACAAAAAGATTATGTCTTATGAGAAATAAAGACAATAATTCAAAATTTGCAATTAAAGACTGAAGAGAGAATGAAATAAATAGCTGAGATGTATTCTAATATTTCCAAAAAAAAACTTAACGGAGACGCTATCAAGATTTTCAATCAGAAATATAAATACTGAAATATTGAGAACGGGTCGGAGCTATAAATGAGCCCTAGCAAAATTTTGATGATATGGATGAATCATCAAATGCAATAAAAAAAGATAGAGTCGGAAGATACCCACATATGTTCAATGGAAAACCAGACATAACAATTGAAATAAAATTACCAATTTGAAATTTAAAAATTTTCTTTCAAAATGCAATAAATAACCAAAATAAATATAAGAAGTTCAGAGCTTAATACTAAATTTTCTGAAAAATGCTTATAAAGGAAAATTTCCACTAAGAAGTTTTGAATAACCTGTAAAAAAAAATTCATAAAATAAATTATATTTAAATTATCAAAATTCTAAAGTTCTTAATCATAAAAAAATGTACTTATTTTCTATTTAACACAAAATTTAACTCAATTCTTCATAATATAAAAAAAAACAATTGCTTTCAGCAATACTAAAGGTTTAATTTATCAAAGTAATTTGTTTCGGTGGTAAGTTTTAAAATTAATGCAAGGAAAATATAAAAATAAACATAATCAAAACCTTTTCTCATATAATAATCTAATTCGAGTTCTGCCAATTTAAACAACAAACACATAAACAATACAATAATTAATCAATTTTATCCCATTTAACTAAATATTTTGAAGTTTTATGAACTTCAATACTAGGGGCCAACGGCCGTACCGTGCTGAAAACACCGGTTCTCGTTAGATCACCGAAGTCAAGCAGCATCGGGCGCGGTTAGTACTTGGTGGGTGACCACCTCGGAACACCGCGTGCTGTTGGCCATCTCGGGTGCGGTATCCCCGTGGTTTGCGCGCTAGATTTGCACGCTACCACAAATGCCGCCGTGTTCATGCGGAGTACGATCACGTTAAACATGTGGGTCCGTAAGTCCTTCCGAGAGGTTGGTGGTAGGGGAAGGAGGGTACGGTCCCTGTGGATGCCTCCCCCACTGGGTTCCGGTCTAAATTGGGTGGCACTTCCCGGCCGTCCATACAGTTACCTTACACCTTTCTGGTAGGTCGGACGGTCTGGGTCTCAACATCAACAACAACTTCAATACTAAAACACAATAACATAATTAGGAGTCTATGCTCCATGGGATTATTAGGCCATTATTAATTCATACATATATATTTTTTCTAAAAATCATTTTTTTAAATGTCACTCTCTTGACATACAGGCCTTTCATTATATAATAAACTTCAATCATATATAATCTGACAGAACTGTTCCTTGCCAGAAAATTTACTTTTAACTAACTTACTAACATTTTAAAATAATATAAAAAAAAAACTTGCGACAACTGTAACTGCACTCAATTTAAATTTTGCAAATAATTCAACAAAGTTTTTCTTTTTTCAAAGTGGATGTTAAATATGAATTTAAATTTCATTATTTACTTATTTTACAAAGCACAAATAAAATACCAAAACATTTCATAAACATCTTGCCAAAATTTGTAAACAACACTTAGATTAATATTTTAAATTAACTTAGATTAATTTTTTTAGATAACTTTTTTTTAAAAATATTTTTAATACTGTTTGTTTTAAACTTTAAAATTTTGATTGCCATACCTTAAATTTGACCAATTAAAATTAATTTTAGATTACTTTTTTTTTTTTATTATTTAAATAAAGAACACATAATAATAAATACAATTAAATACAAAATACAATACAAATGTCATATCTAGAGTAATTAATAATAAAAATATCAGTTGTGATTTAAAACTGACAAAACATAAACACTTGTGATTATTACTTAATTATCAAATAATGTATTTGTTTATTGCCTCACTCTCTGATTGGGAGTGAAGACAAAAAGAGCAAAAAAAAGCACTAGCATTAATTTTTTGTCATAGAAATTACATGAATAAGAATTTCCAAAAAACAATTGCCGCTCAGAATATTTGTAATCAAAAATCACCATACAAAAATAAAAATCACATGTCTGTAGCAAAATAAATATTTACTACTATTATAATTAAAACATATAATAAAAACAATTAAACACTTCATAATTATTTATACCTATTTTATTTTTATATTTAATAGTTAATAGTTTAGTATCTTTTTTAAAAATTCTATTGTTATTGCTGAAAAAAAAATTTTTTTTTAGCAAATTTTATTATTTAAGTTTATTTTGCTCAATAGATTCAACAAATAGACCTAAGTGTGAAGTGCATATTCCTCACAAAAACAAAACAAAATGAAGGGATACTATTCTCTTCAAAATTGAGCAAATTAAGTTAGAAATAATTTACGCAATTGAAGACCAGCTTCAAAAGATAAATTAAAAAATATATATACTGTTTGAATTTCGAATATCTAAAGATATAAAGTTTATCAAAATAAAATTTTCACTACCAATCCTAACCTTTTATAAATAAAACAGTTTGATTCTATCCACAAAAAAATCAAGAATGACATTAAAAAAAAATTTTTTTTTTTTTGAGTTGTTAAGGTATAAAATATATCAATTAAAAACTTATATAATACAATACTGAACACATCATATAAATAAAACTAATCACAAAAAAAAATTATTGGTGCTTAAAAAAATAAAATCAATTTTCAAATTTTATCAATCAAGAATTATGCACCATTCAAAAGTTTAGTTAAATCTTATATTTCAAATACATTAAAATAAAATTTTTACTATCAATTTATGTAAAACTTTAAATTTGACAATAAGAAGCATATTTCTAGCTTAAAACAAAATTATTGACATCAATAAAAATCAACATGTGTAATTATATTCATATAATATTCTAAAGATATACATTGACCAAAATGAAATTATTAAACACTGTGCGAATGTCAATTATATTAAATTATCATTAATTTTTTTTTTGATTAATCAAATTATTTATCAATTCTAAATTTCAAAATTCATTCAAAATACATAACTATCACCGCTAAAAGTCACGGCGCCAGAAATATATTTAGTTAAATCTCAATTAGATTAAAACAAAATTTTCATTAAATTAAATAGAAATTATATCAAATTTTTTTACTTTTAAGGTTCATTAAAATACATGACTGCCTATGCATATAAATTTAAAAAAAAAACACGGCACCAAAGAAAGAGTAACCAGATGTTGTGATACAACCATTCAAAGGACTTCATTAAAGAAAATAAAATCAATTGAACAATCATATCTCAACAGCTGATTGGGTCGGACACTCACATACAATTAAAAAGGGAAATTAATTATTTAAATATTTAATGTAATGGGACCGTATAGTGGGGAATAGAATTTTTAGAGAGAAGAGCGTGCATCAGCACTTTTCACATAAAGGAAAATCTCCCGCCTAACTTGGCACACTGTGATTGGCTGAAGCCACACACACCGTTGCCATGCCAAGAAAGAAAAACTCCTGCTCAACTAGGGAGATTTAAAGGATCCATGTCTCACCTGAAACCGGATTTACCAACTGTCGAAAAAGGGTGTCATTTTACCGCAGTAAGAGAGAGGATGTCATACACCATACATAAGAATATGAATACTGCAGCACACTATAATTAAAATTAATAAAAGAGACAATTGGTCTATTAATGAATATATAAAATAAAAGCAATTTTGAATAGAATAATTTGGAATAATAAATTTAAACTAAAATAAAATATTTAATGATTTATAAAAAAAATGTTAATTTGGAATAATAAAATAAAGTGTTGTGACGTGTCACAACACCATCATCCTCGTTCCATTGTTCCATCATTTAAAATATCCATCTTTCCATCACTTAAAATATCCATAAAATTAAAATATCCATTTACAATATCCAAAAATTAAAATATCCATTTAAAAAATCCATATCGTTCCATCATTTAAAATGTAAATATAATAATTTCTACAAAACATATGCTAAACTCTTAATTCTTTTAAAAGCGGAAGCGCGGGAAACGGAAAGCAAACACTAATTCGATTTTTTATTGTCCCACCCATCGCTATACATATTCAGAACCGTGACGTCCCCTCCATCTAGACACAGACCGGCGCTATTGAAACGCGCGCTTGGGGAAAAGGGGGGGAATCGGAACTTCTTTCGCCCTCCGATGAATTTTAAAATCATGACTTTTTTAAAATTCCGATCCAGCGGCCAATTTTAATTATTTCTTGATCAGATTGGGCTTGTAAGAAAGCCAGATGTTTGAGCTTTCTAAAAATGGAAATTATTAGTCGAAATTAGGAGTACTTTTTACTATGCGAGAATTTAAAAACCAAAAACCGTTTTTTGAGCCGAAAGTGACTTTTGTTTTAAAATCTTTAAAAAATATTAGAAATCGAAATTGAGATTTGAAATTGATATATTTTTACTCGCAATTGTCTGTTCTTTCCGGTGGTGTGATTTGTTTTTTCAGCGACGTCTGGATCGTGGAGAAAAAAGGGCAAAAATGGCAAAAAACGGTCGATATCGCATAAAACATTAAATAACAACAAAAAAAAAAAATTAAAATTTTAAAAATCGGTTTTTACGTGTCGCCGTCCCCCCCCCCCCTCGGGTCTCCGATTGCCAAATTTCGTAGCTCTCCGACGCGCGGTCTCTGAACGTATAGTGTATAAGACACACAGACATTGCCTTTTATTATACAGATTAGGAACTAAACATTTTTCTCTTTATGTGAAATGGACGGTTTATGTTTTCTATTTCCTTTCAGTTGATTCGGGAGACCTGGGCACACCCGACCGTCACACAGTCAATGGACATTAGCGTAGCTTTTGGAATCGGAGTCGAGCCAAGCATCGACTTGCAGAGATCTCTGGATTGGGAGGCAGAGGTGTTTGGGGACATCTTCCAAGAGCCAGGCTCGGATACAATGGCCTCCTCGGCCGCCCAAGCTATCCATCTGCTGAAGTCAGTTCGCAGCGCCTGTACCCCTGTACCTGAATTCATTCTTAAGATGGAAGACTCTGTATTTGTGAATCCTTTTTCCTTAGACGAACTTCTTCTAAGTAAGTTTGTTTTTGTTGCACACTCATGTTTATGAAAATTGAAATATCGCGAAGCCATAGTCAGATTAGAATGATATGCATACCACATATTACTAATGGTGATATAAATAAATGATTATCGTTTCAGACTAATACAACCACATTGTTGGTACAAAATCAGTATTTTGGGAAGCCGCCCATAGAGGCAATAAGAGCTCTTAAACGTCGCGGCATCGTATCAAAGAGAGTTTGGATGTGTTCCTGGAATATTGCCTGCCAGGCTTGTTCGATCCGGGTCTACAATTCATTGGTGGTGACTGCTGGAGAACAGTAATGGCCCGGTCGCCGAGTGACCATATCCCATACATGTTCAATCGGTGACATATCTGGCAAAAGGGCAGGCCAAGGAAGAAGCAGTATCTGCTGTGTAGTCAAGAAGGCTTGGACATTCCGGGCAACATGTGGTCGGGCTTTATCTTGTTAGAATATAGCGACAGAAGTGTGCTGAAGGAATGGTGCACCTTCGGCCTCCAAACCCTTCCTGATGTAGCGGTTGCTGTTGAGCGTACCCGCAATGCGTTGCAGCCGGGATCACCTATGGTAGCCAGTGGCACCCCATACCATCACACTTAACAATCGTGCAGTATGACGCTCAAGAACGCATGTAGGAAGATTGCGCTCTTCACAATATCGTCTAATGCGTATGCGACCCTCTTTGTAGTCGAGATTGTAGCGGAACTCGTTCGAAAAGAGAATCTGATGCCAATCTGTACGCCATGATTTATACTCTTCCGCCCATTGTAACCTGAGGCGTCGATGGTTCAGGGCCAACGGTGTCCTCTGTAAAGAAATGCTTGCACGCAGTCTTCTGCGCAGCAGACGCCTTCGAACCGTAGAAACAGGCAATGCCACATCTGTAGCAATGCTCCAGTGCTGCGTTAACACTTGAGAAGAAGCTGCATGGTTCGTCATCGCCATGCGGATGAGATGTCTATCATCACGTGTTGTCGTCACATTGCATGGTCCGCTGCCGGATTTTCGACTCGTCCGGTTTTCTTCGGCCCACTTATTCCACACTCGCATTATACCCCCCTCCCCCACTGGGTTCCGGTCCAAATTGGGTGGCACTTCCCGGCCGTCCAAAACAGTTACCTTACACCTTTCTGGTAGGTCGGACGGTCTGGTTCTCAACAACAACAACACTCGCATTATACCCCGTACGGGCAACAATATCGCGGTATGAAAATCCTCCTTACCGCAGGCTGATTATGCTTCCCCGCTCGAACTCTGTAGTTTGCTTATAAGGCACCTTTTGATCTTGACGAGGCACAGTGACTCCAATAGAACAGTTTTCAACTCGCGGACACCGATACCATAGTTGTCTGGCTTTTCCACACTTCTCTCTTTATACTCCTCGTACGACCGTTAAGAGGGCGGTGCGGAACCCAAGCAGACGCATTCACTCTGCATTTCTAATCAATTACATCTCCTATTCTGCTTTGCATGTCCCGTACGTTTGATTCTAATCTGACTCACGGTGTTGCAATTTCTTATTCAATACCCAAAGTATAATTCTTTCATGGTGTTGCAATTTTCATAAACATGAGTGTATTATAAGATAATATGACAAATAATTTAGTGGTGTATCCAGAGGGGGGTGAAGGGGATTTATGAGATTTTTTGATAAATTTAATTGAAAAATGTGCAATACCTCGAGAACGGTTCATGCTAGCATTTTAAAGTTTATGTCAATCGTTTTTGAAGAAAAAATTACATAAGAAATATCTATTTCGTAACTTTACTAATGGTTTTGATTTTTTTAAAATTTCACTTTAAAATTTAGGGGTGTTCAGAACATTCGATTGTGTTTAAAAACAATAGGCTTCCAGTATTCACGGATTGTAATTTTTGTACCAAATTTCATTCGAATTGCTTCATTTGTTCGTGAGATATCGTCTTCACACACACACACACACACAGACATCACCTCAAAAATGTTCAATTCGTGATCAGGGATGCTTGAAACGTGCTCTTCCATCGAAAACTCGAATTCAAATTTTCGACCCCGTCACAATACTTTCCTTATACATTATACTATGTATATAAGGAAAGTAAAAATAACGGATTTAAGATTTCTAATGACATTTATTTACATCGTATTTTATTTGGAAAGTTTTAGAAACATGGTCTTTAAAAAAAAAAAAAAATGATGATTGGAATAAGCAGAGGTAGTCCCTGCATGAATCAATGAAAGATTCAAACACTTCACCTACCTTTACTAGTTCTGCATAATAATCCATTTAGCTTGTTACTTTATTCCAACGTTTACCAGCTATCGTACGTCTCAGGCTCTGAAATGTGCATCTCCACAACACATCATTCAAGAAACAGTGGTCTTCCCATTGGACCCCATAATATTACTGCTCATTACATCATAACAATCTCTGATCGAATGAGACTACATGGAGCGACTCCTTTTATGGTGTCTTTAAATTATTGGAAATGCGGGGCAAGGAATACGGAGATAAGGAGCGATTCGCCCTTATTTTCACTTCGCCACTGATGAAGGACATAATAATGTCCGAAAGTGCTGTGAGCGTGTGATTTTTGTACGTCGTAAAAATATTTTAATAAAATACTTTTAATTGTGGCCAAATTTTTTGGTGGTCTTTATTTTTAAAGTATAGTCATTTACACTTAGCACAACGAAGAGACTTGTATGTGCCCAAACTAAAATTTTATTAAAAATATCATTTATGTGAACTCACACGATTAAATTTAACATTATTACTCGATATCTGCAAATTATCCATTACTAATAATCACATAGTATGGTCTGAAATTTTGCGGGTGTGATACAGTGGTAATTTGTCCCGGTCGTCCAATTTGATGCTCTAAGTCCTCTGGACGAGCCGGACGGCCTGGGGCTTTCACAGTGGTAACTTGTGTTACTGACTTATAGTCAGACTTATGTTACTTACTCAGATAAAACAATATGGTTACTTTTTTTCTTGTGCACATCATTATGCACAGACTCGTTTTACAGACAAACTGAAATTCACTCCAACTGAATGACGTTTTAGACAAGCACTTCATGCTGCACAGGAAATTCAAACTGCACTAATTCAAACTTTAACTTGAATTTCACTGCAATCAATTCAAACACACAAATTGAACTGACTCTCCCTGAATCTGTTGCACGGGGGTAATCTGTTAGCTTCCCCCTGGCTCCCAACGATTTTCCGTCATCTGTATGCCTATTGGCTTACATGCATCTGAGAGGAGCCTAAGCCGGTCTTTAATTGGAGAGTTCGCGGAGCCCTCGGAGTCGACTAAGTCCATCATTCTTACGTACAGTTATGTCGTTATTTATTGCCTTGCTGATAACTTATTGTCCGCCTCATAATAAAAATTGACGCCTTCTTGTCTGAGTCTTACGCCATTTTGTAGCTTTGCTATTTTTACAACATGTAACACTTTTAAGAGCACCGTATCGAATTAGTGCAGCTTGAATGTATCGTGCAGTAGGAAGTCCTTGCAGTATGAAAAACTATCATCATGTCGTTTTCTTCGCTAATTAAGTTAATTGAATTCCAGATCTTGAAACGTTTTCATCTTCAAGCACCATGTGGTGCCTCGAGTGGCAGAGTATGTTCGACAAGCATCGCAGCAACTCTACGTGGATGGTGCTGCAAGCCCCACTGAACGACAATGCGCATCCCACCTACTGTTTGAGCACAGTTTATCTGATGACTGGACGGACTCTGGACGCCATCATCCGACGTCATGATGCCCGGATTGGTCGAGTCATGCTTCCAGAAGACGTATACGTCACAGGAATGTTGCCCAAAGAGGCAGGAGTCGTTCTTTCATATTTGGGTGAACGAGTCGCAATTAACTGGAAGAACGAGCCAGATGTGGACGCATGGAGGCTTGCATTCGCCTACCTAGGGGAAGAGATGGAGGACGAGACCGGAAAATTGTGGGGAGCTGTGGTAAAGAAGAAAATTAACTTGACTAGACGCTACGATGTAGGGTTGTGACATGAGGAAATGATGCCTACATGATAAAATGACGTGTTTTTGTTAAATTAAAAATCTTATTTTTTTCTATGCTTTAAACTTCATTGTATTGCAGTATGCTTCCAATTATCACTCATGTCTCACTTAAAATCTAGAAAGAAAAAGGGGAGTAACGAGTTTCAGTTAACAGTAAGATAATTGAAAATAAAATCCGGTATGGATTGCTTTGGAAAGGCCTAGATGTGTTCTTTCTATTACTACCGAAGAGCTAGATGCATTCCGTGGAGAACCTTCTAAGGAATCTTTTTTTAAAGTGTGTTTTGTGGAACCCTTGGGGTTCCGCGACGTGATAGTTTCGTATAAATTTTCATGAAAATTAAATAAACACGTAAAATTTGAATGCATAATTTTGACCACAAAGCACTTTTTCTTATTTTGATGTTCTGCCATCAAATTGAAATTTATAAGAGTTCCGTGACCCAAAACGTTTAAAAAACTGTTCTAAAGAATGCTATAGAGTAAATAGTAAATTTTAGCATTTTTTCTTAAAAATCGTGAATTTTAGGTCTTTCGCAAAAAATCGTGAATGTTACTTAGGGCTCTTTTAAGAATAGCGAATTTCATATATTTTTTTTAAGAATTACGAATAGCATTTGTTTTTGTAAAAATCGCGAATTGTAGCGTTCTTTCGTAAAATTTCGAATTAACATTCGAACATTTTCATAAGATCTCAGATTTTTAAGTTTTTACATAAAAATTGTAAATTGTAACGTTTTTCCGAAAAAAAACAAATTTAATTCTTTTTCGAAAAAGTTAGGAAATTTAACATTTTTTCGTATAATGTAAGAAAATTTAACGTTTATTCGTAAATTTTAACTCATTTTTCTAATATGTAATTTTTAAAACGTTTTGCATAAAATTTGCGAATTTTAAAGCTTTATTTTAATTGTAAATTTAAGCATATTTAAAAAAAATTGTTTTCATACAACGTTCTTTTACAAAAGCCGCTTATTTAAACATTGTTTGCATAAGAATCATAAACATTAACGGTTTTCTTTACTGTTTGGAATGAAAACATTGCTTGATTTTTCTGTATACAAAATAATTTATTTTTTTATACGAGTTTTAAGGCTTTAAATACAGCAAATGTTTATACATCACTGACAATAATTAAATTATGCAGTTTGCAGAATGCACTTCGACAATAAGATCTTGCAATTTCGTCGCAGTAGCTCAATGGGTCAGTGTTGGCTGGCCAGTTCGAAGACCCAGGATTCGTTTCCCGGGTGGAACAGCAAGGTTCTTTAGAAGTGGAAAATGATAAACTTTATATTTTGATTTTTTATGCATGTGCATTGCAATGTAATTTAAGAACATAGCCGGAGTGATGTAGCTGGTATACAAAGCCAAGATAATTGACTTGGAGACATTTTTTTTGCAAAACCTTGTTTTTCTTTTTTCTTTCTTTAGTGTTTCCAAAAACTCCAGGAAATATGCTCGATCTCTCCTTAAAACTCTCAAAATTTCTTGAAATTGGGTTTTTGTAAAAGGGTTATGAGCATTTATTAACAACAGGGACACATCATACCAAAAGTGTTCGAAATGTGCTAAAGAGATCTTAAAAATGCATTATTGCTAAAATACCAGTTTAAAGAATTTCAGGAATGTATTACCATTTTTAATTTACTTATAACAGATGGTAATGTATAGGGAAATATTGGAATGGTGTGGAAAATTAGAACTCGAGTTTTCGACGGATCTACGCTTTTCAGAGACACTAGAACACGATAAATCTATTTATACTGTGCCGTCTGTCTGTCTTAGTGTATGTGTGAGTGTCTGTCTGTCTGTCTGGGCGTGTTTGTCTGTGTGTCTTTGCAATGTATGTATCACTCTAGTCCAACAAACTTCGACAAACTTTCCTAAAATTTGGTAGGCAAGTCACTTGTAAGTTACCCTGGTGCTGATTAGATTTCAGTAAAATTGAAAAAAAAATATTGGAACTTGCCTTTTTTTGCAAAATGGCTCCCAAAAATCTTTATAATTTAAAATACAGGATTAAATATTCTTAAATATACGAAATGAAAGTTTATTTTGTACACAAGTTTTAACATCATAAAGAATAATGTCAATTACATCTCTCTAGTATGAACTAACTGTTCCCGAGGTATTAAGTTTTTGGTGGAAAATACGCCATAGGTGAAAACGAAAATTGAATGCACTGTAAATTCAGTGTCATTACAAATACGTGTCCGTGTCATTTCATACAACCACACTCACCTAAATTAAATTAACTGCAAATTTAGTGTTATTTGAAATAAGCTTCTCGGCTGTTGATGCAATTAAAGTGAGTTTTACGCATTATGAAAGAAAGAAACACTAAATAAATTAGATTCTTTGGGGAAAGTCGTATGCTGCCCACATCAAAATTTCTTTTTAACACTTTCCAACATAATTGTCAAATGTTTATGACTTTGTATATTCTATCTACCCGTTCGCAAGATAACTGCCGTAAAAATGACTTTATCAAAATAAAATTTTAGTATGTTGTTGAGACTATCTATGGGACATATGGGAATGTAAAAGAATAATATCTCCCAATTACTTTTAGATTGAACCAGGGTTGAAAAAGTGAAATACATTGAACCCTATGGGACCTAATTTTTCAAACATTTTTAAGCGGAGTTAAAATTCACAAATTGCTTCGAAAATTTTAGAAAATATTCAAATTATCACGTAACATGTGTAAAAAAATTCATCAAAGTAGTTGTTGTTTTTAATATAAAAAAAATATGATGTGGACAACACATGACTTTCCTTATATAATGCAATGAATTTACTACTTTTACAGTTAAAAAAAAATGTTATTCTTATAGTAGATACCTATATTCTTTCCAAGATATTGAATTTTCTTCAATTAGTCGTCATTTTCATTGATTGAGCGTCATTTTTATCAATTTGGCGAGATTTTTGTTAATTTGGCAACAATTAAAAATATCGTCAAGTTGGCGACATTCCGCCAAATTCGTCGCCAAAATCTCGCCAAGTGTTATGGAAGGAGAAATAAGTTATTCTAATAGCAGATAAATGACTATTGGCGCTCAAATACAAAAGTATTACTCAAAGTATCATTTTTCATGAATGGAACGAGCTAGATCCACGAGAAGGATGTCACCCAATTAATCGCATGATATTACATATGAAAAGTGAACATGTTTCTCAATAGGAAATATTTTTTTTTATTTAATATAACTTTTTGATAATTTTTTTGAAAAATGTGCAATATCTCGAGAACGGTTCATGTTAGCGTTCTAAAATTTTTGTCAATCGTTTTCTAATGAAATATTACATAAGAAATGTCTATTTGCGTTACTTTATTAGCGGTTTTGATTTTTTGACGATTTTTTCAAAATTTCACTCGAAAATTTAGGAGGGTTCTGAACGTTCGATTGCGTATAAAAACAATAGGCTTCCAGTGTTTACGGATTGTGATTTTTGTACCAAATGTCGTTCGAATAGGTCCATTCGTTCGTCAGTTATCGTCTCCACAGTCTCACTGACACACACACATGCACACATACTTTCACACACACGCACAGACATCGCTTGAAAATATTTGATTCGTGATCAGGGATGCTTAAAACGTGCTCTCCCGTCGAAAACTCAAATTCGAATTTTCGACCCTGTCACAATACTTTTCTTATACATTATGTATATAAGAAAACTAATAAGTAGTGTTTTAAATAAAAATTGAAATAATAATAACACCCATATTATATGAAGAGATCACGTAACTCATTGCAATATAAAATATGGCATCCATTTTTTTTTCGCTGTGTAATAATCGTGATTTTTAAGAAACGCTTATATTTAGTGTTGCATTCGTCCTAAAACCGCTTTATTTTTACATATTATCTGTGCATCTACATTCTCTGCCTACGCAATTACAATATTTTTTTATTTTAAATGATCACTAAACTTTGATTATTTCTACAATGAAGCCTAATGTTAATGTATGCAGAATGTAAACAAATCAAGGGATTATAAGATGAGTTGAATAAGAATTGCTGAATTCTGCTCTGGAGACTGGAATATAAGTGATATGCAATATTCATTGATTTTACGTAGAGAAGCAGGCGATTTAAGCCATTGATTTTTTGATGAAGTTTTTAAGTTTACAAGTTTAATAAATTATTGTAGTACTGTTATAATTAAAAAAATATCACGCCTAAATTTATCGCATTTTAGAGATGTTTAAATAAAATTGCATTTCAGTTGGAAAGTGCTTCATAATCAATGCTTTATGCATGATTGATCTTTCTTGTTACATTATGAAACAGAGGCATTCAAACACGTCTGCTCAGCAACCATCAACCCACTGTATGTTTACCATTGAATAATTCCATTTCGCGACCAATAATAAGCCTCTAGTAATCCAAATTTGGGTCGGAATTTGGGTCCAAATTTGGGCAGGGTTTGGGAACCATTGCTTATGAGAAAGTATTGGCAAATGTTAATATGAATATCTGGAATAGAGGCACCAATCCACTTTCTCATACTTTCCTATATAATGTTTAGTTTCGCTTGCATCATAATCATTATGAGAATGAAAAATAAATATGTACATAATATAGATTTCGTACATTTAGAGGTATACTCTCGTGCAGAAAATATCTACACCTATAACAAAAATTAAGCAACAGTCGCGAAATTCGGTATGCAAATGTCGTTTTAAGAGCTATGTAAATGATCAAACTGTCGGAACTAATGATGTTATAGTGCTCATGGAACGCGCATGAGAACGACGCATCGTGCAGCATTTATAACGAGCGGTGTTGTCATTCACGGGTAATTGTAACTGTTTCCTCCTTTGATACTGCATGTTGTGTTCGAAGATGCTTTTGAGACGTACTCGACGGCTCTGCGAACAGTTACTAGATTTAGAGAGAGATTTCAATCACAGGCCTAAGGGAAGCTGGTTGGTCTAACAGACGTATCAGTCGCCATCTTGGTCGGAGCGACAGGGTAGTGGTTCAGTGTTGGTAACAGTGGACCGGAGAAGGCACATGTTACCATCTCAGAGGATCAGGACGCTCCAGACAGGCAACTGCTTGAGAGGATCGTGCAGTCAGGATAAAAGCCACATGCACACCGATGGCGTCGCTATAAGCCATACAAAGTCTTTTGCCATTCTAGATGCAACCTGCACTAAAGGATACTATTCGAAGACGACTACCAAAAGGTGGGATTAAGTGTCGACGTCCATTAAGGTGCCTACCTGCTAGCAGGTGCAACGTTTCTGTCGGCGATTTCCATGGATGCCAATACCTGCAAAGGGGGATCGAACTGTTTGGGATAGGGTATGTCAAATACCTGTCTTTTTGGGAGGTTCTTCGTTTGGGATGGACGATGTCCCACTCGTAAGCAAAAGGTTAAATGTGTAAAATAATGTTATATATTTAAAAAAAAAAACTTTTTTTAGTTGATTTTTGCTCATTTCAAAATCTACAGTCCCCTTAACTGGGCAATGTTTAGAAGAAAACGGGCATCTCTTTCATTTGATGCATGAGCTTTCTACTTCTAATGAACCGGGACACTAATGAACCGGCCCACCGTCCTCTTAAGCCACATACATGTAAAACAACAACACAAAAACAAAAAAACCTCAAGTTCTTGCGTGTTGATTTCAATGCTTTTCGTGTTTTTGAATTATTTCACCTTTCTGTGAGTTATCATCCATTATTGTCCTAACGCATCCTGTATTTGTGAAACTTTCAGAAATAGTGCTACTTGTTGCTTTTGCTTGAGTTTTTCAGCGAGTACTCGATAAAGTTTAAAAGCATGATCGTTTTCAAAGTTGAATTTAAGTATTGCATACCAATATATGGATGCAGGGGAAAATGTATAACGTAGCAGTACATTGAAAAATATAGTCACTGCTACTGGGAACAATCAACAACTTACTTACTAGACTCTTAAAATGAGCAACTAATACTTACTAGACTCTTAGAATGAGCAACTAATACTTACTAGACTCTTAGAATGAGCAACTAATACTTACTAGACTTTTAGAATGAGCAACTAATACTTACTAGACTCTTAGAATGAGCAACAGATGCTGTAAATATTGAATATTTTCTTATTTACAGCAATATTTTCTTATTTACAGTTTTTCTGTATGACCTGACAGCGACCTTGGCTTTGGCAACATTGTCGTACAATGGACGTTGTCATCTATATATTGAAAATGTAATATTCTTGACTTTGACAATCCAAAGTTTGATTCTTCGTATCTTCTCCAGTATACGCATGGCTCAATATCTTTTGAACGACTCAATATCTTTTGAACGAATCAATATCTTTTGAACGACTCAATATCTTTTGAACGATGAGTGGTAGACCCATGGTTTCAATTTTAGAAATCGTTTAATAGAGGTAGACTAACATCGTTTGCGAATTTTCCAAAAATGAAAAATTTCTTAGAGAATATTTTCAATAGCTTAATGAGTTAAAGAAAGAAAAAAATCCAGTGCCATTCGATCAAAATTACTAGAGATATCAGTCATTAAAGTTTTCGACGGGAAATTGGGGAATATATACAAAACTTTTGTCAGAGATAGCTTTGCATGCAAGTTATCGAATGCAAATTTTATTTAGCGAAATTCAATTTTTAGACGACTCCTGAAACCCGTATAAAAAGTTAAATTTTGTACTTTTATTTTTACTAAAGCGCGTCACGTGAGCAAAACTGTGGTACTCTGAAAGTCTACATGCATTTCTTAAATTGCAACCATGACTCTACGACCCTATCGTTCAAGTGTTGTGCAATTTTTTTAAATACCCTGCATAACGTAGTTCACATTATAACTTTCTGCAACAATAATTCCCCAACGTTTTTGTGTCTTTAAAGATTCTTCAGATCCCTCTCCACAGAGACCTAAAGGACTGAAATTTTCGAATAAGTTGACTATTTTCGACAGTTTGTGTGATATATTGTTAAACAGAATAAAACTCATAAAAAAGAAGTTGTGACCTAATTGTTTAAGAGAGTTAGTTTCCTAGCTTTTGACAGGTTTAAATACTAATATACTATTGTTACTGTTCCGGGAATTATCGTTATTTTCCATAGGTAATAATGCTATGAAAGTCTTAATATTCCAGTTCTAAACCTAAGAATGACTTAAAATTCAATCTAGTTCTAGGTTTTTACATAATGTATCTACACATATTTTGATATCGGTAGGTGTATTTGCTCTTGAATTATCGCGTCCACACCTTAGGGACATAAACACACACACATACAGACAACCTTTCAAAAATGTTCGATATGGGTTTAAGAGTCTTGAAATGTGCCTATCCGTCAAAATATCGAATTAAAAAACTTACAATACTTTATACAATAACACGAGAAAGTAGAAATTGGCTCTAATCAACGTGAGTGTGAAAAACCCAGACCACACGACAGACCCGAAGGCTTACTGTAGCAAGGCGTGTGGCCGGAATCAACGTGAGTGTGTGACAGCTGAGTACATAGCCTTATAATCGAAGTTGTAAATTCGCGGTTATTCTTAGCTATCTGTATACCCATTCTTCGTGCAGAATATATAATGTAAAACAAGAAAGATCAATCATGCTTAAAGCATTGATTATGAAACACTTTCCAACTTCAATGCAATTTTATTTAAACATGTCTAAAATGCAATACATTCCACGGTAATATTTTAAAACTTATCACAATACTACATTAATTTATTATATTTGAAACCTTAAACCTTCATCGAAAAAAATTAACTTCATTCAAATGACGGCATTAAAGTATAAATTGCCTGGTTTAAACATCTCTAAAATGTGATACATTCCTCGGTAATAATTTTAGAATTATCATAATACTACGATAATTTATTATATTTGAAAACTTCATCGAAAACAACTGAAATTCATTCAAATGACGTCATAAAAGAATAACACGCCTGGCTGTCTCTATAAAAGCAACATTTCATTCATAAATAATTCCCCCATTCATGTCATTCATCACAATACTATAATAATTTATTTTATTTAAAAATTAAGACCATTGAGCTACAAGTAAGTAAACTCTATGCGTAAAACTTCATCGAAAAATATCGTCCGTCTCTTTCTAAAATCAATGAATATTTCATTCACATCAGCTAAGCAGACTCCATGGACTAAATGATTTTGTGTTAAAGAATTACAGCGATTCTAATACAAGTCATTCTACATATTTTACTGTTTACATTTTACATAGGTGAAAAATAGGCTTAATAGTAGAAATAATCAAATTTGGAAGAGCATTTAAACTGAAATATATTGTCATTGCGTTGTTTCAGTATGTAGATGCACAGAATTTAGGCAAAAATAAAGTAGTTTTAGGTCGGATACAACACTCAATATGAATTAAAAGGAACTTAAAAAATCACGATTTTGACACAAGATGGATGCCATATATCATTTTGAAGTGGGTCATGTGATCGTTTCATATCATGGACACGTGATCGCTTCATATAAGAGGTGTTATTATTATTTTAATTTTTATTTAAAAAACAACTGAATATATTTCGCTGAATTTTTTTTTTTTATATATTTTATGGAACAATTTGAATATTGCCTAAAATTTTCGAAGCAATTTGTGAATTTTAAATCCGCTTAAAAAATGCTTGAAAAATTAGGTCCCATAGGGCTCAATGTATTCCATTTTTTCAACCCGGGTTCAATCCAAAACTAATTGGGTGATATTATTCATTTATATTTCCATAGATTCTATAGACCGTCTGAACAACATACTAAAATTTCATTTTGATTAAGTCATTTTTACGGCAGTTATCGTGCTAACGGACAGACAGACAGACAGACAGACAGACAGACAGACAGACAGACAGACAGACAGACAGACAGAATGAACAAAGTCATAAAAACTTGTCAACTTTGTTATAAAGTGTTAAAAACGTAGTAATACACAATTTGAAATGAACTTTTAACATTCAGAGTATTTCTTTTTGAAATTTTTTAATATTTCCCACAGAAAGGAAACAAGAAAGATCAATCAGGCTTAAAGCATTGATTGTGAAACACTTTCCAACTTCAATGCAATTTTATTTAAACATGTCTAAAATGCAATACATTCCTCGGTAATATTTTAAAACTTATCACAATACTACATTAATTTATTATATTTGAAACCTTAAACCTTCATCGAAAAAAATTAACTTCATTCAAATGACGGCATTAAAGTATAAATTGCCTGGTTTAAACATCTCTAAAATGTGATACATTCCTCGGTAATAATTTTAGAATTATCATAATACTACAATAATTTATTATATTTGAAAACTTCATCGAAAACAACTGAAATTCATTCAAATGACGTCATAAAAGAATAACACGCCTGGCTCTCTCTATAAAAGCAACATTTCATTCATAAATAATTCCCCCATTCATGTCATTCATCACAATACTATAATAATTTATTTTATTTAAAAATTAAGACCATTGAGCTACAAGTAAGTAAACTCTATGCGTAAAACTTCATCGAAAAATATCGTCCGTCTCTTTCTAAAATCAATGAATATTTCTTTCATATCAGCTATGCAGACCCCATGAGCTAAATTCTTTTGCGTTAAAAAAGTACAGCAATTTCTATACAACTCATCCTACATACTTTGCTGTTTATATTTTACATAAGTGAAAAATAGGCTTCGTTGTAGAGATAATCAAATTTGGATGAGCATTTAAACTCATATATATTGTAATTGCGTTGATTTAGTATGTAGATGCACAGAATTTAAACTAAAATAAAGTGGTTTTAGGACGGATACAACACTCAATATGAAATAAAAAGAACTTTAAAAATCACGATTTTGAAACAAGATGGATGCCATATATCATTTTGAAGTGGATCACGTGATACTTTCATATCATGATCACGTGATCGTTTCATATCATTGTCACGCGATCGCTTCATATAAGATGTGTTATTATTTTAATTTTTATTTAAAAACTACTGAATATATTTCGCTGAATTTTTTTTTTATATATTTTATGGAGCAATTTGAATATTACCTAAAAATTTCGAAGCAATTTGTGAATTTTAAATCCGCTTAAAAAATGTTTGAAAAATTACGTCCCATAGGGCTCAATGTATTTCATTTTTTCAATCCAAAACTAATTGGGTGATATTATTCATTTATATTCCCATAGGTCCTACAGACCGTCTGAACAACATACTAAAATTTCATTTTGATTAAGTCATTTTTACGGCAGTTATCGTGCTAACAGACAGATAGACAGAATGAATAAAGTCATAAACACTTTTCAACTTTGTTGTAAAGTGTTAAAAACTGATGAAAGTGGCAACTGCAGCCTTGGGCTTGGATAGACGATAGAAACCAATCAAATACCAGACAGCGCGGCTCGGTGACGTCACCAAGTCTAGTAATCCCGTTTTTCGTAAAAAGTAAGTGCAGGAAAAAAAAATAGAAAGCGTTCCAAGTTACAAAATGATCCGTATCTATTAATCTATATATATATATATATATATATATATATATATATATATATATAATATTAATATATGTCCTGTTAAGCATTAAGCTATTAATATTGTGAAAAAAGTGATTTATGAGCTTAGAAGTGGCAATTATATGGCCTATATGATTTAAAATTTTCAAGGGGGACAGTGCCCCTTTTCACACCCTCACCAGGGGCCCCGCCCTTGGAAACCCGCAATTTCAATACTCTTTAAATGAGACAGCACGGCATACTCTCAATAATTTTATTCAGGACAACCCTGGATATAACAATTTCACAATTGAACTATAAATTCTTTTTAGACTGCGTTTCTGATTCTCTTATCACTGGCAGGAATATAGAGGGATCTTTCATTTATGGCCTTTGAGATAAAAAGGTTAATTTTTTTTTTATTTCGTTCATTGCTAATATAATTTTAGAGATAAAGGCACAAACAACGAGAGATTCGCACGTTATCGGACTTTGAATTACATTTATTGAAGACAGACTCAAACAATGGTTAGGACTCAAATACCGATTGAGTGCAGTTTATAGACTTGTACTATAACAATTGTGTCACACTCAAAGTGAGGGAACAGACAGAAGGCCAGATGGATACCTTAATTTTAAGTGGGATTATAACCAAGGTTACCTATCATAATTTTCAGAAATTTAGATGCAGCCGTTTTCCAGTCAAGATAAGACAAACAAACAGAAAAATGTATTTTGTATTTTATTTACCTGCTAGCAGTATATTCGTTCTTCGCACGGAATATATTATATAAAGAAACTTAAAGTTCACAATTATGTGTAAATTCCTATAGTATTCTAAATGACATTGTCATTTAAAACACTCTATTAAAATATTTGATTTAATTCTCATAAAAAGAATTATAAGAATCTCTGTTATCTTTATACAAAATTATCTTTACTGGCAGATATGAAGAATAAAACATCTTGGTCCTGTTTGTAAATGCATTAAAAAAAAAGAGCTTTTTAATTCCCACAAAACGAGAGAGTTTATCAAGGAAATTGCAAATATTGAAATAATTTTGCAAAATACTGAATTTTCATCCATTAGGCGTCATTTTATCAATTTGGCGATACTTTCCTCAAACTGTTATTAATATTTGAACAACCTCTGGTTCTATAATTCGAAACATGGGCTCAATTTTAAGTGGGGCTTTTTCATGGCTATAAACAAAAATTCATGAAATTCGGTTCTTCCGCTCTCTCGTGATGATGAGATAAACACAAACACATATATAGACAGATTTTCAATTTTATTTATATAAATGATAAACCCTTTTTTCCAGGAAATTCCACAGGAAAGATAAAAGTAAAATTGTTATCTATGTTACGTGCTATCAAAGGCAATATTCCCAGGTATAAGTGCTCACTTCACTTTCAGAACCGGAAACATGATTGCTCAAAGCATGATAAGAAGAGCTGCCGATTATAAAATCCTTGTGATCGCAAACCGTAGTTATCACCCCCTCTGTGTCTCAAAGCCAAAATTCCCAAATTTTAAAATCTCGCGCTTGTGAACGAAAGCAGGTTGAAAAGATAAATGCTTACTTTAACATATTATTGTACAGAGAATGTGCAATGGAAGCGTAATCCTTCGAATATCCAATCCATCTCTTGAAAGGTGGTCCACTGTGCGATGGATTGATGCACCTTCTCTGCACACGAGAAAGTAGACTTTTTATGATCTTGCCTTCGTTGACAAACAGATACTCCAAAAATTTTCTCAAAAAATTTCTTTAAAAGATTCATTTATAAGATGGCAACAGTTTAGAGAAGCCGATGAGTTTGTTATATGCATTTGGCTAATTAATTTATGTGGCCAATATGCACCGATACGTGGTTATAACCATTAACCGAATTCTCAGATTTCCTCTTATGAAACGGAAATAAATTATTTTATGAAGGAAATTTTAACACGTGGAGCCATTTTGAGATAAATATTTTTTCAAGGATAACAAATTTATAGGTTCTAGAATATATTAAACGCCTCTGAATAGCGAACGAAATTTTTGATTTTCAGTCTGAAAGAAAACTGGATTTTAAACAATGCCAAACTGCTCAGATTTCCTCTTATAAAACAGAAATAAATTATTTTATATATATATATATATATATATATGCACCTATTAAAAATGAGCTAAGCCACGAAACTCGAAATTAAAAGCTGTTTTAGTAGTTATACTAATAATCAAACTGTCAGCGACAATGGTGTGATAGGGCACATGCAACTCGTATAAGAACAATGCTTCGTGCAACATTTAAAATGACCGGTGTTCTCACGTACGGGTTGGAACTGGATTTACTGCTTTGATACTGCAAGTTGTGTACAAAGATGCCTTTGAGATGCACTCGACGGCGCTACAAACAATCGTCGCATTTAGAGAGAGACCTCGTCATAGTCTTAAGGGAAGCTAGTTAGTTCAAGAGACATATCAGTCACCATCTTGTTTGGATCTATATGATAGTGGATCGGTGTTGGTAACAGTGTATCAGAGAATGCACATGTTACCATCTCAGAGGCTCAGGACGTTCCAACTGCTCTTCGCTATTTGCCATTCGAAAGCATCTGCCATCCACCATCAAGGGATACTATTCGGAGACTGCTGGGATTAGGTGTCGACGTCCATTAAGGCGCCTACTACTGATCCCTGAATATACGCAGAGCCAGGGCAGGATATAGATTTTTAGGAGCCTAAGCACAAAAAATTTTAGTGCCCCTAGGAAGTGGGTGCATAATCCATATATTGGCTGAAAAATTTACATGATAATTATGTTTTAATTAAAATGTTTGTAATGCTTCAATTAAAATGCTTCTACAAAAGCTATCCCTAGAAAGAAATTTCTCGTTTTTATGAAGGCTTCATTTTCCAATTTTCCATTAAGGCGCCTAAAATTGACGCCTCAACTTAAGCTGAGCCGTCTGAATTGGTGCTGAGTTCGGCCAGGCTGGTGGACAATGACCGATTGGAGCCGTGTTGTTTTTAGCGACAAATCCTGCATTTCTCTCGGTGCTGATGTTGCTGATATGAATTTATATATATTATAATGGCCGAACATTGCCTATTTCAACAATTTCTGGAGTTGACCAGTAAATATTAATATGAATTTATATATATTATATTGCCCAGACATTGCCTAATTCAACAAAAGTCAATTTCACTACGCTGGGCATAAAATGGATGAACTCTTGATATAGCGATGAACAAGTGTTCGATTCAGAAAGGATATAATAGGATATGAATAACACATAATGTGATTTAAACATCTTTAGACATTGATGATTTCTTATAATTAATATAAGCATGTGAAAACGAATTCATTAATTGAAATCATGAAATTAATATTCAATCTTTTCCAAATTGTAGAGATAGAATCTAAATAATACACACATCACTATCATCTATTTTATAAAATCCATTCATTGAAATTTACAAAACATTCAGAATTTGATTATTTCTACCAAGATTTATAGGTACTTTCCGTAGTATCTACAGGTAGGTGTATAAGCCCTAATCCCTACTTCAATCAAACTTTATATGAGTAGATAAGATTTTGGTGTCGCCATCTATGAACAACAGAAATTATTAAAACTTTATTTACAGTTAGTGATATATTCCAGTTTTTCTCAACTTTTGTGAGATTACGGCCCAGTAAATACTTTTCCTGTAAGACAAGGGCCGCCCGGTCCCAACAAATTAACTCGTAAATACCTTTTCATTTTTTATTTAGTTCATACATAAATTTACTTACGTATTAATAATTAATCATGGCATAATCATAAAGTATTAGTACATTTACGTATACGGTGTGGCATTCTGACAAATATAAAATTACATTTAAATAAGTTATCAACCACTGGACTAGAAAATATTGTAGCATATTGTAATGTCCTCAGGCCAACATCATTAAATTAATGTGTGCTGATTTAAATTGACATATCTCATTCTTATCACCAAAAATTTATAATATTATTCAGTATAAAATGGTTTCTTGTATTACTAAATTCATTTTACAGATGTTAGTTTGAAAAAAACAAAACGGCATTGAAAAAATACTAATCCACTGTAATTCACCATAGAAGTCAGTGGAGTAGTGTTATTCATATTAAAGTTGAAATGCGGCTTGGTGAATGACATTTGCTAAAGATGTAATTCTGACGGTCTGGTTCTGAGATTTTCGACACATTCACGAATATTATTCACCTTAAAATATTTCCACCATGAAATATTTATTCATACAAATGCTTAGAAAATTAAAACGACACATTCCAGGAGAATCTCTATAATTGATTCCAGTCCCGGTATAATTGATTCCAGGACAAGGCGCTTGAGAAACGCTGATATATATATTCGAAGAAAATGTGGTTATTGGTAAAATTCTATACTAGAGGATCTCTGAAATTATTTGCCAATCATCTATAATAATATAAAAATTAAAAAATAAAAGTGGTGAAATTTAATTTAACTGGCAAATAATAAAAGTTAAAAAAAAAAAGAAAAAAAAAACAATTTTATGCAGAAAATTCAACACGTGCAGCAATTTTGAGATAGATATCTTTCCAACTATACTAAATTTAAAGGTTTTAGAAAATGTTAAATTCCACTGGGATGCAATCGAAATTTTTGATGTACAATATTCGTATGATCGTAAATGGTATTTTTAACATTACACAATTGCTCAGACTTCCTGTTTATAAAACAGGAATTAATTATCTTATGGGGAAAATTTTACACATAGAGAACTTTTGAAATAAATAATTTTTATCGATACCAAATTTGTAAAATTTAGAAAATATCAAATGCCTCTGGAACAAAGAACGACATTTTGAAACTTTATAAAAATTTATATATTATTTTCAACTTTATAAAATTTAAATGAATTCTTTTATGGAGGAAATTGAACACGTAAAGCTATTTTGAGGTAAATATTTAAAAAAAAAATACCTAATATACTGGAGGTTTTTTCCCGCTGGTTTGGCCATTTTACTTGAATTGGACTTTTATGAACAAGTGATTTGAATCCTATGTTTGCCGTTCATTCAGTGTGTTCTTGTTCCTTCGTCTTTTCTTTCTTTCAACCCAGACCGTTCGACCTACCCGAAAGTGTAAGGTATGTGTTTGGACCACCGGGAAGTGTCACCCAATTTAGACAGGAACCCACTGGGGGCTGCATCCGCAGTGACCTTAACTTTCTTTCCCTACCATCAACCTCTCGGAAGGACTTACGGACCCATATATTTAACGTGTCCGTACTCCGAGTGAACACGTAGACAGTTTGGACAGAGCCGGGAGTCGAACTCTGGTCGTTCGAGTGCAATCCCCGCACGCTAACCACTGGACTGTCCCACTCCTTTACTTCGTCCTTGATTATTTTATCCTTTTCGTCTTCTCTCGCTGTTGGCATCACTATTTCCTTGCTTCAGTCAAGTTTGCTTTTCGTGCATCAGTCGCCGATTTTTCTCTCTGGAGTGAAGGTTGCGATCATTCTGTGTCCTGATGAAAAAGGCTGTTGTTTTGCTTTCGAAGTCGGTCGATAATATTAATATTGTGTTGCATGCTGCTCTTAACAGAGTTATTTTAGCTATTAATTTGGCAGCAGCTTGAGTTGTCCGTAGCAATATGTCTATTTATACTGAAGCAGAATACACTGAAAGTATGATCCTAATATTTAAATATACTTTATATTCTTATAACGAAGTTATTTTAGCTATTAATTTGGCAGCAGCTTGAGTTGTACGTAGCAATATGTCTATTTATACTGAAACAGAATACACTGAAAGTATGATCCTAATATTTAAATATACTTTATATTCTTATAACGAAGTTATTTTAGCTATTAATTTGGCAGCAGCTTGAGTTGTCCGTAGCAATATGTCTATTTATACTGAAACAGAATACACTGAAAGTATGATCCTAATATTTAAATGTACTTTATATTCTTATAACGAAGTTATTTTAGCTATTAATTTGGCAGCAGCTTGAGTTGTACGTAGCAATATGTCTATTTATACTGAAACAGAATACACTGAAAGTATGATCCTAATATTTAAATATACTTTATATTCTTATAACGAAGTTATTTTAGCTATTAATTTGGCAGCAGCTTGAGTTGTCCGTAGCAATATGTCTATTTATACTGAAGCAGAATACACTGAAAGTATGATCCTAATATTTAAATATACTTTATATTCTTATAACGAAGTTATTTTAGCTATTAATTTGGCAGCAGCTTGAGTTGTACGTAGCAATATGTCTATTTATACTGAAACAGAATACACTGAAAGTATGTATGATCCTAATATTTAAATATACTTTATATTCTAAAAAAAAAAAAAAAAAAAAAAAAAAACTGACACAATTTATTACGTTGGTTTAGTCATTGAAAGAATTGATGTAAATTATGTTGACTGAATATATATTTAATTATATTGAATTATATTGAATAAACGACATAATTTCTTTTATAAAGTAAAAATACTAATTTTGTAATGAAAAATGAATACATTAAAATATTAGTATGATATATATATAATATATATATATATATATACAATATAAAACTTGAAAAATTGCTACAATTTTTAGTGGATTGATTAAAAAGCTAAAAGCAAAAAATAATTTATAATACAACTTGTAAAGCGCTATGCTGCAATTTTACATGTGTATATCAAACACTAGTTTTGAATATATTGATATTAAGGTATTAAATAACCACGAGTGAAGTAATTTCATACATTAGTATTTTAAATTAATTGTTATATTTTTTATAGTGTGCTTTTTGGTTTGTTTTAGCGTAGAATAGTAAACTTTTAAAGATTTACATGTCATTGAAAATATATATGCATGTATGTAATTTTTACGGTTTTATAAGAGGCATGAAGAAAATTGTGTAGGGAGTATCGGCTACCGGGAGCGTTTGCCATAGCGGAAAAAAGCTTTAACCGGAGTGTTGGGGGTCGCAACTCCCCCCGGCCGTTACTTCCGTCACTCTTCTAGAAATTTTACGAGTACATTGTTACTTGTTCTATTTGGGAATGTATATATATATATATATATATATATATATATATATATATATATATATATATATGTATATATATATATATATATATATATATATATATATAAAGTTCATAATAAAATATAAATTCACACATTTATTTTGCTCATAATGCATTCAAAAAGTGTATTTTTATTAATATAAATAGTTTTTCATAACTATAAAGTAAAAATTAACTAAATTATAAAGTAAAAATATTATTTTTCATTCAGGAGTTTCACAAAATACCTCTTCCCGTTGCTTTTTTGATTCGGCACCTACTGTTTTCATTATTTTAACAAATAAGATATCATAGCACATGATGACAACTTTTAAACTTGATATGTCCATGAAAAAATCCTAATTTTTGCGAAACAGTTTTTCCTTTCATTTACAATGTAGCTTTTCCAAATTTGAAATGGAATTATTTTAATGAGCGTGTGTGATAATTTGCTTCGAATGAATTTTTCTTTATTTCTTAAATGAATCCTAAAATTATATACATAAGCTAAATTATATATTAATTAACTTCCATAGTTTTAATTTTTTTTCGCATCACTTCTTAAAATAACTTTTTTATGTACTAAGAGTGTCGTTAAAATTTCATTTTTTGGTCAAATCACAAATTTTAAATTTAAAAATCAATATATGAAAGTATTGTAATTTTGTATAAAATAACTTACACTAACATTGTGACTTGTTATTGCACCTCGTGAAATGCTGGGTTTAACATCTGTCTGTATAATGCCTTAAAACTTGGCATAAATATCCATAAGAAAATAAAAACTATTAAGAAATTTTACTTCCTAACTAATGCTAGTTTAAAAATTTACCTCACATAAAAAACGAGAAAGATCAATCATGTATAAAGCATTGATTATGAAACACTTTCCAACTTCAATGCGATTTTATTTAAACATCTCTAAAATGCGATTAATTCCTCGGTAATATGTTAAAAGTTACCACAATACTACATTAATTTATTATATCTGGAAACTTAAAACTTCATTGAAAAAAATGAACTTCATTCAAATGCCGGCATTGAAATATAAATTGCTTGGTTTAAACGTCTCTAAAATGCGATACATTCCTCGGTAATGTATTTAAAAATATTATAATACTACAATAATTTATTATATTTGAAAACTTCATCGAAAACAAATGAAATTTATTCAAATGACGTCATCGAAATATAACACGCCTGGTTCTCTCTATAAAAGCAGCATTTCATTCATAAACTTTTCCCATTCATTTCATTCATCACAATACTATAATAATTTATTTTATTTAAAAACTTAAAACCATGGAGGTACAAGTAATTTAACTCTATGCTTACAACTTCATCGAAAAAATTGTCTTTTCTCTGCGTAAAATCAATGAATGTTCATTCATGTCAGCTATATTGCAGACTCCATGAGCTAAATAATTTTGCGTTAAAGAAATACATCAATTGTTATACAACTCATTCTGCATCTTTTGGTATTTACATTCTCCATAAGTGAAAATTAGGCGTCGTTGTAGAAATAATCAAAGTTTGATGAACATTTAAACTCAAATATATTGTGATTGCGTTGTTTCACTATGTAGATGCACAGAATTAAAGCAAAAATAAAGCGGTTTTAGGACGGATACAACACTAAATATGAATTAAAAAGAACTTTAAAAATCACGATTTTGACACAAGATGGATGCTTTACCTTATACCTTTCTGGTAGGTCAGAGGGTCTGGGTCTCAACAACAACAAGATGGATGTCATATTTTATTTTGAAGTGGGCCACGTGATCTCTTCATATAATGGTCACGTGATCTTTTCATGTAAAAGGTGTAATTATTATTTTAATTTTTATTTAAAAACAAAATACTGAGTATATTTTGCTGAATTTTTTTTATATATTTTATGGGATAATTTGAATATTTCCTAAAATTTTCGAAGCAATTTGTGAAATTTAAATCCGCTTGAAAAATGTTTGAAAAATTAGGTCCCATAGAGTTCAATGCATTTCATTTTCACAACCCGGGTTCAATCCAAAACGAATTGGGTGATATTATTCATTTACATTCCCATATGTTCCACAGACCGTCTGTACAACATACTAAAATTTCATTTTGAGAAAGTCATTTTTACGGCATTTATCGTGCTAACGGACAGACAGACAGAATGAACAAAGTCATAAACACTTTTCAACTATGTTGTAAAGCGTTAATAAATGTACTTTCTTTATATAAACAAGTTATCTGAATTATGCTTAATTCATATACTAGATGGCAGTAAAGTAATTTTTATTTATGATCCACTCGAACTTCTTTTAGTGTTCTGCGCAACTCGGACGTCTACGAATTTCAAGATGTCCGACATTTTCAAAGCAGTCGGCAACTTTCAATTTCAGGTGTGTTCGCAGATTTTGTATTTATTTCTTCCATTTTAAATCATATAAATGCATTTCAATAAAATAAAGTTTATTAAAATGAATATACGGTAACGCAATAACGTATGTTAAGATTATCAAACTTTATGCGTCGTACTTGCTTCAAAAGTGACAACTCAAAATTTGAAACCTTTGAGTCGTTACTTGGAACATTCACTACAGGGATACCGAATGGCGTTATTTGGATATTAATGGTTTTTATAATTTATCAAATGTTAACTTGAAAATTTGACATTTTCCCCTACTGTTTATTCGTTTATAATTCAGCATATCCATGTTTATAACCATTTGATCTTCTCAATGTATATAATTATTTTATTTTCTCAATGTTTATACCCATTTGACCTTCTCAATGTTTATAACTATTTGATCTTATCAATGTTTATAACTATTTGATCTTAATTTTTATAATAATTTAGTTTTATCAATGGTTATAACTATTTGATCTTATCAATGTTTATAAGAATGTGCTATTATCAATGTTTATAACAATTTGATCTTATCAATGTTTATAACTATTTAATCTTAATTTTTATAATAATTTAGTTTTATCAATGGTTATAACTATTTGATCTTATCGATGTTTATAACTATTTGATCTTATCAATGTTTATAAGAATTTGATATTATCAATATTTATAACAATTTGATCTTATCAATGTTTATAACTATTTAATCTTAATTTTTATAATAATTTAGTTTTATCAATGGTTATAACTATTTGATCTTATCGATGTTTATAACTATTTGATCTTATCAATGTTTATAAGAATTTGATATTATCAATATTTATAACAATTTGATCTTATCAATGTTTATAACTATTTAATCTTAATTTTAATAATAATTTAGTTTTATCAATGGTTATAACTATTTGATATTATCAATGTTTATAACTATTTGATCTTATCAATGTTTATAACTATTTGATCTTAATTTTTATAATAATTTAGTTTTATCAATGGTTATAACTATTTGACCTTATGAATGTTTATAACTATTTGATCTTATCAATGTTTATAAGAATTTGCTATTATCAATGTTTATAACAATTTGATTTTATCAATGTTTATAACTATTTAATCTTAATTTTTATAATAATTTAGTTTTATCAATGGTTATAACTATTTGATCTTATCGATGTTTATAACTATTTGATCTTATCAATGTTTATAAGAATTTGATATTATCAATGTTTATAACAATTTGATATTATCAATGTTTATAACTATTTAATCTTAATTTTTATAATAATTTAGTTTTATCAATGGTTATAACTATTTGATATTATCAATGTTTATAACTATTTGATCTTATCAATGTTTATAACTATTTGATCTTAATTTTTATAATAATTTAGTTTTATCAATGGTTATAACTATTTGATCTTATCGATGTTTATAACTATTTGATCTTATCAATGTTTATAAGAATTTGATATTATCAATGTTTATAACAATTTGATATTATCAATGTTTATAACTATTTAATCTTAATTTTTATAATAATTTAGTTTTATCAATGGTTATAACTATTTGATATTATCAATGTTTATAACTATTTGATCTTATCAATGTTTATAACTATTTGATCTTATCAATGTTTATAAGAATTTGCTATTATCAATGTTTATAACAATTTGATTTTATCAATGTTTATAACTATTTAATCTTAATTTTTATAATAATTTAGTTTTATCAATGGTTATAACTATTTGATCTTATCGATGTTTATAACTATTTGATCTTATCAATGTTTATAAGAATTTGATATTATCAATGTTTATAACAATTTGATCTTATCAATGTTTATAACTATTTAATCTTAATTTTTATAATAATTTAGTTTTATCAATGGTTATAACTATTTGATCTTATCGATGTTTATAACTATTTGATTCTCCATTGTCTCACAATAAGCTCTCCATAGAATCCCTCTTTCGGTCATCGCCCCCCCCCCCCTTTTCGATATACATTTCACTTTATTGTTTCGGTGACCTGAGGAAATAATTCAATTTTAGTACTTTATAACTGACGATTTTACTCTTAAAAATACTGATAGGGAATGATAGAATAAAAATTAAACACGAATATGTAATGACATTCTGTGTAAATGAAATATGTTTTGTGTAATGTTCCAAAAGAAGAAGAATTCCATATTTTGACAATGTATAAAATGATTTTTTCTATGAATGTAACAGAGCGATGTCCTGGCAATGACATTTTGTGATGTTCTATGGATGCATCAATGCGATGTGCAAAGAACATCACATGCGACGTCTCGAAAGGCGGATATTCGGCTGTTGCTGGGACATACGTAGAACATCGCCATACCATAACGCGGCATTCCTGGGACATGATCAATAAACTGTATTGTAATTGCTTTGGGATGTCGTATACATGTTTCTTTTATTTTTGAAAGAAGAAACTTGTCTTTGTGAATATATTTAAAAGGTTCATATGCAGTGGCGTAGTCTGAAAGTGTGTTGAGGAGGGGAGAATGACTATAACTCCTCCATTGTCTCACAATAAGTTCTCCACACAATCCCTCTTTCGGTCATCGCCCCCGCCCCTTTTCGATATATGTTTCACTTTGTTGTTTCGGTGACCTGAGGAAATAATTCAATTTTAGTAGTTTATAACTGGCGATTTTACTCTTAAAAATACTGATAGGGAATGATAGGTGTTGAGGAGGGGGAGCATGGCCATCTAAAAAATATTGGTCCCCCAGGCCAGAAATTTTTGCTTTTGTTTTCAATTTTGATCATTATCTACGAAAACATAGAAATAATGAAAAAGAAACAGCCCAGTATTCTAAAATGTTACATCGTTTCGACATTTCTATGAAACCGCCTTTTAATGTAACAAAGAGATAAATGCGATATCTCAGCAGCACGATAAAAATGTACGTCTGAATGGGACTATACTGCCACAGCCCATAAACGTTCCAAATGTGACCGCCCTTTAATGTAACAAAGAGACAAACATGCGATATCGCAGCAGCACGAAAAAAATGTACGTCTCAATGGCACTATACTGTCACAGCCTATAAACGTTCCAAATGTGACCGCCCTTTAATGTAACAAAGAGACAAACATGCGATATCGCAGCAGCACGAAAAAAATGTACGTCTCAATGGGACTATAGTGCCACAGCCCATAAACGTTCCAAATGTGACCGCCCTTTAATGTAACAAAGAGACAAACATGCGATATCGCAGCAGCACGAAAAAAATGTACGTCTCAATGGGACTATACTGCCACAGCCCATAAACGTTCCAAATGTGACCGCCCTTTAATGTAACAAAGAGACAAACATGCGATATCGCAGCAGCACGAAAAAAATGTACGTCTCAATGGCACTATACTGCCACAGCCCATAAACGTTCCAAATGTGACCGCCCTTTAATGTAACAAAGAGACAAACATGCGATATCGCAGCAGCACGAAAAAAATGTACGTCTCAATGGCACTATACTGTCACAGCCCATAAACGTTCCAAATGTGACCGCCCTTTAATGTAACAAAGAGACAAACATGCGATATCGCAGCAGCACGAAAAAAATGTACGTCTCAATGGCACTATACTGTCACAGCCCATAAACGTTCCAAATGTGACCGCCCTTTAATGTAACAAAGAGACAAACATGCGATATCGCAGCAGCACGAAAAAAATGTACGTCTCAATGGGACTATACTGCCACAGCCCATAAACGTTCCAAATGTGACCGCCCTTTAATGTAACAAAGAGACAAACATGCGATATCGCAGCAGCACAAAAAAAATGCACGTCTCAATGGGACTATACTGCCACAGCCCATAAACGTTCCAAATGTGACCGCCCTTTAATGTAACAAAGAGACAAACATGCGATATCGCAGCAGCACGAAAAAAATGTACGTCTCAATGGCACTATACTGTCACAGCCCATAAACGTTCCAAATGTGACCGCCCTTTAATGTAACAAAGAGACAAACATGCGATATCGCAGCAGCACGAAAAAAATGTACGTCTCAATGGCACTATACTGTCACAGCCCATAAACGTTCCAAATGTAACCGCCCTTTAATGTAACAAAGAGACAAACATGCGATATCGCAGCAGCACGAAAAAAATGTACGTCTCAATGGGACTATACTGCCACAGCCCATAAACGTTCCAAATGTGACCGCCCTTTAATGTAACAAAGAGACAAACATGCGATATCGCAGAAGCACAAAAAAAATGTACGTCTCAATGGCACTATACTGTCACAGCCCATAAACGTTCCAAATGTGACCGCCCTTTAATGTAACAAAGAGACAAACATGCGATATCGCAGCAGCACGAAAAAAATGTACGTCTCAATGGGACTATACTGCCACAGCAGATAAACGTTCCAAATGTGACCGCCCTTTAATGTAACAAAGAGACAAACATGCGATATCGCAGCAGCACGAAAAAAATGTACGTCTCAATGGCACTATACTGTCACAGCCCATAAACGTTCCAAATGTGACCGCCCTTTAATGTAACAAAGAGACAAACATGCGATATCGCAGCAGCACGAAAAAAATGTACGTCTCAATGGGACTATACTGCCACAGCCCATAAACGTTCCAAATGTGACCGCCCTTTAATGTAACAAAGAGACAAACATGCGATATCGCAGCAGCACGAAAAAAATGTACGTCTCAATGGGACTATACTGCCACAGCCCATAATCGTTCCAAATGTGACCGCCCTTTAATGTAACAAAGAGACAAACATGCGATATCGCAGCAGCACGAAAAAAATGTACGTCTCAATGGGACTATACTGCCACAGCCCATAAACGTTCCAAATGTGACCGCCCTTTAATGTAACAAAGAGACAAACATGCGATATCGCAGCAGCACGAAAAAAATGTACGTCTCAATGGGACTATACTGTCACAGCCCATAAACGTTCCAAATGTGACCGCCCTTTAATGTAACAAAGAGACAAACATGCGATAACGCAGCAGCACGAAAAAAATGTACGTCTCGGTGGGACTATACTGCCACAGCCCATAAACGTTCCAAATGTGACCGCCCTTTAATGTAACAAAGAGACAAACATGCGATATCGCAGCAGCACGAAAAAAATGTACGTCTCAATGGGACTATATTGTCACAGCCCATAAACGTTCCAAATGTGACCGCCCTTTAATGTAACAAAGAGACAAACATGCGATATCGCAGCAGCACGAAAAAAATGTACGTCTCAATGGGACTATACTGCCACAGCCCATAAACGTTCCAAATGTGACCGCCCTTTAATGTAACAAAGAGACAAACATGCGATATCGCAGCAGCACGAAAAAAATGTACGTCTCAATGGGACTATACTGTCACAGCCCATAAACGTTCCAAATGTGACCGCCCTTTAATGTAACAAAGAGACAAACATGCGATATCGCAGCAGCACGAAAAAAATGTACGTCTCAATGGGACTATACTGCCACAGCCCATAAACGTTCCAAATGTGACCGCCCTTTAATGTAACAAAGAGACAAACATGCGATATCGCAGCAGCACGAAAAAAATGTACGTCTCAATGGGACTATACTGTCACAGCCCATAAACGTTCCAAATGTGACCGCCCTTTAATGTAACAAAGAGACAAACATGCTATATCGCAGCAGCACGAAAAAAATGTACGTCTCAATGGGACTATACTGCCACAGCCCATAAACGTTCCAAATGTCACCGCCCTTTAATGTAACAAAGAGACAAACATGCGATATCGCAGCAGCACGAAAAAAATGTACGTCTCAATGGGACTATACTGCCACAGCCCATAAACGTTCCAAATGTGACCGCCCTTTAATGTAACAAAGAGACAAACATGCGATATCGCAGCAGCACGAAAAAAATGTACGTCTCAATGGGACTATACTGCCACAGCCCATAAACGTTCCAAATGTGACCGCCCTTTAATGTAACAAAGAGACAAACATGCGATATCGCAGCAGCACGAAAAAAATGTACGTCTCAATGGGACTATACTGCCACAGCCCATAAACGTTCCAAATGTGACCGCCCTTTAATGTAACAAAGAGACAAACATGCGATATCGCAGCAGCACGAAAAAAATGTACGTCTCAATGGGACTATACTGCCACAGCCCATAAACGTTCCAAATGTGACCGCCCTTTAATGTAACAAAGAGACAAACATGCGATATCGCAGCAGCACGAAAAAAATGTACGTCTCAATGGGACTATACTGCCACAGCCCATAAACGTTCCAAATGTGACCGCCCTTTAATGTAACAAAGAGACAAACATGCGATATCGCAGCAGCACGAAAAAAATGTACGTCTTAATGGGACTATACTGCCACAGCCCATAAACGTTCCAAATGTGACCGCCCTTTAATGTAACAAAGAGACAAACATGCGATATCGCAGCAGCACGAAAAAAATGTACGTCTCAATGGGACTATACTGCCACAGCCCATAAACGTTCCAAATGTGACCGCCCTTTAATGTAACAAAGAGACAAACATGCGATATCGCAGCAGCACGAAAAAAATGTACGTCTCAATGGGACTATACTGCCACAGCCCATAAACGTTCCAAATGTGACCGCCCTTTAATGTAACAAAGAGACAAACATGCGATATCGCAGCAGCACGAAAAAATGTACGTCTCAATGGGACTATACCGCCACAGCCCATAAAGGTTCCAAATGTGACCGCCCTTTAATGTAACAAAGAGACAAACATGCGATATCGCAGCAGCACGAAAAAAATGTACGTCTCAATGGGACTATACTGCCACAGCCCATAAACGTTCCAAATGTGATCGCCCTTTAATGTAACAAAGAGACAAACATGCGATATCGCAGCAGCACGAAAAAAATGTACGTCTCAATGGGCCTATACTGCCACAGCCCATAAACGTTCCAAATGTGACCGCCCTTTAATGTAACAAAGAGACAAACATGCGATATCGCAGCAGCACGAAAAAAATGTACGTCTCAATGGGACTATACCGCCTCAGCCCATAAAGGTTCCAAATGTGACCGCCCTTTAATGTAACAAAGAGACAAACATGCGATATCGCAGCAGCACGAAAAAAATGTACGTCTCAATGGGACTATACTGCCACAGCCCATAAACGTTCCAAATGTGACCGCCCTTTAATGTAACAAAGAGACAAACATGCGATATCGCAGCAGCACGAAAAAAATGTACGTCTCAATGGGACTATACCGCCACAGCCCATAAAGGTTCCAAATGTGACCGCCCTTTAATGTAACAAAGAGACAAACATGCGATATCGCAGCAGCACGAAAAAAATGTACGTCTCAATGGGACTATACTGCCACAGCCCATAAACGTTCCAAATGTGACCGCCCTTTAATGTAACAAAGAGACAAATATGCGATATCGCAGCAGCACGAAAAAAATGTACGTCTCAATGGGACTATACTGCCGCAGCCCATAAACGTTCCAAATGTGACCGCCCTTTAATGTAACAAAGAGACAAACATGCGATATCGCAGCAGCACGAAAAAAATGTACGTCTCAATGGGACTATACCGCCACAGCCCATAAAGGTTCCAAATGTGACCGCCCTTTAATGTAACAAAGAGACAAACATGCGATATCGCAGCAGCACGAAAAAAATGTACGTCTCAATGGGACTATACTGCCACAGCCCATAAACTTTCCAAATGTGACCGCCCTTTAATGTAACAAAGAGACAAACATGCGATATCGCAGCAGCACGAAAAAAATGTACGTCTCAATGGGACTATACTGTCACAGCCCATAAACGTTCCAAATGTGACCGCCCTTTAATGTAACAAAGAGACAAACATGCGATATCGCAGCAGCACGAAAAAAATGTACGTCTCAATGGGACTATACTGCCACAGCCCATAAACGTTCCAAATGTGACCGCCCTTTAATGTAACAAAGAGACAAACATGCGATATCGCAGCAGCACGAAAAATGTACGTCTCAATGGGACTATACCGCCACAGCCCATAAAGGTTCCAAATGTGACGGGACGTTAATGGATCATTGCGACGTCCACAGAACATTTGTGGTACCATGTGTGCTGTATGGGGAAGGAGTCTTACGGCTTATGTTACATTAAAAAATTCACTCTTAGTTTCCCAAACATATGCTAAGAACCAAACAATTCACTAAAATCATGAAATTTTAGGGTCTTAGACCTCTTGGAATATCGAAAACACATACTTCTAATTCCTCGAATATGCACTATGTGTCGAGTAATTTTTGCTAAATTTAATTTACATGACATAATTTTAGGCGATAAAGAAGTCTTAGGCGTTGTGTAAGAATAAAAAAACTCCTAGATCACCAAACATTAGCTAAGAATCAAACAATTCGGTAAAATATTAAAATTTTTGGGGACACCCATGTCTGTGAAAATTAATTCTATTAAAATTCTGTGACACACATCCATTTCATTTAAGCGACAATAGAGGGAGCCACCACTGCCCAAAATTTCGGAAATGTCTTTAAGCATTTTCTAAAATAAAACCATAAAAAAATTAATTTCCCCGTTCCAATCATTAAAAAATGATTCCTCTTATTAAATTCAATTATGAGCACATTCCATTTTTTTTTATAATACATTTTATTTATTAAAAAAATTAATTAAAATTTTAATTCACTCGCACAATCCCCTCGTAGAAGATAACAAAATATTCCAAGTACCCAACTTTCCCACTCCTTTCACAGGAAAGACATTATTCATTCATCCACTACCTTCAAGTCTCAGTCTGTATACTTGTTAAAGCACTTTCCTACGGTGCGAGGGGTCCCGAGTTCGAATCCAGCTCACTCTAGAACCAATTCTTTCCTTTGATAAGGTGTGGATACATGGGCTCCTGTTTAAACTTATCGAACGCTCTTTTCCTCCAAATCTTATCCATCTCTTGCACTCTTATCTGACTGGTCGAAGTTTTGCCGTTCGGGTTTCCGACGCACTTTCCTCTCCCAGGATTGTTCTCAGCGGGGTCCCGCAAGGTTCTCTTGTTGGGCCCAAACTGTTCAACCTTTACATTAATGATCTTCCGCAGTCCCCTGGTGTCACCCTTGGCCTCTATGCTGATGACACAGCCCTGTTCACACATCACAAACAGACACAAGTCGTGCACAACATCCTGCAAAGTTATCTGAACGACCTGACGCAATGGCTGATCAAATGGCGTATCAAGGTTAACGTTAGTAAGTGTGCTGCTGTCACCTTCCCCTCCCCCCGGCAAACCCCCCTCCACTAATCTTATTCTTAATAACCAGCCCATTCCCTGGCAAAACAGTTACAAGTACCTTGGTGTGTACCTTGATTCCAAATTAACGTGGAAACTTCACATCTCTGAAATTAGTAAGAAAGTGAAGTCTTCACTCGCCCTGCTTCACCCCCTTTTGGCTAGGAATAGCCGCCTGTCAACCCGCACTAAGTTATTGCTATACAAGTCCTACATACGTCCCATTATGACGTACGGAGTCCCTGTTTGGGGCACCGCAGCGGAGACTAACCTTAGGAAGCTTCAAGTCTTCCAGAATAACGCATTGCGTATGTTTGCTAATCTGCCGAACTACGTCCAGCTAGACGTCCTGCACAGAGACCTCAGAATTAGGCATTTTTTGGAACATGTCAAAAAACTTTCTCTCAAATTTCACGGAGGTCTGAGAAGCGTAAACAACCCTACGTTGGACAGTATCCCCCACTATCGGGCTGGTAATCCGGCGACGGGAAAGCGCCCCCGGTCGTTACTTGCAAGATCGGTGGGAGATATCTTCTTCCGCCCTAAGAAGCGGTCTCGTCCAGCCTAGTCTTGTGCTCTTATTTTAGATGCAGACTCTAGTTTGCTGTACCCCTCCCTAGCTTTTGGGAACTCGCTTTCCGTTGACAAGCTTTCACAACTCTTCTGCTGCTAGGCACAACTCTTGCTCAAGGCTCAAGGCCCTGCGCCCCTCGGGGCGCCCCCAGTCTATCCCCCTCTTTATTCTTCTCTGTTGGGATCCCGCTTGGGCCCCAACACCGCAGTTTTCTGAAGACTTGGGGAAGGGCACGACCTCGGTCGCGCCCCCCCCCCAAGCATCTCTTAGTTGATTAACTCACCTTTTACTACTTCCTTTTTTTTCTGTCTCTTTTCCTTTTCGTCTGGAGTTTAAAGGGAGGAACTCTTCCTCTTCTGGGCACTCCACTAACCCCGTCCTTGAGATCCTTGAGAACCAATTCTTTCCTTTTAGCGATCACAGTTCTCCAACCTGCCCATAGAGGGCGCCACCAAATTTTCCAAGATGGCCTCCAAGCTCTTCTTCAACCCCACTCATCCAATCACGTTATCCGATAATCTTATCGAGTGACGTCATCCGATAAGATAAACTTATCAGATGACGTCATCCGATAAGATAGGCCGTGACGTCACCCTGCTCCGCCTGGGGTGGGAACCTTATTTTTCTACTACTTGCGTCCCGAACAGATAGACTCGATATTTGGTACACGTGTCTATTGTTTGAATGTGAAACGAGTTTTTTAAGTGAGATGTAGATAATAAGTTAGATGTTTCAGTTAATAGTCCAATAAAATCCATCGAAAAAATAGAGGTTCGCTTAATTTAATACCGTTGATTTTCAGCGGGTATTCGGCTAGTATTATTTAATTTTTGTTCCTATAAATAATCACATTGATTTTTCACAAGCGAGATAACTCCCCTTTCAAGGTCATCCACCTTCTGTTTCTTTGCACAACCTACTTTCTTTTCAATGATAGCATACACTGGCCAAGATAGTTTTCTCACAAAGGTTGCCCACGCAAAATGTGGGGAAGCGTGATTGGATGATAGCGTTCCCCCAGTTGCCACTTCGTAAAATGCAAACTGGCGCTCAGGGCAGGACCACGAAGTTCTAAGAGTAGGCATCGGATAGATATTTCAGCATGCTAGATGTCCCAAGGCAAATTTGGGACATTGCAAATTATGGAGGAGCGTAACCTACAAAGATGGTCCCTGCACTTCTCCTTTAATTCATATACACTTCCCTAAGAGAACACCTGCAAAAGGATGAGCAAGCCATGTTTCTGGGAAATATGGACAGCGATGGCTCTGTTACTGAGGGGGCGCACAGCAGGGCGCTCTTGGGGAGAGCTGACCCTTGTCCGGTTCGGCTGCACGTGCACGCAAGGTCGTGAGAACCCTCGGTCCACCTGCCAGATATTAATTCTGGGATGATCGCCATCCTCCTGTCATCACAGCACCCAATAGCTGGACATTTTTAGAAATATCCAATGAAAATACCAGGGGCTTCAATTGGGGGGACCAGTAACAAACCTGGGGCTTAATTGTGTAGGAGGAGACATTTTTCGGATGTTCGAGAGAGTGTTAGATGTTTAAGAAAGGACGAGAGAATTGGTTGTGTGCTCCGAAGGAACGGAGAATTGGGTTTTGTACTCCGGAGAGAAAAGTTCTCCAAAAAATAGGTCCGCAGCGATGACCGGCATTTCCGCGGTCGAAGGGCTCCACATCCAGCGACGATGTTTTTGAAGGTACTGAATGCATGTCTCTTATACTACTAGTCTCATGACGATTTGTTAGTCAATATTTGCACTCTCTCGACATCTATAGTCAATTTATACTTGAATAAATAATTAGAATGAATTCACGATAAAACTTAAATGAAGGGGATTTAAATGAATATACATGTTTTAAATATTTATGATTTAAGAAATGCCAAACACATATGTTAGTAGAGAATATTTATGTTGTAGTAAGAGTGCTGATTGAATTAATTAAATATGTTCTTTTATTATTATTATTTTAATTTCCTTCTGTCAATAAATAATGTTAGAGTTTTATATCATGTCCGTTGTCCTCATTTTCCATTAATTTGATTTTTATGTATTTTTATTCGACACGGCCAATGTCGGAGATTGTTTTAATGAACAATACCACTGGATTATGCGTTCTAACAGGACATGTGGTTAAAACCCACATAACACTAGAGTTAGCATGAAAACCCGTTACAGTTACAATTTAATAATATTGGAGTGTTTTAATGAGTAATTTAGAATAAGATAATTTTGAATAATATAATTTGGAATTGAATAATTTAACTAAAAATTAAAGATAAAAATTTAAATAATTAAAATTAAAAAAAATAAAAATATTTAATGATTTTATAAATGGTATTCAATTTTGAATAATAAAATAAAAGTGTTGTGATTTGTCACAACATCATGCTATCAATTCTATTGTTCCTTAAATTTTATTACAAATTCAAATCTTTTATCAACGCCACCGGATTTACTTTTCAATCGCATATGACCAAGAATGTTGTACTAGCTAACATTTTTTATTCAAAGTCCATTCGACATTCCTAATGAAACTAAATCAACACGTACCTAAATTTTTTATCACCCTTACTCGAAAACTACAAAAAATAATATGGAATTTTAGATATTTATGTGAAATTGCAGAATTAATTTTAAAAAGTATTATTAAAAACCAGAATAATTTTTAAACAGAGCTAACCTGGTATAATTAAACTGAACGATAATATTGTATTAGGATCCTGATGAATCGAAAGATTTGTTATATCTCGTAATGCTAGAATGGCCATCAAGTGTTACGTTATATAAAGAATCTTGGTGGAGGGATCCCGGGTCTAAAATCAGAATCATATTTGTTCGGGGTTAATCCATACTTGGGAAGTTGAACTGGATATCATAACATGGTGTTACGGATAGATGGGATATAATAGAACACGTTTTGAATTAGCCACGAGCTAAGATTAGAGGAAGATGGACGGGCTCGTTTAAATATATTTTTCAAGGATGTGTTATTACGTTTAGTAAGTGCAGATAAATGTCCTTCGATGACGTCATCAGGACGTGGCCAAAAAGTAAGCCGTGATCAGATAGCAAGACAGAGGGAGCTGCTCCAACCGAAACTAAGTCGCCAGTAAACATTAAAAGAAGATTGCATATTTTTAGACTTGTAACCGACAAAAAACATGAATCTCTCTATATTAAAAAAATATCAATCACGCATAAAGCATTGATTATGAAACATTTTCCAACTAAAGTGTAATTATATTTAAACATATCTAAATTGTAATACATTCAGCGCTGACATTTTTAAAATTATCACTGTACTGCAGTAATATATTATACTTGAAAATTGAAAATTTCATCGAAAATAATAATGCTAAATAAACAAACAAAAAAAAAATTATTCAAATGACCTCATCCAAATTTAAATCGTTTGCCTCTCTGTTGTTGAGACCCAGACCGTCCGACCTACCAGAAAGGTGTAAGGTAACTGTATGGACGGCCGGGAAGAGCCACCCAATTTAGACCGGAACCCAGTGGGGGAGGCATCCACAGGGACCGTACCCTCCTTCCCCTACCACCAACCTCTCGGAAGGACTTACGGACCCACATGTTTAACGTGATCGTACTCCGCATGAACACGGCGGCATTTGTGGCAGCGTGCAAATCTAGCGCGCAAACCACGGGGACACCGCACCCGAGATGGCCAACAGCACGCGGCGTTCCGAGGTGGTCACCCACCAAGTACTAACCGCGCCCGATGCTGCTTGACTTCGGTGATCTAACGAGAACCGGTGTTTTCAGCACGGTACGGCCGTTGGCCCGTTTGCCTCTCTGTGTAAAATTAATGAATATTTCATTCATATCACTTATATTCCAGACTCCAGAGCTAAAAAATTTTGTGGGAAAAATTCAGCAACTCTTATACAACTTATCTTACAATCGCTTGATTTGTGTACAATCTGCATGATGTATGATATCATTAAAATTAGGCTTCGTTGTAGAAATATTCAAAGTTTAGTGATTATTCAAAATAAGAAATATTGTAATTGCGTTGGCACAGAATTTAGATACACAGATAATATGTAAAAATAAACCGTTTTTTTTTGACGGACGCAACGCTAATCATAAATTTAAACGATCTTTATACAACGGAAGGGAATAGATGCCATATTTTATTTTGAAATTAGTTAAATGATCTTTTAATATGGGCGTGATTATTATTTTAATGTTTATTTAAAAACTACCCAACATATTTTACTGAAATTTGTTTCTGTTTGCAAAAATATGTCCCGTACGGTTCAATTATATCATTTATTCAACCCGGGTTGAGTCCGAAACGAAGTGGGTGATATTATTTATTTTCATTCCCCGACAGCATCGTCTTAATAACATACTAAAATTTCATTACGATAAAGTCATTTTATCGGCAGTTATCGTGAGAACGGACAGAATGCATGCCATAAACACTTTTCAACTATGTTGGAAAGTGTTAAAAACTAAGTGCAGCCGCTAACCAAATACTTTTAAAATGGAGCAATTTTCTACAAAGGCTAGCACAGGACCTACAGCTTCAAAGATTTGCAATTCGGCACGATGATCTTAAATAATAAAAGGCAATGTCTGTCTGTGTGTCTGTCTGTCTGTCTGTCTGTCTTATACAGTATACGTTCAGCGATCGCGCGTCGGAGAGCTACGAAATTTGGCAATCGGAGACCCGGTGGGGGGAAGGGGATAAGTGAACACCGATTTTTAAAATTTTAATTATTTTTTTTTGTTACTTAATGTTTTATGCGATTTCGACCGTTTTTTGGCTTTTTTGCCCTTTTTTTCTTCACGATCCAGACGTCGTAGAAAAAAAAAACAAATCACACCACCGGAAAGAGCAGAGAATTGCGAGTAAAAATATATCAATTTCAAACCTCAATTTCGATTTCTAATATTTTTTAAAGATTTTAAAACAAAAGTCACTTTTGGCTAAAAAAAAAAGATTTCTGGTTCTTAAATTCTCGCATAGTAAAAAGTACTCATAATTTCGACTAATAATTTACATTTTTAGAAAGCTGAAAGATCTGGCATTCTTACAAGTCCAAACTGGTCATGAAATAATGAAAATTGCCCGCAGGAACGCAATTTTAAAGACGTCACGATTTTATATTATTCGGCCAATTCTCGGCGAAGAACCGATTCTTCCCCGACATTTCCCCGTCTCCATGGAGACCGACCGCTCTTCCCGTTTTAAATGAATTAAGAGCTTACATATGTATTGGATACATCGGCTGAAATTATTATATTTATATGATATTTTAAATGGCTATTTTAATTTATTGATATTTTAAATGGCTATTTTAATTTATAGATATTTTAAATAATTTAAATTATTGAATTATGGTGGATTGAATTGTAGTGATGTATTTAAAATTATTATATTTATGGATTGGTGGAATGATATGGATGATTCATAGAACGATATGGATTTTTTAAATGGATATTTTAATTTATGGATATTGGAATTTATAGATATTTTAAATGGATAATTTAATTTTATGGATATTTTAAATGATGGAACGATGGATATTTTAATTTTATGGATATTTTAAATAGCATATTGTCATTATAAAATTTAAATTGGCTGGCGGGAAGTTAGCGCGCGGGAATTGTACTCGGTCGGCCCGAGTTTGATTCCCGCCACTGTCTAACTGCCGTCGTGTTCAGGTGGAGAACGATCACGTTAAACATGCGAGTCCGTAAGTCCTTTCGAGAGGTTGGTGGTAGGGGAAGGAGGTACGGTCCCTGTGGATGCCTCCCCCACTGGGTTCCGGTCTAAATTGGGTGAATGAAAAGAAAGTTATGGAGATTGTCGCGGAGGGCGCGGTAGCCCAGTGGTTAGCGCGTGGGAATTGCACTCGGTAGGTCCGGGTTCGATTCCCGCCACTGCCAAAACTGCTGCCGTGTTCACGCGGAGTACGATCACGTTAAATATGCGGGTCCGTAAGTCGTTCCGAGAGGTTGGCAGTAGAGGAAAGAGGGTATGGTCCCTGTGGATGGCTCCCCCACTGGGTTCCGGTCTATATTGGGTGGCACTTCCTGGCCGTCCAAACAGTTACCTTACACCTTTCTGGTAGTTCGTGCCAGCGAGTTTTCCACGGTCAGAATTTTCAAGGGTAGCGAACAGGCTGGTCGCCAAAGGCGGCTAGTCTATATAATAAAATGCAATGTCTGTGTGTGTGTGTGTGTCTGTCTATCTTATGCACTATACGTTCAGCGACCGCGCGTCGGAGAGCTACGAAATTTGGGAATCGGGGACCCGGGGGTGGGTTTGTGGGAAGGAGACACGTGAAAACAGATATTTAAAATTTTAATTATTTTTTTTGTTATTTAATGTTTTATGCGATTTCGACCGTATTTTGCCCTTTTTCCTCCACGATCCGTACGTCGTAGAAAAAACCAAATCACACCACCGGAAAGAGCAGTCAATTGCCAGTAAAAATATATCAATTTCAAATTTCAATATCGATTTCTAATATTTTTTAAAGATTTTAAAACAAAAGTCACTTTTGGCTCAAAAAAACGATTTTTGGTTTTAAATTCTCGCGTAGTAAAAAGTACTCATTATTTCGACTAATAATTTACATTTTTAGATAGCTGAAATATCTGGCATTCTTACAAGTCCAATCTGGTCAAGAAATAATGAAAATTGCCCGCAGGATCGCAATTTTAAAGACGATTGATTTTATATTTCTCCGCTTCCCGGCGAATTTCCCATTCTTTCCCGAGAGCCCCATCCAGAAATGGGGGGGGGGGGGGCGACACGCCGCACCGTTACATGGTGTTAGAGTGATATTTAAAATGCTAAGAGCTTAGCATATGGTCATTGTAAAATTTAAATGATTAAATTATGGTGGATTGAATTGTGGCGATGTATTGATTACGATGTATTATTGATTGCGATGGATATTTTAAATGGATATTTTAAATAATTTAAATGATTGAATTATGGTGGAATTGTGGTGATGTATTTGAAATTATTATATTTATGGATTGGTGGAACGATATGGATTTTTTAAATGAATATTTTAATTTATGTATATTTTAAATGATGGAACGATGGATATTTTAATTTTATGAATAAATAATAATGATAAATAATAATAATAATATGGATAAATAATAATAATAATAATATGGATAAATAATAATTTTAAATGATGGAACTATGGAATGAGGATAACGGAATTAAGAGCTTGCAGAACTTAGACCGTAGCGCTCGCCACGAATGGCGTAGAGCAGTTTACCCCACGGCCGAGAAATAAAGTCCACCATCCCCATCTCAAGGATCCATCGAATTTATTAAAATAACTAAAAGTTGCCAGGCCGACGGGTTACATAGGCCCACAGGTGCTTCTGAAATATTCTTTCGGGAATAGAACATTCCAAGTCCATCAAAAATATCATATAACAAAATAAATATACCATATACAATCCTCAATAATTTACAAAACCATCAATCTTCAATAATAAATATAAACCGTCCACAGCAAGTGGGCCAAAC